>JAHTLZ010000252.1:7951347-8020365 GCA_023846285.1 Phrynocephalus versicolor | reverse complement strand
GTAAGTAAGTAAGTAAGTAAGTAAGTAAGTAAGTAAGTAAGTAAGTACCATATATACTTGAGTATAAGCTGACCCGAGTATAAGCTGAGGGCCTAATTATAACACCCCCCCCCCAAAAAAATGGGAAACTTATTAACTCAAGTATAAGCCAAGGGTGGTTTTTTTCAGCCGAAAATAAGGGCTGAAAAACTCAGCTTATACTCAAGTATATACCATATACTCGAGTATAAACCGACCAAAGTATAAGCCAAGAGCCAACTTTTACCCACCTCCCATGGGAAACTTACTGACTTGAGTATAAGCCGTGGTCATTTTTTCAGCCAGAAATAAGGGCTGAAAAAACTCGGCTTATATGCGAGTATATATGGTAAGTAAGTAAGTAGGTAAGTAAATAAGCAAGCAAGTAAGCAAGCAAGGGATAAATGATATTTCCACACTGGAGGCCAGAGCTCATTTTGCCACCAGTTTCAAAGAGGGTTAAAATTCCCTGAAAACAAAGGAAAGGAATGTATTCTTTAGGAGGAGGGGTGGAAGCTCCCAGACCTCTCTTTCTTTCTTTTTGTTTTTATTTTTTAAGCAACAAAATTGCTCAGTCATGCTGTTGCTCTGTGATTTTCATCCAAAAAGCTTTCTAGAGCGGTTTGGGCCGTATGGGAAACACATTCAAGAGACAGAGAATTTTATGCGTTCATTTATTTATTTTTCTGGAAACAAACTAGAAAAGAAATATGTTTTTACTTCCCATGGCTCCACAGAAATGGGGGGGGGGAAATCTTCAACAGAATAATATCTGGCTAAAAGCATGTTTAAGATGCTGGCTTTCTCCCTTCTCTTCCTTCCTCGCGTTCCCCCCCCCCCATTTTTCAACCCAAGAAGAGTTTCCGTGCCATTTTGACAAGAGGACTCTTTAGCAGAGGCACTGCCTGTAAGTGGGCGCTCTTAGGGCGGAATACTGTACCAAATAATCTGACATGAAGAGGAAGATATGGGAGGGACAAAGAGGAAACCTACATCTCCAAGTAAACATGTACCAGTACCTCAGGTGGAGAAGCTTACCTCCCCCCAAAAAAACTGCCTTCTCTGATATACTTTGGTGTGGTTCTCCTACAAGATGCGAGGAACCTTCATTTTTCAGCCAAAACTAGCAAGCCCGCCTCATGCAAAAGCTGGAAAAGGGGGGGGGAGGCGCCACCCTCTTGCACTTTCTCCGGCACTCACGATACTTTCCACGGCTTGCAAGCACACCCACCAAAATAGTGTATATTTTCATATTTTCTTAAGGCTGGCTTGAAAGTACAGGCTTTCAAACCACATCTAAGCTAGCTTTCTTTCCCAGATTCTTGCCGCGGATGTAATCTCTGCACTCCACACTGAGGCAGAACGGGCAAAACAAACTTCACAAGGCAGATTTATAAGCAAGAGCCATTTCCTTCCACTTCGGCCGCCCTAGTTCCATTCCATGGAATCTGTAGTTCAGTAAGAGGCTTGGACTTCCTCACTGTACAAAGGAGCTGCAGCATTAGGCTCGACACACTACAGATACAACTTACGTTGCACTCTACAAGCTATATACATCAACTTATAGAAGCTTAGAATCATAGAGTTGGAAGAGACCTCAAGGGCCATCCAGTCCAACCCCCTGCCATGAAGGACCCACCATCACAGTATTTCCGACAGATGGCCATCCAGCCTCTGCTTAAAAACCTTCAAAGAAGGAGACTCCACCACCCTTTGAGGCGACATATTCCACTGCCGAACAGCTCTACTGTCATGAAGTTCTTCCTGATGTTCAAATGGAATCTCTTTTCCTGTAGTTTGAAACCATTGCCCCTTGTCCTAGTCTCTGAAACCATGGAAAACAAACCTGCTCCCTTTCAAATATTTAAATGTAGCTATCATATCCCCTCTCAGCCTTCTTTTTGAAAGGCTAAACATTCCCAGCTCCCTAAGCCATTCCTCATAAGACATTTCCTCCAGACCTTCAACCATCCTGGTCACCCTCCTCTAGACCCGCTCAAGGTTGTCAACATCCTTTTTAAATTGAGGTGCACAGAACTGGACACAGTACTCCAGGTGGGGTCTGACCAGAGCAGAATAGAGTGGTACTATCACTTCCCTTGATCTAGACCAGTGGTTCTCAACCTGTGGGTCCCCAGATGTTCCTGGACTGCAACTCCCAGAAGCCTCCACCACTCGCTGTGCTAGAAAGGGTTTCTGGGAGTTGCAGTCCTGGAACATCTGGGAACACGCAAGTTGAGAACCACTGATCTAGACACTATGGGTCTGTTGATGCAACCAATCGCTTAATCTATTAAGCTTCTATTTCTAGGAAAGGTAAGACCTGTCGTTTCTGCTGCCATAGCTGTTGTTTTACAAAACCAAGAGAGGGAACTTTGAGTCATACCTGTGCAGATCAAGTTTAAATGGCAGTTGTAAATATGCTCCCCTACCCCACTTTTGCAAATAAGTGGTGCCAAAAAGAAAGTGAAGCAAAAGTCTAGTCCCAGATACATGATTAAGGGCATTTCTCATCCAGAGGCAAGCAGGGGGACAGGTGGGCTGGCAGTTCAACTGGCCAGTCATCACACCAGGTAAGGCATGCCATAATCATCAATGATGACCAAGGTGGCTGGTAAACAAACTGGAGGCAGGCAAGCTGTTTCCATTGAAGCAAAAACTGCACGTTAAGCTGCTGAAGTAGGGAACTGAAGCAAAATGAGTGGGGAGGGAGAGCTGGGGGGGGCAGGTCTGGGAGAACCAACTAATGCAGGGGAACGGCTGATCCCTGTTGAACTGGGACGTGGACTGGACAGTACCCTGACCACCCTCCGGCTCAGTGGTGGCAACAGAATACAAATGCTTCCTCCTCTGGCAAGTGGAGGTGTTTTTCGAGCGTGAAGCTAGAAACAAAATGCCTCTTTATTAAGAAGTTAAATAATGAGTAGTATCATGTAACACAATTTACATAACCGGAAGTGCTTGGTTTTCATAAGCTGACCAAACATTAAAAGGTCTGCTTTTTGGTCAGTATCTCTTCTTCACCTGCATCACTAAAACTCCTTAAGCTCTTCTGACTGCAGTGTAATTGACCTTACAACAATTACTAAGACTGAAGATTTGTGTTTAGGGATTTTTTTGGGGTGGTGGTGGTGGTGTTCTGACTGGGCCTTGGTTCCCTTGTGAAATCTTTTTTAAAAACCCTGGCCAAGGGTTCAACGTGCCTGGATTCCACTTTCTCCTTCTTACAGGGTACAACCCAGCACACACACACTATTTAAAGACAAGTATCTCAAACCTGGCACACTCACAAAATTGTGCTGGATTACTGCCATCCTAGCACAGGCCGCATACATTATTCTGATTGTCTGGAATCTACTGAAAGTATATATTCAGTTGCCCCACGATTTGAACACTGAGAGAGGTGCTCAAGTGCTGAGAGCAAGGGGTTAAATTTCAGTAAACCTCTTATCCTATATATGTAATCCTGCCCACTGAGGAAAGATAAATAACCAGCATTACACACTTATGAAGAATTGCACCACTTGAAATTCCACAGTAGGAGATGGGAATATCCAGTTACATTGCAGTCTTGGTCACAAAATGATCATTATTTTGTTCAAACAAAAAAAGCTTAAACCTCTTTTTTTCCTTTGGTAAACTATATTGAACTAAAGTATTGCAGAGACGAACCCACCACCCTTCCTTTGGAAACTACCAGCTATTGAGCTACAACGTGTGGTTTAGGGAAAGGAACAGGGAGAGATAAAACAGAGGACTGGAATTGGGTACTTTGAAATGTTATTTTTGAGCCCAAAAAGCAGAGGTTCCTTACTAAAAACCAGTGTTCAGGCTCTCTATTTACTTAAGTTCCACAATTGAGTCAGAAGCCAAGATAAGCCCCACTCCAAAAACACATGCTCCTTCAGGGGCCAGGAAAATATCTCTGATGCCCACATGCCAGAATCAAATTTCTACATGCTTTCCCAACATTTCCTCCTTACTCTCTGAACGGACAGGAGGACTACCATAAACCAGGCCTGCACAACACGTCGCTCGCGGGCAACCAGTCACCCGCACGCCATCAGAAGTCACCCGCCACGTCTCGGTATTGGGAGGGAGAAATTCCCCCCCCCATTCACGCACCGGCGAAGCACGCAGGGCCAGCGCTGGGCCTGCTCGGTTCCTCCGGCGGCGCAGGGTGTGGCTCCAGCAGCACGCAAACGCCACGGAGGCGGGCTCAGGCAGGCCTGCTGAGACTATCTGGTGATTCCAGAGGGGCAGCAGTGGCCCCCTGAGGTAGTGGGCGACATCGACTGGCGGTGGCTTCCCGCGCTCTTGTTGGCGGCGTTGCTGGGCTTGTGTGAGCCTGGGAGGGCTTTCCGTGGCGAGGCGGTAGGCGCAGGGCAGGGCAGGGCAGAGGAGAACGGCGCCTGAAGCCCTTTCCTCTTCATCCATCATGGCGGTGGCAGCGTGCCCATTCCCGCCACTGAGCTGGGCCTGCTTGGTGTCTCCGGCGGCGCTGGAGAGGACACTGCTGGAAAAACCGAACGGGCCCAGCCCAGCAGCAGAAACAGACACACTGCCACCGCCAGGATGGCCAAGGAGGAAAGGGCGTCAGGTTCCGTTCTCAGCCCCCCCCACCCCGCTGAGAAAAAACCGAATGGGCCAGCCCAGCAGTGGGAACGGGTGGGCCACCAATGCCAGGACAGCTGAGGGGGAAGGACTTCAGGCTCCGCCCCTGCCCCGCGCCTGCAATTTGTGCATGTGCGCTTGCGCGCACACACACGCTTAAAAGTCGGCCACAGGGGACATTTGGGAGGGTCAGGTAGGCCGCGGACTGTTCAAAAGTTGGACAGCCCTGCCATAAACAAAGGCAAGTTGAAGAAAATCCTGGATTCCAACACCATTTTCTGGTAACTAGGTTCAACACGAGGAGCAGCTTGGAAGGAAAACGTTGTGCAAGTTTTTATTTGAGCTTCCAGATCTCCTCCTGGTTCCACTCCTAGGAGATTTCTTACTTGAGCAGCTACAAGGCAATAATAGCAGCAGCAGAAGCTGCAAACTTTCCCCACCATTGGGGAGCCACACATAACAACACAAGAGCCAATTACAGTTTGCCAATTATTATCTGTTAAAGATTGTGCCAGGATGGGTAAAGAGTGTCCCTCTACATTTTTAGGGAGTCACAACCCATATAATTTCCTGCAAATGAGAATTCTGGGTAAAGGGACAGGAACATCTGCACTCTTGTCACTCTCTGAGAGGATGGAAATTTACATCAGATACATTTTCTCAGGAATTATACATTCGCTCTAGCTCTAAGTCCATCAAAGTGGATATTTAAGCATTTGTTTTTTTGGGGAAAAATTGCCTGCTACAAGGTGTGGCCGTGGGAAGAAGGTCCATCTTCAGTGGGCCAAACTTGGCCTAGAGGGCTAGCAGTTGCCATAGCTTTGGTAGAATGCAGCAAAACAATATATCAGGTAAACCTTCCTAACAACAATTTCTCTGCTCTGGCCACTGGCATTATAAAGGAAAACATATTTCATCTGAACGTATCCAAACACGTCAATTTATATGTGAACTAACAAACACCTGCCACATCAAGAAACAAGCTAAGAAGTCCCCTCTTTCTGATGAGGCAGTTTGTGAAGTTCTTTCGGGTCTTAGAAAACTCCACATTAAACAAGGATACGATGTCTATTTTTAGAAAGGTAAGCCCCGGCTGATTAAAAATGAGCTCTCTACTTTCAGACCTGCAGTTCTACAACAAAAACAAGAGTGTGAGAACTCGATTATCAAAATTTCCCTTGGGCAAGTGAAGTCCTGCAAAACAGGCCTGACTATTATGAAGGAACGAGCCAGTTGCTAAATGGAGCAGACACACTGCCCCAACCACAAGTGTATTTTTTCCCCTTTCCAAAACCAGCAGTGTGGCGCAAGAGAAACTTCTGACTGACACTCAACCGAGCAAGAGGGAGAAAAAGAAGTAACAGCAAATTTGGAAGAAACGTTTTTACAGTAACATGTGTCATGTATTAGTGTCCCCAGGAATACATTAATGTCAAGTTACCAGATTTCATGCTACGCAGAAAACCAGGTCATTCCTCTTGAAAACACGATCGGACATTAGTGAATAAACTAATTTTTGACCTAAGGATATTTTAATATACAAAAGTACTTACAAAAATCTGTAATTGCATAGGTTATTTGGAGAATAGGTGCAGAATATTAAACATAATAAAACAAGATGGAAAGCACCTTCATCTTAAGGTGTTTTCTTTTCCCCTTAGAATGCCCATATTTAAATATGCTGAAATGGACTTTCTTTTTTTCCAAATATTTATTTTAATGGACTTGGAACTTTGGTACTTGAGTAGCTTACTAAATATGCACTCTTTACTAACTGCAATTATGCTAACTTTGGGATTATGTCTACACGGGACGTTTAATCTGATTTTTAACCCCTTTACTTGCTCTAAGCGCCCCACCCCACAGCAAATCCTAGGATTTGTAGTTTAATAATGGTGTCAAACTTTATGTTAAGAGATAAAGCAAAGCAAAGCAAAGTGTTCTGCTTTTATACTGCCCCATACCACTTCAAGTCGTCTCTAGGCGGTTTACAATTTAATTACAATATGCAGGCTACACATTTCCCCTCCCCCCAGCAAGCTGGCTTTTTTACCAACCTCTTAAGGATGGAAGGCTGAGTGAACCTTGAGCCTGCTACCTGGGACTGAACCCCAGGTCGTGAGCACAGTTTTAGCTGCAGTACAGGCATTTAACCACTGCGCCACGAGGATCCTATACAAGCAAAGTTCTCCTATAGATCCTATACAAGCAGAGTTCAGGAAACTGCTTAAGGCGCCAGAGAGGAATCCATAAAACCTTCACACGTTCCAAGCTTGCAACAAAGCATGCTTTAATTTTCAATTTTTCCCCAAAGCAAGCACAGCCATTATCTTCCATATGGTTCTGAAGAGACCTCACCCTAGACTCACCTAAGATGACTAACCTTCTCCTATTTTCTTTCTAGTTTTTAAAATCAGCGTATGATTTTTTTTTCTTACCACCCCCTGTTTATTAAGACAGTCCTGCTAAATCTAAATGTAAGAAAGTTGCAACGGGGGCCGCTTGGATACAACAAATTAACATATATACTAACCTGAAAATTCTCCAGCAATAATATTGGGTGAGTTTGTAGCCTCTGTTTCAGTGTAAGACAACGTGGAATCTGAAAGATCTAGGAAGAGAGATAAGAGAGGACCATGATTAAAACAAAGATACCTTTTCACCTTCAGTCTGAAATGCAAAGTTACTATATGTTCAGTTGCATGCAACCAACTTTTTCATTTGAACCAAAACATAACCCCTCTTTGAACTCTTACCACTCTCTTCTTGCTCCATCAAGCAGATGTACAGGGGTACCTTGTATAAAGAAATTAATTTGTTCCAAATGAAATTCTGTTAAGCAAATTTTCCTTTATGCAAATTTCCCATAGGAATGTATTGAAAACAGAGTAATCGCTAATCACAACCGTTTTTATGTTGTACGGATTCACCTCATAGGCAATTCTGTTAAGCAAATTTCCCCTATCTCCGGAATTTTTTATGTCGTACAAGCCGTTTGTTATACGAGGGTCCACTCGTATACGAGGGTTGCTCTCATGATGAGTGAACAGAAATCCACCCCACCCCACCCAGCTTGATGACACCAGTCATTCTACCTCTGTCTTGTCCTAGACAGCAGAAAGGTGGAGAGTCCACCCAACTCATCAGGGGAACTTAACCAAGAAGAAGGCGATGGAGATATTGCAGAATGAGTGACCAACAGGAGGACTTAACAGGGCAGATGGGGAATGTACACTGTGGACTGTGTTAGTCACTGAGATATGAAGTCACCATATTTCTGCAAAGATTATCTAGTGAAAGCAAGGTTGATTAAAAACCTTCCTTCATTAAGGGTCAATGCCCAGAGTTTGAGAACATAACTTATTTTCCTCCCACATCATCTTCTTTTGTTTGCATCTCCCTGGAATCTCCCGCCAGAGATCGGATCTGATCTCTGGGGTATGGAAGCACTTTAAGAAAGATCCCAGCTGTCAAGCCATTGGTTTGCATGAACAAGATCCACTCGGTAACTGTCCAACAGGCCTCAACAAACTAGGAGCAAGGACAGCAGAACACAGCATTAAAACGTAACAGCAGCAGCAACAACAATCATCTTAGATGAACTTCAGAGATGGAAGGGACCTAGGAAGCACCAAGTCCAACACCTGTCAAGGAGGCTTACAACTCCCCGTCTCTGGCTGCACAGCCACAGACTTAAACCACCGCGTAGAGATGGGCACGAAACGAACAATTTTTCATTTCCGTTTCCATTTTTTCGTTTCATTACGCAACGAAACGACAAACGAATTTTGTCTCTAAAATGAAACGAAATGAACAGAAACACCGGAAATTTTGTCCTGCGTTTCGTTTCCGTTACTGCAATACAAGTGAATTGCTTAAAATCCTAAAAAAATCACAAAAAATTGAAATAAATGGTAACGAAATGGTAACGAAATGAACGAAAACGAAAACAAATTTTTTGCAAAATTTCACGAAAAACGGAAACGAACCGAAACGGACCCTCCAAACGACAAACGAAATGCCATTTTTTTTTATTCGTGCCCATCTCTACCACCAAGCTATTCAGCTATACAGCATCACTCTGTATTCTTTAAGGGCAGAGAAAGTGCGGAATGAAGCTAATGTACGTAAGTGTTTCCCAAATAATCCCTCGAACACATTGAAACATAACTCATTGGGCAAAATCCTGTTGACCAAAAGTTGCATTATGTAGACCAGATCTGTTGCCAGGAAAAAATAACTTAAACTAACTGAAGGCTTCCTACCCTAACTTCATGTTCTAATGCTCCCTAGGGGCCCATTTTGCCAAGGGGTAGCCTTTGGGTGCCCTGGAACGAGGGGGGGGGGAGCCTTTAATAGTCCAAAATCACTACAAAAATCAGTACTACTCCCCCAACCCTGATTCACTAACCGCGGATTCAGTTACCCATGGTTGGTGATCAGCGGGGGCGGGGGGCGGCAAGGAGGGGGGAAAAATAAGAATAAAAGTTTCTTTTGGAGATACCATCCACCCTCCTCCTCGCTGCCACAGTGGGCCAGCCAGCCAGGCACCCTCTGGAAGGGTGGAGGACCTGCCTGGCCTGCCAGCCATTGAACTTCCTGCTTGGGTCCCCGGTGGATCAGAAGTTTTGAACTTCCCGCTCAAACTTCCGGTCCAATGGCTGGGACCGAAGCATGAAGTTCAAAGGCCTGTTGTCCACGCAGCTCCTTAAAGTGACCAGCCCACTTTAGAGGCACCGGGCCAAAGTGGTACCTGCGCTGCTCACACCCAGAACACCGGGGGTGGCGGCAGAAGAGGCGCCCACACCGAATCGCTCACCCAGAACATCGGGGTGGTGGCGGAAGAGGCACCCACACTTCCTGCATGGAATCTACAGGTCCACGTGGGCACCTCTTCCATCGCTACTACTGATGTTCCAGGTGAGCAATGTGGTGTGGGCGCCACTTCAGCCACCACCACTACCACGGCTGAGGAGGAGAGTCCTGGCCTGGAGGAAAGGGCAGGGATGGACAGGGGTTGTGGGCCGGGTGGGGGGGAAGGCTTCTCTTTTACCCCTTCCCTGGCCATCACTGCCACCTCCTTCCACTTCCCCTCCTCATCAGCACTGCCACCCCGTATAAGAGTGTTAGCTCTTATCCGTGGATTTCTGTATCCGTGGGGGGGGGCACAACCCCCCTCCCCCAGATATGGGGGGGGGGTTCCTACTGTACTGGGATTGGGACTATTCTACACTATTCAAGGCTCCCAATGGCTTCATTAGGGGGAAAAGAGCACAAGGAAATGCTGGGACCTGGAAGAGAGGAATACAGAGTGTTCCATTAGTTTAATGTAATTATTTCCAGCACCAAATCTGATTTCTGCCTCACAACTTTTCACTGGCAAGATTTTGCCGATTGCCTCATACCATGTCAGATATGGGAAAACGACTTTCTTTTTCTGGACAATAATTCTGAGTTCTGCACCTACCATGGCCAGGTTATGCTGTACGTAATAGTACTAAAATGTACTTTTTCTCATTTTGTGTAACCCTACATTGTCTCCTTTGACAGGCAGTGGCTCCTCGTTTTTTTGAAATTCAATTCAATTCAATTTATTTATTTATTTTAGTGACAAGAGGTCTTTTCTGACCATGACTAGCAGGGAGTGCACCCAACCTTTGATTCCTGCCAAGCATATGCCTTGCCACTGACCCAGGGTCTATCCCAGAAGATGGCTCACATTCTTGGCTTTTGTTCACATGAATACAGTTGCATAGAACAGACACCCCTTAACTTTTCAGGCACATCTGAACTCGCCACAAAAATAACCCAAGTTTAGATGGATCAAACGAATAGGAACTTGACATCTCCAAGTATAAGGTTACACTAAGCCTCCAAACAACTCATTGTTACTCCACTTAATTATCACTATTAAAATTCTTGAAGCTGTTTATTCTTGTTTCCTTCCTTCCTTCCTTCCCCCATGAAACCAAGGAAACTTTGTTTTAACAAGTTAAAAGACTTTGGCTGATCTCTCGTGCTCTCTGCCCCTTTCATTAAAAAATGTGCTCTGAATGTTTGCTCCAAAATTCAACTTTCCCACCCCCACCCCCACCCCAATTGTAGCAGCATAAAAGGAAAAGTTCCATTTCTGAGAAAAAATTATTCTATCTAGGAAATCCATCTAAGAAAACAAGTGGGGCCCCAGCGTTTCCCTCTTCTTTGCCATTTTATTGCAAAAGAAAGGCCACCTTAAGAGACATGAGTGTCAACTGGACCGTGAATCAAAACAGGCAACAATTTTCACGTGAAGCAGCTTGTGCTGGTTACAATGACAGATTATGCTGGAGGGGGCTGATGGAAAATGCCCCCCCCTCAAAATATCTGGCAAAAGAGACTCTCTTCCATGGGGTGAAACTACCATGAAACATCTACTCCAGTGGTTCTCAACCTGTGGGTCCCCAGATGTTCCTGGACTGCAACTCCCAGAAGCCTCCACCACTCACTGTGCTTGAAGGGATTTCTGGGAGTTGCAGTCCTTCTACCGCTTTCAGTACCAGCACCAATTACTCCATAATCATCCTGGTTTTGGTGGTATCAACCATGTCTTTAGGTCTTTACTATATGGTCAAGGGCCTTTCTGAAAGCCTTTATAGCACAGTCCCTTCAGGAACCTGTTAACGCAGCCTAAAGTAGCATTTGTCTCTTTTGTGACAACATCAATGTTGGCTCATATTCAGCTTGTGATCTATAAGGATTCTATGATCTTTCTCTCTTATAGTATTGCTGAGCCAGGTGTCCCCCATCTTGTAACTGGGCATTTGGTTTGCAGTAGTGGTCTGGTGGCTCAGCGAACTAAAACTGTTGGCTGCAAAGTCGGCAGCTCGGCGGTTCGAATCCCGGGTGCCACGCAGCAGAGCAAGCTCCCGCTGTTAACCCTAGTTCCTACCAACCTAGCAGTTCGAAAGCATGTAAATGCAAGGAGATAAATAGGTTACGCTGTAAAAAGCAGGAAGGTAAAACAGTGTTTCCTTGCAGCCATGCCGGCCACGTGGCCACGGACTTGCACAACAGTGGCTCTTTGGCTTGAATATGGGGATGAGCACCGCCCTAGAGTCAGACACGACTAGCAGGCATGTGCGGGGGGAGGGGGAACCTTTACCTTTACCTTACTTTGCCCTTATCCCTGTTACATTTCATTCTGTTGTTTTCAGGCCAGTGCCCAAGCCAACCAAGTTCTTTTTGAATTCTGCTTCTGTCTTCCACTTCATTTGGCGCCGTCAGCAAATCTGATTAGCATTCCCTGCATTCCCTCATCCAAATCGTTAGTAAAAAAAAAAGTGCATGAGGCCCAGGACTGAACATTGTGGTACATTCTCCAATTTGAGAAGGAGCCACTGATAAGTGTTCTCTGACTATGATGCTTCATAATCTGCTCCAGAATTTTTCCTGGGATTGACATTAGGGCTGACTTGTTTGTAGTTCTCTGATATCTCCTCCTTCCCCTTCCTGAAGACAGTGACAATATTAGCTTTTCTCCAATCATGCAGCCCTTCCCCCATCCTCCATGATTTTAAGAAAATAATACGACGGTGGTTCTGCTCTCTCTTCAGCCAGCTCCTTTAGTCTCGTTCAGATGCAGTCCATCTGGCCCCAGGGATCTGAACTCATTTAAAGTAGGAAGGTACTCCATGACTATTTGTTTATTAATCTCATCCTCCAACCCTATCACCTCCCTTTATGCTTCACATTTACCTCTCTGAGCGTCTTTTGACACCACACAATTGAGGGGTATCTTACAACATTAGAAGGTAACATTATTGAGCTATGACAGCGCAGAGGTGTCCTTAACTGAAAACCCTAGCAAAAGCTGAGATCTCAAAAAACATCAAAACCCGTTACTGAGCATCCTGGGAAGCCTCAGAAAGTTATATACTTCCACAGTTATCCTAAAGTTACTTCTAGCCTTGTGGTCTAACCAGAAGTTGTTATCTTTAAAGGAATGCTGAGGCTGTTGGTGGATCTGCATTCTCCCTTGCCAAGAACACTTCTGTAGCACCTTAATCACAAGACTAGTTATGCTACTATATGCAGGGAGTTCTGCCACGCACAGTCGGCATCATTGCAACACAGGCAAGCCTCAAAACTATATGTTTTCCTCAAGGAGTCTAGCATTTAACAACAAAAAAAGCCCTTCCATTTCTGAACATTTCATGTAGACTTCAGTAAGCCCTCACGACCATCAAACTGGAGGGAAAAATCTGTGTCACAGAAACACGGAACTTACCCAGTGGCTTTTGCTCATCATTGGGAGACAGCCGGGAGTAAGGAGGGGGTGGAGATTCTGGAAAGCAAAAAGAGCTTGTATTAACCAACATATTTTATAAAAATAAGCTTTGATTTCCACTCCAAGGAAAGAACACATTGAAGTTACAGTATCATTCCCTTCACAGTTTTTGTGGAGCTAATGTGCAAGTATCTGTCACCCTGAGAATGATCAGAGTAAAGCTCAACCCAGTCTCAGGATTTAAATAAAACATATTATTTCCTTTGCCAAGTGGCTGGGTGTCATGTTGCGTTGTATATTACCCCCCTCACGTAACAACAGGTGGACCAATTTTTCAAATTTCAGAATGCCCTCAATATACTGAGAAATGCCTGGGGAATGAACGTTTCTGCACTGGTGCTTTCACATCACATCATTCACTTGCGAAGTCGGTGAACTGAAGACAACACGCTTATTGAGCCAAACAATAGGTGACAACAACTTAAACATTCCACTACAGTAGGACCCCTATATTGGCGGGGGGATTGGTTCCAGACCTTCCCATGGATAATGAAAACCATGGTTAAAAGAGAACACCAACACACACACCCCAAATGCTATTTTGCGACAATAGCTTGCTTTACGGCTGCTGTTTGTGAAAGTAGCTGGCTTTATGGCTGCTGATTTGTGACAGCAGCTTCCTTTACAACTGCTGATTTGTGACTAGCTTGCTTTATGGCTGCTGTTTGTGAGAGTAGCTTGCTTTACAGCTGCTGATTTATGACACTAGCTTGTTTTACAGGTGCTGTTTGTGACAGTAGCTTGCTTTGAAGCTGCTGAATTATTTATTTAATATTTTCCTCTGCCAACCGTGGATAGCTGAATCAGTGGTTAATGAATCAGTGGATACGGGGGTCCTACTGTACTTGAAGTGACTTCCCTTACATCTTCACTGCCTCTAGGGATATGTGGGAATGGTAGTTTTCAGCTGAAACTAAAAAGGCTGTTCCAAGATCCTTAGCCAAGTCAAAGAACTATAATGCTAGGGTTTCTTTGGAAAGCGAGACAGTTAAACTGGTTTATGTCTCGGCACAGTGAAACGTATTTAGATGTGCAGTAGAAGCTTTCTATTAGTGCTGCCAAGGTTCTGGAAAGCTCCACTTCCTTTGGAGGTGTTCAGTAATGCTAGATCAAGGCAAAAGCCTCTTCTCGAGTCTATGCGCATTTGTTAGAAAGAACACGGTATTTAGTGTTCCAGTAACATTCTAGGGAAAGAATTCCATCACTCCCTGTAGGAAAAGATCAGAAACGACTCAGTTTGGAGCACAACAGGAAGAAATGGGATTGCAAAACAAACAAAATTAAGGAAACCTTATCCCCTCTCCCAAGAAAAGGAAAATCATTAGATCTTGTAGTAGCTTTCAAGATTTTTTTCCCTTTAATAAACACACAAAGAAAAAAAAGAAGGGAGGAAAAAGAAGCAGGCCTACAGTGATTTTTCATGTGAGTTAACAAGATCCAGCACACAGCATCCAAAAAAACTCCCTGAGACCTTAATCTTTAAATAAAACTGAATTTCATGGTTAGGAAAAAGAGAAAATTAAGCAAGCAAGTATATTCAAGTTCACAAAAAAGCTAGTCTTCCTTCTCCGAAAGAGTTATAACAGAAAAGTCAAGGTGTTATTAATCTGAAGAAAGGAAAAGCCCCACTTGGAACTGAAAAAGAAGTTGGAAAAAAGAGGCACTGCGACTTTAAGAGAGGGAGTCAGAAAAATTGCCCGTCAGACTGGCGCCAGCAAAATGCAAACTGCATATTATCACCACTTCTTCACCTAAATAGCAAGGGTTGGGGGGGAGACCTCCTTAGGAAAGAAGGAAGGAGGGGAAGGGGGGGGAGGTTTTCAAGCACAACTTGAAACTGATCTCAATTGAAAGGGGATAATGCCAGGCCAAAAGAAGAGGGACTTTGCACAGGGGTTTCTCTTTAATTCCTATATTCTTTTGCCTAAAAGAAACCATTGGATATATATATATATATACCTCAAAACCAAAACACCAACAAAGAGCCACGTCTCTTAGGGCAGAGCCAAAACTAGAGTAATTTTGTGGATAACAATCACCGCAAAATAACTACCAAGGCTGAGTCTGCATTCTAAATAAAAAAAGGGTTGGTGTTTTTGTGTGTGTTGCCGGGGGGGGGGGGGAGAGAACGGAGACACAGCAATCTGATGTTTCCTTGGGGTGAAGTTGAGCAGACTTCCATGTAAATATAGCCAGGACTGGATTAATTAAGCAAGTCAAAGCCTCTTCCACATATTTCTTTCCCATGCCAAGAAAAGAGGAAGATTCTGTTTAACGTTTTGCCTTTCCACAGAGAATGGGTCCTCCCAATCTAAAGCCATTTTGGAGTCAAATTCAACCCTGATTTATATTTAAACAACAACAACACTCAGCCTGTTGTTTGGAAAGATAAAAAAATATAGTGAGTGTTTTCAACGCAGAGGAAGGAGTCAAAAGAGAACCTTCCACCCCATCACACTCCCCTTCATTACAGAGAGACTTATCATGATCTGCTTCAGTGAACGCCAGCTATTTCTGCAATGCAGGCAGGAAAGGGGGCAACTCCTGGCTGTGGGGTGTGTGTGAATCTGGCCCAAGGGCCACATGAGAAGCAAAGCAGCCCCTTGGAAGTTTTTTAAGTGCCACCCATTCCTCCAGACCCCCTTTTCTCTATCCCCAACTCCTGACCATGTCTTAACTTGCTCTTTTTATCAAAAATACACTATGAACCACCATAGCTGGGATGGAGAAAACAAATGAAGATGGGTATGTCTATCCCAGTTCTCATCAGAGATAGGAACAAGCATTTCCAGAACAAACGAAGAAATTTCAGAGGGACAATAAAGGAAAGGAGACCCTTTACAAACCAGTCGACATCAAACTACTGGCCTGGATGCCTTCAAAAGGGGTTTGGACAGATTCCTGAGGAAATGTCCATCACAGGTTACAAACCATGAGGGAGATATATCATCTCCAAGCTTAAAACTGGGGTACTCAAGGTCCAGATGCAGGGGAGTGGTATCAGGAGACAGATATCTAGTCTTGTGCGCTCCCAGACGCATCTGGTGGGGCCACTGTGAGATACAGGAAGCTGGACTAGATGGGCCTTTGGCCTGATCCAGCATGGCTCTTCTTATCAGAAAACAGAGGACACTCCCCACTGGGGTCCTTCATGCGACCCCAGAAGGGAGGCATAGACCAAGTGCCCTTCCCACCAGCACCACACAAATGCTCAGCACTTGTGATTGGAACTGACAAAGCGCCAGCACATACAAATTGAGGCAAAGAGGCAAAAAGTGTCCCCCTTTCCCCAGGGCCACTGGTGCCCTGGGAAGGGTCACCCCAAAATGACAGGTGACCAACAATGGCTTGGAATGCCCAGTTCAATACGAGGGCTCTTAATCCAACGGTGAGGATCACAAATATGCATTTCAGCGTGGGCCAAAATCTAGACCTCCGGAAAGTTTAGGACTCCCGCTCCCACCAGCTCTAGCAATCTGGTGGAACAGTGAGGATCCCTGGAAGTTGATGTTCAGCAGCCACTGGGAGGCCACACTTTATTTGCCTGTATTTATCTCTTAATATGATCTACGTTTTTATTCCTTTTTAATTCCTCTATAATAACAAGAGATTAATTTGATGTTTGGGGGCAGCCTTTGAAGAGGGAAGATGATCTGTCCATCCAGATTGGTCAAGAGTAAAGGCATCACTTCCCCACCCACTCCTGCCCCTTAAAGGTAAAGGTAAAAGTTCCCCCCTGCACTTTGCGTGCTAGTCGTGCCCGACTCTAGGGGGCGATGCTCATCTCCGTTTCCAAGACAAAGAGCCAGTGTTGTGCCGTGCAACCCAACAGATCAAATGTTGACTACCTGTTCTCACAGCTAGCTGCCAGCTTAGAAGCACGAAGCAGCTTCACATGGATCAAACATTACCAGACACAACAAGCTTCAAGATAGTCTTTGGCTTGACTGGGTAGGTATCTGTTTGACTGGGTAGGTATCTGTTTTGGCCACAAAGGCTACGTAGTGCCAAGTGAGAGGCAGACATGTGCTCACGCATGTATGTATGCAGAGAAGTTCACACAGACTGTGTGTTTCTGTGGCACATAGATTTCATATCAATGGAGGATGCTTCATATTCCATTCATACATTCTGAACAAAACTACTGGAATTGTGGGGAATAAGGTGGAAATGCCCCCCTTACCACCCTATGATCCATAGGTAGGGTCATTTCAGCCTCAGCCTTTTCCCCCACCCCAGCAAGTGAGCACTGGATAACCAGATCCTCTCTAGGAAGAAGTTATACAACTGGGAACTGTTCTCATGCACCCTCCTTCACAGCTCATGGAGGCTCCCAGTAGCCCGATCAGACTGCCAATGAGGACAACTCAAGGAGAGAGCTAAAACACAGACTAAGCACAAGCAGGAAAAGTCATCTTTCTGGACTTGTAACTCACAGGACACCCCAGCCAACATGCCACAGGCTATGATTACCTTGGATGTTATGCCATTGTGTCCTAAATATTATTACTGTATTACCACCCGCCAGCTTACACACCTGTGTTTTGGAGCTGGATAAACCAAAGCAAAGCTGCTTTTCAAATTAGGAAAGCAAGGGGAGGTGAGCAAACAAGAAAACAAGAATGAGAGAGAGAGAGAGAGAGAGAGACTCTATAAACAGACCCTGAGTACTTTCCTTAACTTAAGCTACAATTTAATACAAAAGAGAAAGGAAGTGGAATAAAAGCAAAGCCACTGTTGCCAGCTTTGATTCGCTCCAGGGCTTTCTGGCTTGAAGGCTTTGCTCTCTTTCTTTCAGCTCTCTTACACTCTCATCCGTTCTGAACCTGCCGCAGTCAAGGTGAAAAAAATGAGACTTACAATTGGGTTCGGGGACTTCAGCCCTTTAGTTAAAAGCTGCCATGTCACCTACAGGGTATACGTCACCCTCTTCCCCACTTAAGAGTTTTAAAAGTGTGGTGCGAAGGCTGTGGCCAGTATAGCTATGGAATTTGCTTGCAAATGGCTGTGAAGGCTCGGGGAGCCTCCCCCTAGTTTCTGAAAATGAACCTGCAAAACAGGGGCTGATCAGGGTCCTCAGAGAGGTACACACTGAGAGCAAACCAGACCCATCAAATGCCAAACATCCCCATCACCTTCATCTGGATGGAGATAAAACTGCACTCCACTTGTTAAGCCTCACTTCCAAATACCGGTTGAAATCCTGTTGCATATTGTAGTAAGTTGAAACTTGAATAGGTTCCTTTGGATATATGGAATTGACACTGGAGCTGACTCCACCAAATCTCCAGTAGTTCCATGAGCCTATTCCACTGCAACTTAAAGTATCAAGCAACAGGACTCGGCCAGTGTGTTTGGGACTGGAATTGTCCTTAAGGGCCCAGGAATTGTTAGTCATTGAGTCCAAAGACTTGCCCAGGTGGACCGTGAAGATACCTGGCTGGCTGCACACAATGGCTCTTCAACAGAAGGCCAGTTGAAGTTCCAAAGGGTGACCTTCAAACCCTGGAGGACCGTGGCTGAGGGGTATCTCAAGCATTATCCTGCTCTAGCAATAAGAAGTAACCACTTGGTACAGACGGTACAAACAATAATTAAGGCCCAGTTCAAACATGTATGTTCATCTCTTGATTTCTTACTATTGTATCACCCTTAGCCTGATATATTGGAGTTTGAAAGCATGAATTGGAGGCACTAAGAAGCACAGCATCTTTAGGACAGCATCTGAATGTTTCCTAGTTCGTAAGAATCCATTCATGCATACAGACTGCTGCTGCTTCATCCCAGCAATCAATGAAAATTCTGTCTTAATGAACAGCAGTGTCATATAACCACGGACCTCATGCGAAAAAACCTTGGGAAGGAAACAACAGAAGGTTCTGTGTGTGACAATTGAATCCTAACCACCCCCACCACCCCCCAAAATATCATTTGATACAACCCCTTTCCAAGTAAACGACCTCCATGGATAGATATGAACTAAGAACTCAGCCAGTGTTCTTGGACACAATGGTGGTGGGGAGAACATTAACATGGATGTTCTTAATCTGAATGTTTTCCTTGCCCTACCTTTCAAAGGGATTTGAGGTCATCAATTCTTCAGAATGTTTCTGAGAGTTTTCAAGAGCAAACACTGTTCCAACATTACCATGCCTAGCATGGCCTCCAAGCTGACACCAGGACTCATTTCAAGGGTTTAATGGGTAAAGTAAAATTACACGGACCATTTTCAGTGGCCAAATTGGCACTGTTGGAAATTTACAGCCCAACGTGTTTTGGATGGGAGCAAGCAGTTTGGCCAGCACTACAGGTACAAGAAGGAAAGCACTAGACACTGTAAACTGTAATATGGTTTGTACTAGGGCACTGTTGTTGGACCTATGGCACAGGTGCCAAAGGTGGTCCTCAGAGCCCTTACTGTGGGCACCCAACATTGCCCCTTCACAGCCACCTGTATTCAGGTTGAATTGCTGTATTGGCCATTTGTGAAAAATTAGTGGGTTCTGAATCGCAGTTTGGGTACTCGGTCTCTAAAAGGTTTGCCATCACTGCACCAGGGCTTCAGACTTCCTGGGACTGACACTCTCTGGCCTTAATGTTACGTGCCATCATCCCACAACACCTTCTGCTTTTACTCACATATATTTGACCTGTATAGCACTGCTGCATTTAAAAAGTTTCACACTTAATTTTCTGCTCCAAGGAGTGTGTCACATGTTCCAAGCTTGAGGTCTAGTCCCCACAGCAATTTTTTTTGGGGGGGGGGTGCTGCTGTTTAGATGAACAGGAAGAGAAAGCAAATCCAACCTTTACGAGTCCTCTGGTACCTTTCCAAACTTACAGATTTGGTTGTGGCATAAACTTTTGTGGAGCAGGGATCACTACACACTCCATCATCCTCTTTTGATGGAAGTCACCATCCCCTTTTTAAGATGGAGGATGTGTTTCTTTTCTCTGCCCAAAACCATTTGGCCTGGGTGAGATCCACGATCCAGCAGGTGACCCAAAGGAGGGGGTGAGAGCCACAGGTCTCTGCTGTGAACAGGAGATAGCAGGGTGAAACAGATGTCCTCTTTAATTCTTTATCATCTAATTCCATTGTCCCTGAGGGTCAAAGGGGGGGAGAGACACACAAAGAGAGCAGGATGAGGGTGCAGCTGGAGACTGAGAGGTGGGCCACATCCTAAATCCCCCGGGGCCTTAGGTTCTCCAACTTTAGGATGCCACGGATCGCTTTCTGCTGTGATGAACTACTTCTACCGGAATTTGTTTTCCACAGCATCTTCTACACTGCGAAGGGCGCAATCCTCCTCTTGGATCAGATCTAGACTACCTCAGGCACATCCAAACTTCGGCCCGCCTGATGTTTTGGACCACTACTCCCAGAATTCTAAGCTTAGATTGCCAATGGCAAGTTTGGACATGCCTGATCTACCTTGTCCAGTGGCAGGTCCAAGTCCCGCGCCTTGCATACAGAGGCAGGAAAAGTTCCTTTTTTGACTCCATCTCAATAAATAGTCTTCCCCTCTCTGCTCTCCTAAGAACATGTGGACAGACGAGTCTTCCCCAGGAGGCTTGGGGTGTCTCCTGGCTGGCTCCTTCCTGGGCCTTTGGGTGTGGAAATGCCCAGTACGGGTGTAGCCCCCCAACCACGGAGGCCTTTCTGGCGCTGGGCCCCCTTGGAGAGGGGCATCCCCGCTCGCCAGCCCGCCCCGCCCCGCCCGGTCCGATCCCGCGTGGCCCAGGAGCGCCTTACCTGGCCCACACAGCCGGCTGAAGTGATAGGGGTTGCAGCAGACGGCGGGCCCATCGGGGAGGCCGAAGCTGCGGCACTCGCACAAGGGCTTGAGCTCGCCCGGGTGCTGGAGATCCGGCCAGCGGAAGAGCTTGCCCAAGAGCAGGTGCGGCGGCGCCGCCTGGCCCCCGAAGCGCACGTCGGCGCGCGGCACCAGGACGCAGCCTCCGGGCAGCCCGCCGCGGGACTCGACGGCTTCCAGCAGGCTGTCCAGGGAGCGCTCCTTGAGACGCTTCAGAAGCGAGTAAGTGGCGGCCTTGAGCTCCTGCTCCAGCAGCGAGAGCCGCCCGCGACCTTCCCGGGGTGGCAGGTCCCGGGCGCGGGCGGCGGGCGCGCCGTCGGTCTCCCTCTCCTTAAAGAGGCAGCACGTCACCGTCTGGCCGTCGTTCTCCGGCGCCCGCCACGGGGCTCCCTTCGCGGCGGCGCCCTCCGCGCCTCCCTCCTCGCCCTCGCCGTCCTCCTCCTCCTCCTCCTCCCGCGCCGCCGCCGCCGCCGCCGCCGCTTCGTCTGGCACGTCGGGGCCCGCCGGAGGGTCGCTTTCTCCGTGCGCCATGGCCCTCTCCCAAGGGCACGGCTCCTCGACGGCGCCTCCGCTGGTCACCGCTCGCCGGCCCGCCGCCGCCGCCGCCGCCGAGAGGAGCTTCTCCGGGCTTCGGCCGTCGCTGCCCCGTCGCTGCTGCTCATCGTGGCTCTTCCGGAGGCTGCTGCTGCGGCTGCTGCTACAGCTGCCGCCGCCGCCACCGCCACCATCCCCTCCTCCTCCGTCGGGGAGGACCCGGCTTCTCCAAAGTCGCCGCACAAGTCCTGCCCGTTTGGACCTGAACATGCGCTTCGCCCGGGCGCGGAGCTGCCGGCCTCGGCTGACTCGACGGTCAGATCCTCCCCAAGGAGCGGCGCATGAAGGCGACCCGGCAAGACCCGCGGCTCCCGGGGCAACAACGGGGGCTCCTCGCCCGCCCGCTCCAGCCGATCGCCGAGCAAGCGCCGCCGCGCTGCCGCATGAGGGACGCCCGCGCCAGCCTGGAGGGGAGCCCCGCGGCCCGGGGGGGCGTGCTAGCCAGGCGGTGGGGGGGGATCCTCTGCCGTCGCCCGCCCCTTCGGCCCTATATGGGTCCCCGAAAACCAGAAGGATCGGCCCTTTGCCTCCCGCGGCGAAGCGGGGAGTCCTCTCCAAAGGAAGCGGGCGACTCCTGCAGGAGCCGCGGCCAACTCCAACGACGCGCGCTGCCCCCCTTCCTTTCCTCCGCAGGCTCGGCTTTAAGGGAGCGGATCTCCGAAGACTTCGCGCCTGCTTTCGCTGGACGGCTGGGGGGGGGGGGAAGTTACCGGACTTCCCGAGTTAGAGGCTGGGCGGCCCAGCCCGGAGAAGAGAGCAGGAGCAGCGGCGGCGGCGGCGGCGGCAGGAGCAGCAGCAGCACCAGCAGCAGCGGGAGCAAGGCGGTGGAGCCGCACATGGCTTGGCCACTTGTAAATAGCCCAGCCGCCAGGAGGGACGACAGGAGGCAGCGGCAGTCGGCCACTCCGGCGCGGCGAGATCGCGCCCCGCGAAAGCCCCCGGAGCTCGCCCGCCGCGGCCGGGGGGATGTCGGCAGGCAGGCAGGCAGGGCGGCAAGGCTTGTGGGGGCCAGCGGGATCCTCCTCGGGTAGAGCCCCCCGACTTCACGCCGATGGCCGCGGCGGCTCCTCCTCCTTTCTTTCTTTCGTCCGCCTGCCCGCCCGCCCGCCTTTGGGGGAGGCGGGGGGGGCTGCTGCTGCTGAGATCTGCAGAGAGGGAGGCGCGGCGGCGGCAGCAGGCACTCGATCGCTCTGGCTCCCCTTGTCCCCTTCCTTGCCTCTCGCTTCTTCTTCTTCTTCTTCTTCTTCTTCTTTTTGTTCTCCAACACACACGCAGGGCCCCCTCGGAGAGCGCGGGAGTCATTGGCTCCCTCCCATCATGTGCCAGTCTAGACACTTTGGCGGCGCGGAGCTGCGCTGATGGTTGCGCAAACAAGGTTTCAAGTTTCTTAACTCTTAAAGGAAAACGCCTCCCGGTTCGCTTCTATTCTCCACCACCCCCTCCCCCGTCCAAGCGCGCGCCCGCGCCCGCGGCCCCCCTTGCTTTTGGCTTCGGGGCACCCCCTCTTCCCCCCCCTTCCAACCCCCGCACAGGCACAATTAAGGGAAGAAAAGAAGAGGAGGAGGATTAAAACGAGCAGGAGGAGGAGGAGGAGGAGGAGGAGGAGGAGGAGGAGGAGGAGGAGAAGAAGAAGAAGAAGAAGAAGAAGAAGAAGAAGAAGAAGAAGAAGAAGAAGAAGAAGAAGAAGAAGAAGAAGAAGAAGAAGAAGAAGAGAAAAAAACTGGGAAGGGGAGCGCTGGGTTCTCCTCTGTCATTTGGTTCGTCGATGCTCACCGAGAGGGCAGGACGGGGCGGAACAGAGGTTGATCTCCGGGAATAGCATTCAGTTGTGGAGAAAGAAAGAAAGAAAGAAAGAAAGAAAGAAAGAAAGAAAGAAAGAAAGAAAGAAAGAAAGAAAGAAAGAAAGAGGGAGGGAGGGAGGGAGGGAGAAAGAAGCCAACTTTTCAGCAATTGAAGTTAGTCCCCTAATTTGCGCAGATTGCAATCTTAGACAAAAGTACATAGTACTGAAGTTCATTGGAAATGCGTGTCTGTAAGCTCTTATAATTCACAAGGGAGAATGAAGCGGCCATTTATTTAGAGTCCATTTATCCATTCCTTTGATGTCCTGTCCTTCCTGCAAAAGCACCTGCCCTACTTACTTTTTTCCTAACAAGGTCTCCGAGGGAAGCACAGCACAATCTTTGAAGTGACTGGCTTAACATCTCCCGTAAACTCTTGGCAAGTACAGTAGGACCCCCGTGGATAATACCAAACACTCTTTACATCTCTCTCTAGATATACTGTATTTCTAGAAAGAGTGAATGTTGAAAAGAAAAACACGTTTTCACATGCATTATCAGCACTGGACACTAGAGAGCGTAAAAGAGCATGCTTCACTGACAAGTACTGTATTCATACCATGGTCTCTGGCTTCCTCTGGTGGCTGGTTCTGGTAATACATGTGAACATTTTTTTATTTTTTCTATTTTAGTATCTGAGAATTGAGTCCTGACAAATGGACTTAATTTTCTTATGAGAGCGAAACGTTTGACTACTTATCTGCGTAGCTTCTTCAGAGACTTACCTGCATGACAGAATCTCCAGAAATATTTTTCTTTTAATGTTTTTAATGTTTCCAGACCCTGGATATGTAAATCAGTGCATACTGATCCTGTGGAGAAAGGGTCCTAATGTATGTGAACCCCCATCTCCCCAGCCTTTGGCTACCCCTCTAACTCCAGGGTTCTTAATTAAATGACCTCTTAATGAGGGTGAAAGAGGAGAGTAAAAAATGGGAAAGATTGAAGGCAAAAGGAAAAGGGGATGGCAGAGAATGAGATGGTTGGACGGTGTCATTGATGCAACCAAGATGGATTTGACCAAACTCCAGGAGGCAGTGGAAGACAAAAGGGCCTGGAGTGCTCTAGTCCATGGAGTCATGAAGAAACGACTGAACAACAACTAACTCCATGATCCGAACAGGTTCTTTACTCTGAATGCTTCAAACATCTACTCCAACCACCATGCCACACTAACTCCCCACCAGTACTAGGTGGGGAATGCATGCACTTGTTACTTTAAATGGGCAGTACTTTGGGGAAAATGCATTGGACACTGAGCAGGCTCTACAGCGATGAGGTTGCACAAAATATTGTTGGTTGTGTGTTTGCAAAGAATCCTCACTAACCCGCACACCAGCAAGGCTCATCTCCTTTATACAAGGTACCACTGTATCTGGAAGTTGAGTTGTGGCAACTGGACTTTTTTTCCTCGTTTTTTTTTTCTTGAGAGAGTGAAAGGTTTCGCTACTTATCCAAGCAGCTTCATCAGTTATTATTATTATTAGTTAGGCTGCACAACCAACCTGGAGCTATTTATTTATACAGTAGGACCCCCGGTATCCGCTGAGGATTGGTTCCAAACCTACCTGTGGATAATGAAAACTGTGGATAAGAGATAACACCTGACCATCCACCCCCCCAAACTGCTGTTTCCTGACAGTAGCTTGCTTTATGACTGCTGTTTTAAGACAGTAGGTTGCTTTATGGCCACTGTTTGTAATAGTAGCTTGCTTTACAGATGCTATTTGTGACAACAGCTTGCTTTACAGCTTGCATTGTGGCTGCTGAGTTATTTAATTTTTTCCTCTGATAACCGTGGATAACTGAATCAGTGGATAATGAATCAGTGGATACGGGGGTCCTACTGTATTTGTATTTCTAAACCACTCCCTCAATGAGGACAATCTTCACAACCGCTACGTGAGGAAGTCTGAGAGAACATGACTGGCCCAGAGGCATTTGGAGAGCTATCTAAGTGGGTGGGGAGTTTGAATCCAGTCCACATAGTCTAACCACTGGACCAGTCCAGCTGGATCAGGCCAAAGGCCCATCTAGTCCAGCTTCCTGTATCTCACAGTGGCCCCACCAAATGCTTCTGGGAGCGCAGGAGACTAGATATCTGTCTTCTGATACCACTCCCCTGCATCTGGTCCTTGAAGTACCGCGGTTTTAAGCATGGAGATTACACATCTCCATCATGGTTTGTGATGGACTTTTCCTCCAGGAATCTGTCCAATCCCCCTTTGAAGGCATCCAGGCCAGATGCCATCACCACATCCTGTGGCAGGGAGTTCCACAGATTAACAACGCGCTGGGTGAAAAAAATATTTTCTTTTGCCTGTTCTTCCCTTGATCTCTCTGAGATGTAAATAACAACACCAACCCTATTATTTTGGAAACATAGATTTATATGCCCCAAAGGCCTTGCCAGCAAAGAAACAAATAAAGGCAGCAGCACGATGCCTAGCCTGAGGAATAAAATAAGGAAGGGGTTGTGACTTCTTTTTAAAAAAGGTTAAAAGTAGTACCAGTAAAAGTAGTACGAGTTACTGTACCTCGTAATCCATAAAATGAAACCTAACCTTTATTCATTTGATTTGTACCACACCTTTCTGCCCCAAAAGACACTCAAGGCAGCTAACAATAGTAAAATACAGATTTAAAATATATACAGTATATTAAAACCCACAGGGTGGCCACTACTGAATTCCTAAGCTGAACAGTCCCTTCTTAGAGTTCTTCCTGTTGAGTGTACCCTATCAAATTGTTCTATACACAGGTACGCACTCATCAGCCACAACACTAAAACCACTGATAGGTGAAATGAATAGCATTGATTATATTGTTTCAATGGCACCTGTCAAAGGGTGGGATAGAATAAGGCAGTTAGTGAACAGTTTGTTCTTGAATTTCATGCCCTGGAAGCAGGAAACATGGGCAAGCAAATAAGAACTGAGTGATTTGGCAAGGGCTAAATAGTGATGGCCAGAGGTCTGGGTTGGAGCGTTTCTAAAATAGCAAGTCTAGTGGGGTGTTTCTGGTATGTCATGTTTAATACCCTACTGTTCTGAACACCCCAAAGAGCGACTGTACTGTGCTCAATTTGCTGAAAAACCTAATGCTGGCCATAATGGGAAAGTGTCAGCACACACAGTGCATTGCAGCTTGCTGCACAGTGACAGGCCCGGCAGGGTGTGCATGATGATCACCTTGTCCAGCACCAAAAGCACCTACACTGGGGATGCCAGTGTCAGAACATGGAGCAATGGAAGAAAGTTGTCTGGTCTGATGAAGGGTGTTTTCTTTTAGATCAGGTTTGTGTTGTTTACCTGGGGAAGAGATGGCAGCAGAATGCACTATGGGAAGAATGGCCAGTGGAAGCAGTGTCGTGCATTCATGTGGATGCTCCCTCGACACATGCCACCTATCTGGAGATTGTGGCAGACCACGTATTCCCCTGCATGGCACTAGTCAGTGTTCCCTGACGGCAGTGGCCACTTTCAGCAGGACAGTGCATCCTGTTGCACTGCAAAAATGGCGCACGAATGGTTTGAGGAACATGACAAAGAGTTCAAGGTGTTGCCTTGATGTCCAGATTCCCCAGATCACAATCCGACTGAGCATCTATCGCACTGTTGGCAAACAGATGGCACAGGTCACAAAGGTGGCACTCGGAGCCCTTTCTGTGGGCACCCAAAACCACCCCTTCACAGCCACCTGCATTCAGGTTAAATTGCTGCACTGACACTTTGCAAATAATTAGTGGGGTTTAAATCGCAGTTTAGGCACTCGGTCTCTAAAAGGTTTGCCATCACTGATCTGTATGGGATAAATTGGAACACCAAGTCCAATTCATGGAGGCCCCACATCAGAACCACCAGGACTTTAAGGGATTTACTACAAATGTCTTGATGCCACATACTACAGGACCCATTCAGGGCCCTGTTTGGGCACCTGGTGGGGGACCCACAGGAGCTGTTTGGGCACCAGGAGGAGGACCTACACAATATTAGGCAGGTGCTTTTAACGCTGTGGCTGATCAGTGGGTGGAGACAGAGAGAGAGGAGGGAGCAAGGAAGCCACTTAAAAGGTGCCCCCATATTAGTGCTTGGAAAAATTATTTTGGGATCACCTCACCTGGAAATCCTCATCCAAGCAGGGCTACGGATGGCCCGTGGCCAGGAAAGCCTTCCGCTAGGGCGGCGGTTCCCGACGCAGGAGCCCAGCCAGGGCGGGAGACGCGGGACACCTCCCGCTTCCTGGAGCATCCCTCCTCCCCCGTCCGTCCCCCGGCGCACGAAGGGTTACGACGACGGCGCTTCTCCTCCTCGGCCGGAGCCAGCCAGGCTGCGCCCCGCCCCCGGGATGCCTTTAACTTGCTCGGGGTGGCCAAAAGTTCAGGCTCGGCGAGCTCCGCTGGGGCGCCTGCGGCGGGAGGAGGCTCCGGCCCCGGAGCGCGTCCATTGCCCAGCCGGCGCGGCTTCAGACCACCCCCCCCCAAAAAAAAGTCCTTAGGCCGCCACGGATTGATCGGGACCCCCACCCCCCATGCATCCTTCCTTCACATCGGTTCCCAGGCGCGCTCGCCGGGCAGGGTTGTGCCCGCGGGCCTCCCACGGACGGCCTTGTGAGTGGAGCGGAGCGGCGGTCGGCCCCGATCATCCTGTGTGTGTGTTGTGTCCCTAACCGACCCTTCGTGACTCCACGTCCATGGAGTTTTCTTGGCAGGAATACTGGACTGGCTTGCCAGTTCCTACTCCAGGCGCCTACAGCACCTGGTATTCCCTGGTGGTCTCCCATCCAAGTACTGACCAGGGCGGACCCTGCTTAGCTTCTGAAATCAGGCGAGATCGGATGTACTTAGGGCATCTAGGCAGCAGGTCCGATCATCCTAGGCATGGTTAAGCGGCGGAGAGGAACGTGGCTGCCTTTAGAAGTGATCTGGAGAGGCTGAGTCATGGCAACTGGACCTCTTTTCTTGTGAGGTCTCCACGTTTGGCTAACGAGCCTATTCAGGGCGGGGTGGGGGTGAAACTTGGATGAACTCGAAATGGGAAGCTTGGCACCCACTTTCCTCTGACTGAGGAAGCTGCTTGGATGAGTATTTATTTATTTATTTACTTTAGAGTATTTTTTTACCCCGCTTTTTTCCTTGGTAAAGGACCCAAGGCAGCTTACAGCAATGAGGGGTAATATACAGTCCAATACAATTAAGACATGATAATATACATCCAAGTACAATTAAGACACGTTCAAGTATTGAAAACAAGGAATTGAGGGACATCTTACAGCATTAATAGACAACATTACATTAAAGCTACAAGGTTGTAAGTGGTTATAAACACAAAGCCTATGTGAACCTATAGATTCATATAAAAGACACATAATGGTAGACCATCATTCAGGGAAAGCACTTGCCATGACTCAACTTCCAGGTAACCTCACCTGGATGACTAAGAATCTTCACAGACATCCTTAGAAGTGAATGTAAGAGCCACACTGAGCTGGGCAAGCCTCCTCCTGAGGAAGGCAACCAGTTGGCTGTGGATTGGGCCATAAATGGTCCAGCTCCTACAACCTATTGGGGGGGGGTTGCGCTGGGTTCCAGTGAACCGAGCTATGCCTTTTTAATAAAAACTGCAGAAGCCTGTTCTGCTTGGACCAACACAGAGTTTAAGAAATATTCTAGGTCAGTGGTGGCAAACCTTTGGCACTCCAGATGTTTTGGACCACAACTCCCACAGTCCTTTGCCACTGGCAACACAGGCTTGGAATTCTGAGAGTTGTGGTCCAAAACATCTGGAGTGCAGAAGGTTTGCCACCACTGTTCTAGGTTGTGATGACCCAATATTAAATCAGTTAAATCCAGACAAAATAGAGTGAGCTTTACCCAAGGGTGATGATGATGGTGGTGGTGGTGGTTTATTTACTTATTTCATTTATTTAAAATATCTTACCTTACCTTTTTGCTTGGAAAGGACCCAAGGCGGGTTAAAACACAGTTGGATAATATACAAACAAGAAACATTAAATACAGCATTCAGAGCTAAGAGCAATGAATTCGAAGAGGCATTTTACGTCGGTTAAAAGGGCAGCATTAAAGTTAAGAACAATTAGTGAACAATTAAAGGAAATAAATGCCACTACCTCTTGATGGAAAACTAAACATGGATAACAAAACGATTCCTACAAATTCAGTCCAAGCAGTAATACAGTGGTACCTTGAATAAAGGGATTAATTTGTTCCAAATGAAATTATGTTAAGCAAACTTTCCTTTATACAAATTTCCCATAGGAATGCATTGAAAACAGAGTGATGCCATTTTTATGTTGTACAGATTCGCCCCATAGGTGATTGCAAACTTCCCCTATCTCCGGAATGTTTTATGTTGTACAAATTTTATGTTATACAAACTGTTATACAAGGGTCCACTGTACATAAGAATCCATCTGAAAGCCACACAACAGGTAGTCAGGCATTCAGAGAAACTTGCCTAAAACACAAAGGCCTTTCTGCCTATGGCAGCTCCTAGCCTTGTCCACAACCTGCCCACAACTGGAAATCTTCTGCAAGTCTTGCTTTAGTTTATTGCCTTTTTTAAGCACATATCTAGAAAGGAAATAATTACTCCCCTCCTTATCAAGAAGACAGCTCCCTCCCTGACTTTTGTCAATTGCAAAGTTATTTCATGTTTTAACCAGGACTTATTTTCTCCCTTAACTTTTTAAACTTAGAATGGTTGAACTTCTCTTTATACATAATTTGGTACATTACTGCATGTGCTTTCTGGTGACTGACCATGGAGTGCAATAAACAGCATGCTGTACAGAAGGTTGAAAAGAAAGATCATCCATTATAGTGGCTCTAGCTTACTGTAAGCTACTTCTGAGTACTTTACTGTATATCTGGAAAACCCTGAAAAGGATTTCCATCAGTCAGAGTTTACTTGAGGCACCAGCTTATTCGTGTATGAACAAATGCCACATTACTACGATTGTCCACTGGGAGGCAGATGAGTAATCCTTGACTATGGTTGCTTTTGTAGAACCAGAAAACACTTTAGTAACAAAGAATTCTGTTTCTATGCACATAATTACAGTGGTATCCCGACTTAAGAGCAGCTTGACTTAGGAGCAATTCGACTTAAGAGTAGAAAACTATTGGTGTTTTAACTGCCGTCTTACAAATTTTAGATATGGTCTGCTTGACTTACAATGGTTTTTTTTTCATTTTTTCATTTATTTTTTCAATTTTGTAGATAGGTACCTTGACTTAAGAGTAGTTTGACTTCAGAGCAGGCATTCGGAGCAGATTAAATTCGTAAGTTGAGGTACCACTGTATATTAATTGAGGGTAATCAGCATTTAAAAACAACAACCCACAATAACTCTAATAAAGTATTTGCTGCTAGCATCAGAGTTATGCAATCTACTAGGTAGACTATGAACAGTTGTTTCAAATCTTTTGCTTTCATGGTGGAAAGATTTCAGCCTTTAATGCCATCAGTTTTCCATAAGAACAGTCATTAAAGCAATATCTGAACTCATTTACAAATATAAAATTTGAGAATGGGGGACCACCAGAATAGATAATGATGGTGTTGGAAGAAGCATCTCTTTCCCAACTGAAACGGACAACATAAGAACATAAGAACATAAGAAGAGCCATGCTGGATCAGGCCAACGGCCCATCTAGTCCAACTTCCCGTATCTCACAGTGGCCCCACCAGATGCGTTTGGGAGCGCATGAGACTAGATATCTGTCTCCTGATACCACTCCCCTGCATCTGGCCCTTGAAGTACCCTGGTTTTAAGCCTGGAGATTACACATCTCCATCATGGTTTGTAACCTGTGATGGACTTTTCCTCCAGGAATCTGTCCAATCCACTTTTGAAGGCATCCAGGCTAGATGCCATCACCACATCCTGTGGCAGGGAGTTCCATAGACTAACAACACGCTGGGTGAAAAAATATTTTCTTTTGTCTGTTCTTACTCTCCCAGCCCTCAATTTGAGTGTATGTCCCCTAGTTCTGGTATTTTGTGAGAGGGAGAAGAGCTTCCCTCTATCCACTTTACTCATGCCCTGCATTATTTTGTACGTCTCAATCCAGGCAGCTGAAAAAGTCCACTCTACCAAAATGTTTTTGTCTATTTCTGTGTAAGGAGGTGCCATGTGTCCCTAAGAGAGTAGCTACCAGTCATCAGGGCTTGTTTAGAAAAGCATCTACCCATCACAGAAGCTTTTTGAGCCAAACAAAAGCCTCGATAAAAGGTCACCTCAATATGCGCAGCTGAAACAATATTTAGTTGTTAATGGACATTGTTTGGCACATTTACAAAACATGCACAAAGAGAAAAAGAATGCACACAGGCGACAGCAAGTACCCAAACCGATATGACAGCTGGGGAATTCTTGAAGAAATCACTGTTGTATATAGAAGACCTTAGAGCGCCCACATCTCAAGTCCCCTTTGCCTGTTTGTCAGTCATCTTATCGTATTTCCCATCCTGTGTGTAACATCCACATGAAAACCTAGAATGAGGTCACTGTGATTGAATAATACTGTACAGTATCTTGCCATTTTTACACAGGGGACATACTGTTCCATAGACCCAAGAGGGGACTGTTTTTCCGCAGTTGAAGGAGAAGGCATCAGCACAGGCTGTGGTCATGGACACTTCACTCCCAGCCGTCCCACAGCGATAGGAAAGGAACTCTCTCTGTGTTCCAGAGAATGCAAGTAGGGTGCCCCAGAGCCCGGGTAAATCCAAGGCCCTAATCTTGTCGCATTTTCTAATCATGCACAATAGAAGGAGCTCAATAGAACTTGCTGAAGAACATGGGGAGCAATTGTAGATATGTCCCTGGTTTCTTCTACATACAAGATATAGAAAATAGGGAGGTGAGTTTTTTTTTTTCTGGACTGCACAAAAAACCATGATTCTCCATGGTGGGGGTTCTGTCTACCTTGCAGCCACTTTGCAATCACTTCAGTATGATATACCTGCAAGAAAGGCCTAACGAGGCTTTGAGGCCTAGCTTGTCCTAAGTTTTTGCTCTTATATTGTGTCGGTGGAGGTGGGGATGTTAGCAAACTTACAACCACCTTTGCCATTGCAGGGGTGACCAAATACCTTTTTTTATTTATTTTGAGAGATCCTTTAGAAACTCAGGGTGCAAATATCTTTGTTTCTGTGGTCCATGCTCTAGTAAGACTCCCTTCTGGGTTACTCCTTGTCTTTGGTCCTTGCTTTGAAGACAGTCTGGAATATGCAGTTACTGCAAACTGTTGATGTATATTTACATTACTCTCTTTTTTACCTCAATGCAAAGGTCATTTCCATTTCATTGGCATTTAAAAACATATATTTGCATAATTTTCATACCACTCCAAAATATGTATATTAATATTTTATTCTTCGGTTTTTATAGTGGATGCAGTGTGAATGGGAGAACTCAGTGCTAGATGCAGCAACTTCCAATTAAGTCCTCACCCTCCTCAGGTAGGGCTGGAAACACCTGCCCGAAACAAGCACAGAGAAGTTTGTGAAGACTCTCAGTCATCCAGGTGATATTATCCAGAAGTCCCTCTCTCAACAGGGGTCCCAACTTTATCATGCTGCCCTTTCATCTATCCCCAGAAAAATCAGAACCACTTAATACGTCCAACAGGGAGACCATGCTTAATGGCTGTTGAGAGGTGCTGCAGAGATGTGACTTTCACAGAGAGAGAGAGAGAGAGAGAGAGAGAGACATTGTCCCGCTAACAAGCCTATTCAGACCAGGTTGAACTGAAACCAAAATGGTGGAGAAATGGGAGATCTCCTACCAACCTTCCTAAGACTGGATAAAAAGCAAAATGTCCAACCTAACAAGAAAAGAAATCCAATTGGCATCACTCAGCTGTCAGGAAAAACCACAATCCAACTGAACAACCTTCCATAAGAACATAAGAACATAAGAAGAGCCATGCTGGATCAGGCCAAAGGCCCATCTAGTCCAGTTTCCTGTATCTCACAGTGGCCCCACCAGATGCGTTTGGGAGCACATGAGACTAGATATCTGTCTCCTGGTACCACTCCCCTGCATCTGGCCCTTGAAGTATCCTGGTTTTAAGCCTGGAGATTACACATCTCCATCATGGTTTGTAACCTGTGATGGACTTTTCCTCCAGGAATCATGATCCTGCTTAACATTTACTGGTGCCTATAAATGTTTCAGCTTATCTATCAATCCAGCTGGTCATTGATATGGGTAGAACTTTTGAAGACCTTACCAAAGTGGATTGCTGCTAACTAACAAGGACCCAGACATTCTTTTTCTCTTTGTGCATTTTTTGTAAGCAGCAGTTCACAGTGGTGAGTTACACACCATAATTTATGCATGTATAAATCACCTGTGGGGTTCTGGCTGGTGCCAGCTACACTAGGTCAGAGTAGTGATCTCACCAGTTGTAAGGCAGCTTCCTAGTTCCACATGCATATTTTGCCATCTCTGTTGTAAGTAGAGTTGGAGAAAGTTGCTTTTTCAGACTGTACATCCCAGAATGCCCATGCTGGCTGTGATATCCTGGAAACTGAACATCCCAAAAAGACACTTTCTCCTACCACTAACTGTCTAAATATTATATTCCAGTGATGGCAAACCTTTTAGAGACCGAGTGCCCAAACTGCGATTCAGAACCCACTAATTTTTCACCAAGTGCCAATACAGCGTGGATAAAGGGTCACTCTTCTTCCACTCACAAAATACCAGAACTAGGGGACATCCACTCAAGTTGATGGTTGGGAAAGTGAGAACAGACAAAAGAAATTTTTTTTTTACTCAGCATGCTGTTAGTCTGTGGAACTCCCTGCCACAGGATGTGGTGATGGCATCTGGCCTGGATGCCTTCAAAAAGGGATTGGACAGATTCCTGAAGGTTACAAACCATGGTGGAGATGCGTAATCTGCAGGCTTCAAACCAGGGTCCTTCATGAGCCAGATGCAGAGGAGTGATAGGAAGAGACAGATATCTAGTCTCATGCTCTCCCAGACGCATTTGGTGGGGCCACTGTGAGAAACAGAAGGCTCGACTAGATGGACCTTTGGCCTGATCCAGCATGGCTCTTTTTATGTTCTTATGTACAGCAATTTAATCTGAATCCAGGTGGCTGTGAAGGGCTGATGTCGGGTGCCCACAGAAAGGGCTCCGAGTGCCACCTTTGGCACCCGTGCCATAGGTTTGCCAACACTGTTATATTCTGTGGAGTAAGGCTACTTTCTGCTCTGTCTGGAGTAATGTATATCATTTGGTTAGATCTGTGTGCTGATGCTTTCTTTGATACCATATCAGACTGTTGCTGTTTTTAAAACTATTTCCATTTAAAATTCATATGGCTTTGATTACTGAATGACTGATACAAGTCATAAATAAAAACATATAGCTTATTCTTAAACTTTTACTCCCACCCTGACCTCTATCAAGCTGCCGCCCAAATTTGGATAACTTTACCAGTATGGGGCTCTGTTATTCTTGACCAGCGATTTGAAGAGAGAAATCTCAACTTTAGAGACCTTGTTTAAGTAAATGGCATGTTATTGTTTTGGCAAGCAAAGCATAACATTTCTTCAGTGCCATATAATTACCCAGCATGCAGCAAGGCGGAGAATAACAATGGAGATTTAATAGCAGTGGAAGAGGCCACTTTCCCCAAGTAAGTGTGAGGTAGAGCACAGGCTGGTTGGCCATCTTTGTGTGGGGTACTTTGAGGGGGGTTCCTGCATGGCAGGGGGTTGGAATGGATGGCTCTTGAGGTCTCTTCCAACTCTATGATTCCTTGATTCTGTGTGTGAAAGGGAAAGCATGCCATGCATTTCTCAAGACTTCCCAAGATTCCTTGCCTTCTGAAGATGCCGCCACAAAGCCTGGCAAAACATCAGGAAGAAAAACGTCCAAAACACGGCCAAACAACCCAAGAAACTCACAATAACTATCAGATCCCAGCCGTGAAAGCCTTCAAGAATAAATATGAATAAAAATTAGAGAACATTTTTTCAAAGGAAATAATTGGTGAAGAGATCAACGTTAGTAAATCCCTTCACGAAAACTATGTTAGAAAGTTGGAGGAGGTATAGAAGGTTACTGAGCCCACTAATTTCCCCTCTAACACAGGTAGTGGACATGAAGAGCTTCCTAGAAAATCCTAAGGGAAATTAGGGTAACACCCAACCCAGTACCTGGGACACAGTTTTCTGAGAGAAATGAATGTTTTGTTGTGTGACAGTTGTTACCTCACGGTGTCTTGTCTCGGGACAGAAACCGGGAACAAACCATGACAAGGAAATACCCTACCCCAGCACCAGGTACAGATTCGTCTCGCTTAGCACCCATTCTAGGGGCATGGTCGAGACAAATTTCAGCTGTTGTGCAATGGACACAAAGTAAGATTTTTTTGTACCACTCCGAAGTGTCACAATTAGGCGGTTACTTCACATCCTTCCTCGTTCCGCAATTACGTTCGTTCTGTGACAGCATTGTTCACAGTCATGTGGTTTTTGTCCCAGTTCAGTCCCTGTTTTGTTTACCCACGGGCATGATTACTTGTGTCATGACAACTTTCACGTCCTTGTTCCATGACAAATTCTGAATTTGTCTTGCTTTCTTAACCCTTTTTTAAAATATTGTAAATAAAACTTTTTCGATATTTCGATTTACTGGTCTTCCGGGATTTACACGTAAATGCTACAGAATTTTCGGTACTTTTCGATATTTCAATTTACTGGTCTTCCGGGATTTACATGTAAATGCTACAGAATTTTCAGTACTACAATTCTGTAGGATTTACACATAAATGCGACAGAATTTTCAGTACTTTAAAGAAATTTCATTTCTTTAATAAACATTTGCACTGCATGGTGTTTCCCATAGGGAAACTAATGTTGAATGCCGCTTCAGCCGCTGACCGGTAGGTGGACACTGGTTGTTGCATGACATGCCGTTACTTCACATCCCTTGTCTCAGAACAGGAACTGGGAACCAAGTGTGACAAGCAAATTCCCCGGCCCAGGGGCAGGCACGGCTTGTCACGCTCTGTTCCCGGTTCAGGGAGTGTGGTCCAGACAAGGTTTCGTTGTCACGCTATAGACGTGAAGTAAGTTTTTTTCATACTGGTCCCAAGCGGGACAGCACAGAGGGACGAACGAGATGTAAAGTAATGGCGTTAGAGAGACAAAATGGACATGAAGTAACTAACTGCCTTAGTAAATCCCTTCATGAAAACTATGTTAAAGTTGGAGGAGGTATAGAAGGGTACTAAGCTCACTAATTTCCCCTCTGACACAGGTAGTTGACATGAAGAGCTTCCTAGAAAATCCTAAGGGAAATTAAAGGAGCTTAACCAATAAGATAAAGGATATTAAGAATTAAGGAATGGACAGATAAAATACAGGACCAAGAGCAAACAAGAGAAGGGCTGATAAAAAGGTCCCAGCAGAATATGAAATACTAGTGATAAAAGACTCATGGCAGAAGGATCTGGATGAAGAAATTAAAGGGGAAGAATGGAGCAAGATATGGAATAAAAATAATAAAAATGTCAGTAAGAATTAAAGAAAATGGTTACAAGGTAATATAGAAATGGTATCTTGCATTCATTAAACTAAATATAGTACATAAAAACATATCACCTCTATGCTGGAGGTGTAAGGAGAAAGGAATTTGTATTCATATGTGGTGGCCTTGTGAAAAAGGAAGGAAATAATGGAGCCTTTTTTAATGTAATAAAAGATATAACGGAAATGGAGGTACACTTATCTCCACTGAATGCTTTATAGAACATTGTGAATGACTAGCAGGCAAAGAGAGAGAAAACGGAGCTAAATATTATAATAGTAATGGTGGCCAGGGTACTATTTGCGAAGAATTGTATCAAGAAGCACCAACAAGCAATTTTAGTAGAGCAAGGACATGTTATGTACCACATGCCACTCCTTTTATTAGCAAAGAGGCTGGGCAGAGTTCCCAAAGAACTGCCAGGAGGCTGCCCGGCTTCCCCTTTCCCCAGCATTTGCCCTCTGGTTTGTATTCCCGCATCGAGCTGAGGTTAGGGCTTGATGGCTTTACAAGCCCCTTCTAGGTTCCTTATTCTATATGATTCTATGGTTCTGTGATTTATTTATTTATTTATTTATTTATTTATTAGATTTCTATCCCGCCCATCTTCCTATAGGAACTCTGGGTGGTTAACAATGTGCTGAAAATTCAGCCGAAAGTACAAAAAGCATAGACAATACACAGACAGTTTAAAACATGGAATGCACCCTAGGCTAATCTTCAAACTAACTAACAACTGAGCAGATGGCGGGAAAAAGAGAGAAGAAAAAAAAACCTAAGCCAGGTCACCAAAGGCCTGAAATGATCTGAAATGGCTGCCTGGACTGGCCAAAGACTGGGGGTGTCTGTGTGCAATATCTTTCCTCAGCAATGGAGTATGAGCCCGTGCCCGGAAGTGTCGCCCCCATCCTCCAGCAAGCGATGAGCAAGCATGTGCGAACCAGTCCACGATAGGGCATCGGGCAAAAGAGGAATTCTATCATGACCGTTCTTCCCTTCCATCTTTGGCCTATCCTTTTATTACCCCAGAGTCTCCCTGTTTCAAAACATTCAAGTGCCACTGTCTGCCTGTTGTTTGACTTTCTCTTCACATGTCAGTGCCTGTCCTTTATTTAGTCAGTAGAGCTTGTTCAAGGGATGGCGACAGGCTGGGTTAGTCACTCTGACCACGGGTCGCCAGTCACTGAGAACCGCCTGAGGTCATTCTCGAAATGTGCCACTCACAATGAGAGGGAGCCTAGGCCCAGGAGACCTGCAGGAAACAGAACTGCGATGAGAGACACTGATAATCCTTCACAAAAGAATCTCAGCCGTATTTCTCTGGGCAAGGGTTTCTTCCACACCAAAGACTCTTGTTCTATTTTAGGTTTGTTTGCAAACCAAAAATGGTCATTCAATGTCCTGAATGGTCCTCGCCCAGCCCAATCAAGGCAGGAGCCTAAAATCAAGGAAACAAAAGCCTTTAAGCTGACTATGCCTGTGGAATTCTTTAAAATAAGGGCTGGTTGTGGAAACCGTGACTGTTTTCTTTGTCCATTTGGCACTAAAGTCAGTCTGCAATGAAGGCCCGGGGAGCATGGGAGACTGAAGGGAGATGAAGGCCAAATTTAGGGGCATGTTCAAAGCGTTTATGTATTTATTAATTAATTTATTTATTAATCTGTATAACCTTTCTCCCAGTGAGGGGACTTGAAGCCACTCACAAAAGAAGTGAAGGGTTTTTAAAAGTCTATTAAATTCTCCTCCCTGGAGCTAGGATGGTCACTTGCACACCATTAATTAAACAGCCAACATGACAATTTGCATCAAATTATATGTGCAAATATTTGAGCAGGTGTTTAAAATTCATTTTTGTAATCAAAACTGTTTTACCATACATTGCCCCGGAACAGAGGAATAAGTGGCTAGGCTACCTGCGTGCATGGCGCAGTTCAGATGCTGTTAAATTTGGATCAGCAGCTTCATGGCTCATTATCTTTCTTCTTATCCTCTCTTTCTTTATATCAGACTTGGTCTGGGCAGTCATTTCAAACAAAAGGGACACCTTGAAAAAAGGACTGTGTTTTCACAGCCCTTCAATTTAGCAGCCTGTCCTGTGCAAAAGAGGAAAGGCACCTACACCTAGCTGCCGAGACTGTATGAAGGGCCATTGCGATATTTTTAAAGTATTTTTACCCCGCCTTTCTCCTTGGAAAAGGACCCAAGGCGGCTTACAGTGACAATGTACAGTCCATTACAATGAAGACATACAGTACTGTACTTGTATTCAGTTTGAGAAACAGGGAATTGAGGGGCATCCTACAGCATTAGAAGGCAACATTAAAACTAACAATTGATAACATAGTGTCAATGCAACCACACAAGGAGAGATATAAACACAGAGTTATAAGTGGTTATAAACACAAACTCTGTGTAGCCATGTTTGGTAGATTCATAAAAAACACAGTAGGTATCCCTCAAGGAAAGCTTGCCTGAAGAGAAAGGTCTGTGCCTGTTTCCGGAAAGACAGAAGAGATGAGGCAGTCCTGGCCTCTAGTGGGAGGTAATTCCAGAGTCTGGGTGCAGCAATCAAGAAGGCCCTTTCATGGGTTCCCACGAGATGTACCTGTGAGGGTGGTGGGATGGAGAGAAGGGCCTCTCCTGATGACCTTAACACCCGAGTCAGTTCATACTGTGAGATTCGATCTTTGAGGTAGCTTGGACCCAGGTCGTATAGTGCTTTTAGGTTAAGGTCAGCACTTTGAAATGTGCTCGATAGCTGATTGGCAGCCAGTGGAGCTGCTTTAGTAGGGGTGTAATGGGGACTCTGTACCCCACCCCAGTCAGCAATCTGGCTGCTGAATTTTGGACCCGTTAAAGTTTCCTGAGGCTTTTCATCAGAAGTCCCCCATAGAGTGCATTACAATAGTCAAGTCAGGATGTCATTAGGGCATGAGTTAACGTGACCAGAGTAGGTTTCTCTAGGAATGGGCGTGACTGACTACTGCACACCTCTAGTTACAAAGCCATTCTTAAAGGAGACATAATCTTGCTGAAGCCAAAGAGACAGGTAAATTGGAAAAGGACAGAACTAATCTGCAATGGTAGAGTGATTGCTGAAGTACAATTGCCTATCATTTTAGGTACAATTTGTGGTGTGGTGTGAGTTTTGCAACACTCACAGAAGTGTTGTGCCTTGACAAGTAGATTCCTGCATTGTGGGACAGACTCCCATAATCTGCACCCTACAGAACTGCTGAGTTCCATCATTGTATGTGACCAGTTGTCCGTGGATCAGGGCTGTTGGCCTGGAGAGTCAAAATGTCAACAGGCAACTTACTTGTGCCTATGGCATACACCTTTCTCCAATGTCCAAAACACCGAATTTGCAATGAGAAGCATTCTAGAGTCATAGCAATGCTTGGGAAGGGAGGGGACCCAGGGACGTTCCAGGGCTATACTGTGCACAGAGAAGCAGTTCAGCTAGTTGGAACTGGAGACCCACCCAGCCTGTATTCCTCTAAAATGTGATGGAAAGATCACTCTAGCATAGCCTTCTGCAGCCACTGACTGAAACGCAGCTCTCTTCAAGGGCAATTTTCTGTAGCTTTCCTATGCTGGCCTAGGTACAGGAAAAAAGAACGTTAGACGCACAGGACAAATTGCCTATTGATTTCAGTTGTGGTAAGTATATGATGCTCATCTGTGCTTCATAAAGAGAAAAACCCACAACAACAACACATTATATGTGACCCTTAAACTTAAGGGATAAATAGCAAACCAGGGTGGCCTGTCAGAAAAAGATTTTACACACTACTGCCTCCCCGGGACAGTTGCAAGAAGCCACCGCCAGGAACCAGCAAAGGCCGCCCTCCAGTGATAAAGCATGCTACATATGAAGAGTGCAACATTAGGGGCCTTATCTGTTACTGGCCAAGTTTGATGGAGGGATGGCGTCTGCCCGGTTGAGCCTGACGGCTCCCATGTAACCCCTGTGAAAGCTGCATCAGTGGAATGCTGAGGGAGAAGATAGGCCAGCCTGCTATCTAATTGCTATGCTTCTCAGTGTGCACGAGGGTCTCTCTGTTTGACCATCCCTTTTCTGAAGCTAGGGGCCTGGGCCTCCCTGCCTGTTTTATGAGGGAGGGAGAAACAAACCCGTCAACAAGCAGCCTTTCCCCAGCAAGTGCCAAAAATCAAGATGGGCAGCAGGGTGCTTTATTGACCAAACTGGCCGACTTCTATCCTCTGGTATCCAGGCCCCTGGCTGGCGAGCCTCAACTCCCTTCTGGAGCCCCTGTGAGCGAGACATCAAGGAGACTTTGTTGAGATAAGGGCCTTCCCCTTGGCTCTCTTCTCAGCAATTCCTCATGGCAGCCTCGGTCTGGGCTGGAACCTCAACTCCTCATTGGCTTGCTCGGTGTTATTGTTTTTCTTTCCTGAAGAAGGAGGGCTGCCTTTTTAACAAGGCTGTATGTTTAAGTGAGCAAACAGGAGTTCTGTAACAAAACAGACAAGCAGTCCTTAACTAAGAAGCAAGGATGTGGCTACTTCCTAGCTGTGCCTTCTTGCATACTTGCTTTGAATGAGCCCTATTTCCTCAGGTGTTGCTTTTTCCATTTCCCTCTTAAATGTGGAGCATTAAAAAAAAGGTAAAGGTCCCCGAAACACATGCATGCTAGTCATGTCCGTCTCTAGGGGCAATGCTTATCTCCGTATTCAAGCCGAAGAGCTAGTGTTGTGCAAGTCCATGGCCACATGGCCAGCATGGCCACAAGGAAACACTGTTTTATCTTCCCGCTTTTTATGGCGCTACCTATTAATCTACTTCCATTTACATGCTTTCAAACCGCTAGGTTGGCAGGAGCTGGGGTTGACAACGGGAGCTCACTCCACTGTGTGGCACCTGGGATTCAAACCGCTGCGCTGCTGACCTTGCAGCCAACAGTATGAAAAGTTTTGATCCAAGACTGTTCCTCTTTGAAGGTCAAAGGGCTGTCACAGTGACTATCTAGAATGTTGTGGTCTGATAACACCCAACTCCATCTGCTTTTTAAGATCTTCCAGGAGGCCCTTCTCTCAGTCTTTTAGGCCCCACGATGTGGCCAGGTAGCACCATCACCCCACTCCAACTTCACCATAAAATCTACAAGGGATGACATATGCAATTCAAATGTAATTTTTGCCTCCAGGCCTAGTTTAATCCAGCCTTAGTGTTAGCAATGGAACCAATTACAGTAGTCCCCCGCCCTTTCGCTGTTCATATACTGCCATCCTGCTATATCGCGGGACCACAGTACCCCGAAAGGGGAGAAGATTTTAAAAGCCAGGGTTTTTAAAATCGCAAGCCCTGGGCTCCAGCTGATTGGCGCTGGGGAGGTGAAACAAACGGTTTTCTCCCCCAACCCAGTGCCAGTTAGCTGGAGCCGGGACTTGCCTCCATGGAGGCATTGCGTGCCACTCCCCCGCACCCGGCGGCGGCGGGGGGGGGGGTCAGGCGAAGCAGTGTGCAATGTTTAAAATGACTTTAAGCAACGGAGCCAAGCGCTTGGCAGTATGCGGGGAGCAGCGAGTGATGTTTAAAATGACTTTAAGCAACAAAGCCAAGCTGACTCCATTGCTTAAAGACATTTTAAACATTGTGCGCACACCCCAGGCCTGACCTGAACTGGCAGTATTAATGATGGAGCAGGTATGTCTGTTGGTGCAAAGGAGGAGGATAGGTACTTTGGCTCTCCATCACAGAGTAGAGGAACACATCTTTGGTAAGCATATTGTCTGATGGCAACAGCAAGCTCTAGGTCTCCAGGGTAATATGGCAGCCAATGTTGGCTTATTCATGATCCAAAGTGCCCTCTAATTTTCATCCCCACTGTGCAGGGCTCCTTTCTGTGCATGTGTACATGCAAAATTCCCCCTCCCGGGATTCCCTCACAACCATAACAAAAACTGTTGTAACAAGTATGTGGGGCTTTCCCAACCTGGAACAGTGGGGATGGGTGTAGGTGCCTTAGAGGGAAACCTGTATGCATTTGCTTAATTCATGCAGAACGTAGGGGTGAGAGTGTGCTACTAACATCAAATGAAGCATAGAAGCACAAACACAGTGGCTGTTCACCTCTCTCACTTTAGCTCACGATTCAGTATGTGCAGAACACTCTGCCTGCACGACTTGCTTCACCCCAGATAAAGGCAAGCAACCCATTGGGTGACCCCCACCCCACCCCTCTACTCTTTTAGGAGACATTCCAACCCACTCTACCCTCAGGTCCATGACGTCATCTATGCATTTTGGGGTATTAGTTTAGAAACAAAAGAAACCATTCCATATATGGGGAAAGGGAAATGTAATCTAGGACAGGGAGGGGATTAGGGAATGTGGTAGACCTTGAGAAACGATATGAGACTGAGAAATCCTAGCAGATGGAGGAAGGTGGTAGAAAGGAAGCTGGCTTCCTCAGGCATTTGATGGCGCAAAGGCCAAAAACAATGACGGCATTTAAATGACTGGATAGAAACTGTGTTCTGGGAGGAAAAACAGACCATATACCTAACTGTGTGATCTAACCCTCAAAGCCCACACACCAACCATTCTTCAAAATGGAACACACACACACAATCGTAAGAGTTTCCTGGCACATCAGGAACATTTAATGAAATAAACGAAAGAACAATGAAAATACTATTTCAGAATGCAAAAAAAAAAAAAAGGCTATCCGAACAGTCAGTCTTCATGGAGTACAACTCTGAGAAATGGCTGGCTGATCAGATGGAAGGAATACCTATTCTGCTTTGACCTCTGAGCCTGACCTGTAATCTCGGTGGTCAGTATATATGTCAAGGAGAGAGCTTGTTGGGGATTAAATGCCGTTGTCATCATCATCATCATCATCATCACCACCACCACCTTTATTGTCATTGTACAACCAGTGTACAATGAAATTGGCTGAGCTCCCTCCCTCCCCCCCCAACACCATCCCACTAAAAAACCATTCAATCTGATATCACACTATGTGCTTGCTGCACAACTCGCCAGCCTCACAAGTCTATCACGTGTTGTCATGTGCCGTTTAACAGTCGAACAGCCCACGGACAAAAACTGTTTTTTAGCCTGTTGGTACGGCTTGCTATACTTCTGTATCTCCTACCGAGAGTAAAGAAGTGCTGACCGGGGTGTGAGTCATCCCTGATGATTTTCCTTGCTCTCCTAAGACAGCGGTCATTGGCGATATCATCCAGTGGACTCAGGGGACAGCCCATGATGTTTTGTGCTGTGTTCACTACCCTCTGTAAAGTCTTTCTGTCCGCAGCTGTCAAAGCAGCATACCAGACTGTAATGCAGTACGTAAGAACACTTTCTATTGTAGACCGATAGAAGGAGGTCATCAATTGTTGTTTCACATTGTTCTGCCTTCTCCCTTGGCACCAGGAACTCAATCTGTTACTTTAAATTAAAACCATCATTTTTATTCTATGAATGCCAAATGGAATGCGAAGGATCCACTGTGGTGTTCCTCCAGCCTTGGGGTGAGCAGTAGTTCTATAAGAGCCTCATGGTGCAGTGGTTAAATGCCTGCACTGCAGGTAAAACTGTGCTCACGACCTGGGGTTCAATCCCAGGTAGCAGGCTCATGGTTGACTCAGCCTTCCATCCTTCTGAGGTCGGTAAAATGAGTACCCAGCTTGCTGGGGGAGGGGGCAATGTGTAGCCTGCACACTGTAAACTGCCCAGAGACTACTTGAAGTGGTATGTGACAGTACATAAGCAGAACATGTGCTTTGTTCTGCCTTGTAACTTCCCCAACATGGAACACATGCTCTTAATTCACTTCATTTTTATGCATTTACCCAACAACAGTGGGCCTGCCTATTCATGACAGCTTCCTGCCTCAATATGCAAGAGATGGAAGACAGGCACTTGGGTTAGGAGGAGAGAAGTGGAAGTGAGATTAGCAGGCCAAAGATGTTTCAGTTTCCCTGATCCTTGTACACTTCCCATAAGGTGAAATGAATCCCTTTGACACTAATGTGGAACAAATGTGAAACTAAACATGAGTGGCATTTGAACCTATAGTCATTTGATTAGGATATGGATTTGTCAGGCAATCAATTTTGCAATACCTACCGCATGCCTTTGTTCAAGTACTCCCCACACTGCATGAAATCTCACAAGCCTCAATGGCAGTCTTCACAAGGAAAAAAAAGCAAGCTGCCTTAACATATTTTTATTTATGGTACTCCCATCTATCTTGAGAAAGGTTACAAACCATGATGGAGATGTGTAATCTCCAGGCTTAAAACCAGGGTACTTCAAGAGCCAGATGCAGGGGAGTGGTATCAGGATACAGATATCTAGTCTCGTGTGCTCCCAAACGCATCTGGTGGGGCCACTGTGAGATACAGGAAGCTGGACTAGATGGGCCTTTGGCCTGATCCAGCATGGCTCTTCTTATGAACCCTGGAAGTTTCACTCCTTGACAACAGTACCTTCCAGTTCTTAGAGAGCAATCAGCCTTGCAATGTAGATTGCATGCAGCTCTGGAGCCAAGCATCCAAGTTATGTTTTCTGGCAGAGTTTAGAAGTTCACATCATTGCCAGTGGTGGGAAAATCCCTTCCAATGTATGCATACATAACAACTTGGCTCGGAAGCTCTGCTGATAATTTGGCTGGTAAATTTCCATTGAGCTCCATGGGAAGAGAGTGGGTGCACTGAGTTACTTACATGTACAGCATTATCTGGACAAATTGGAAGAACAAGGTGTTCAACTATGTGCTAACCAATTAAAAATTTATGCTCTGACTTCACTGTATGAAAAATACCAGTGGAGCTCTCTTTACAATGATTTAAAAAAAACATCCCCAAAGAAGTATCTTTGCTACCACTACAAGCGAGCTGTCACGGTGACAACTAAATATTTCAAGAAGGCTGATTACTATCTCTGCAGATGACCTGTTTCCCTTGTCACTTTTATCTATCCAGTCTGCTTTCTCCTCCCAACCAATGTCTTCTGGAGTACCTTTGTTGTTTCTCTGAAGTCTCCTTTAATGAGGAGTGGACAATCCCCTGGATTCATTTTTTCCAAACCGAAAGAAAATTCCCAGTCATTTTCAGTTTAGAGGATTACAGGACCTTGAAGTAGGCAGTAGTGTGTCCTAGATTGGAATTCAGCAAGCACTCAAATGGGCAACTTGGAGGGCTAGAGTGCAGGGCCATAATATCGCTCTCACAACTGATCAGCAGTGAGAAAAAAACAATGTTTTCTCTTTATCAATCAGTTTTTTCCATAATAATTTTCATTTATTTTCTACACAGTAAAAACACATATATTGCTCATCGCCTATTGTGTTACATAGGTCAACCACAAATATTTTCAGCCCAATGTGATTCATATCTCCTTTCACATCTTAGAAGAACATATTTTCATCTTGTCATGCTTTCTTTCCCCCCCCCCCACATCAGTATTCTGTCTCTCTCTGCTCATATCTATTTCCATCTAATACAAAGGAAATAAATAACCAAGTACAATATTGTGATAACCTATCTGACTTTAGCAGTATATTCAGTCCTAATATTTTAATTCTTAAATTAACTAGGCAAGGTAAATGAAAAAAGAAAGAAAAACTTCTAACTAACTTAGTAAATCCTTAACAAAATATATTTACCTATTCTTCTAAGAATTACATAAATTCACAGCTTTACCAATCAATTTTACATGGTTGCTCATTAACCAGCACTAGACCAGTTGCCCAGTTGAACTCTGGCTGAATCTCTGATTTTCCTGCCAGTACAGGGCTGTCATGCACCCAGCCAGGCAGGTAAAGGAACAGTGTGACACCAGTCATGTTTTTACCATAAATCCTATCATCCTTTACTACGTTTAGATCAGACACTCCCCATCCCTGCTCTGATTCCTAATCCGAGCCACACAAGTAGTTCCCTGTGTGTGGCTTAAGCCGATTCTTTGTGACTGGAGGTTCCTTCTTGTTGAATTGTTTTCTTGTCTCCAACCAAAATACAATTTTTATCTGCAGAAGTTCACCCTTGGCTTCCAAATGCAACAAACCACAGCATTTGAAAAAGCTGGAAGTATTCTTTCAATACTGGGATGTACACATCTTTGAAAAGTTTCTTGTGGATCACAAACATTGCTGGAAATACTTCATGATGGCTGCTCTCATTTTAATTTTTAGAAATATATGCTTTTCTTTCTTTCTTTCTTTCTTTCTTTCTTTCTTTCTTTCTTTCTTTCTTTCTTTCTTTCTTTCTTTCTTTCTTTCTTTTGTAGAGAAACTTGCTCAGGACAGGAAAAGAATGTGGACAGCTGTGAGGGTCCAGTTCTCTCACCTGGCGGTTCCGATCCACAAAAGAGCCGAGAGTCAACTTTTAAAGGAACATCAAAAGGATTTTTATTTCTTACAGCATCTGACAGACTGTAGGCTCTTTCTTCATACGTTCGCGATAACGGAGTAAACTCTTTAACATTCAACTCTTCAAATAAAGGTTCTTCATAAACTATATTAATAGGTATCTGACTTATTTCTTGCTCTCTAACTAATAATATGGGGGAGTGCTCGAACCCCGACCCAAGCACTGGGTCCCGCAACAAGGATGCTTGGCCCATTGGGCTCCAGGATTGCCCAGTCGCCCTTTCCTCCATTCAGAGTTGAATTTCTCTGACGTCTCAGGCCACTTTAAAGGTTTTACTTGTACGGACCAGGTGAATTCTTTAGGTTCCTTCGGCCTGAACTTCCACGCATGTCCTCTCGTCTCCACTCCCTCCATCTGAATACCAACGTCCCTAACTGACTTACTCCAACGGTCCTTTCCCTCCTCGCTCCCTACCCATATGGGTTATATTCATTGCCTGCATCATTTGTACACCTGTGTCCTCATTCTCTTTCATCTCTCCTTCTTGTCTCTCTTGGCCCGACGCGTTATCAGACGGCTCACTTTCTTTAGGTTCAGATGCATCCTCTCTCTCCTCACAACAGCATAAAGATACAGTATTTCATTCTATCTACCAAGGAGCCACTTCTACAAAAGAGAAGCACCAGGCTCAACCCATGACATTCTCCTGCACTACCACTGATGAAAATAATAAGAGCTGCTCAAGAACTTGATGTGCTGCACCCAAGGTTCCCTCTAAGGTGTGCATGCAAGCGCATGTGCACGCGTGCGTGTGCGCACGCACACATGCACACACACACACACACACACACACACAGAGTCTCTGTCTTCAACCTTCTTCCACATTGTTGGTCAAGCTGTTTTCTAACCAGATGCCTATTGTTGCATCCTAGATCAGGCTGTGGCTACCGCTGAAGTCTCTATGGGCGCTTTTACACGACCCCTAAGATCAGCTGGCCCCTTAAATTCGGACCAGAGATCTTAGGGGTTTGTCGCTCTTCGTGCGTCTCCACCCCTCCGTACTTCCTGGCTGCTGGCTGCATGAGGGGAGGGAGGAAAAAAAGGGACAAAAGAATAAAGCCTTACCTCCTGGTGCTGGTGGAAGCTGCCAGGGGAGCCCCGGTCACTTCCTGGTTCCTCTTAAAGGGGCGGGAGGCAAAAAACAAAAACAAAAAGAAGCGAGGAGAGCCCAGCACATCCGCATCAAATATTTTTCACCTCCCAAAAGCAGGTACAAGAAAAGTGTACTGGGTCGCACTTAGGTGGGCGGGGTCGCACTTAATTGTCTGCAAACTCCGGAGCTGGTGGGGAAACATTTTTAAGCTCCGGAGCTTGCAGCCATTTGCGGCGGAGTTTAGGGGTCGTGTATAAACGCCCTATATCATCCCATCAAGTGGCCCAATTGGTCTTCCTATTATGAACAGTAGCCCAAGTGGTACAGTGGTTACAGTGTCAAAAGGGGAACTTGAGAGATCCAGATTTTAGTCCCCACTCAGCCTGCAAAGTCTGTGGCTGACTTTTGGCCAATTTCTCGTTCCTTCATCTGCATCTACTCCACAGGATACCTGTGAAGATAAGCTGGGGAGGTGGAGAGCCAGGCATGAAACCTTGAGTGTACTAGAGGAAAGGTAAAGACTGAAAGAACAGACAAACAAATAAATGTGCAATGTCTTAGAATCAAAATGGTCCACCTGGGAATGCCTGTCCTGCACATCATTCATCTGCATACACGGGAGATCAGGACTAGGGAACACCCTCCATTGCTGCCCATTGATTCCCAGTCATTTTAGAACATAAGAACATAAGAAGAGCCCTGCTGGATCAGGCCAAAGGCCCATCTAGTCCAGTTTCCTGTATCTCACAGTGGCCCCACCAAATGCCTCTGGAAGTGCACAAGACTAGATCTCTGTCACCTGATACCACTCCCCTGCATCTGATCCTTGAAGTACCCCGGTTTTAAGCCTGGAGATGACACAACTCCATAATGGTTTGTAACCTGTGATGGACTTTTCCTCCAGGAATCTGCCCAATCCCCTTTTGAAGGCATCTGGGCCAGATGTCTTCACCACACCCTGTGGCAGGAAGTTCCATAGTCTAACAACACACTGGGTAAAAAAAAATTTCTTTGGTCTGTTCTCACTCTCTCAACCCTCAATTTGGAATAGGATTAGTAGGATTTAGTAGGATTAGCATGGGTAATATTCCCAAGAAGGTACAAATCATCCTGAAGTGCTGCAAAGGAAGCAAGTGGAGAGCAAGCAGAGTTAGCAAACAAGAGGGGAGCTGACTGCCTAGTATGCCTGACTGATGAGAAATAAAAGTGGAAACAACTGGGAAGGAAAAAGGAAAAAAACAAAGGGGGTGGGAAATCAGAAGTCAGAATCTTAAACAGGAAAAGCCCGGCGTCAGGACTGGCTGGCGATAACAGAGAACTCCACTGAATACACAAACAAACAGAGCTGAAGCAGAGGCAACCTGGCAAAAGGTTTAACTGATTTAACCACTGGGAAGATCTTGGCAGTGGGTCTGAAAACAGTGAACTAGACAATATGGGGCCCAGCGGGCCAAGGAAAGTAATGTGTTGTTGGGGTACTATAGGAGGATGGGGAGAATCTGAGTTTGTGTTGCTGATTCCTTTTGGTTCTCAAGACTAGGCTATAGACACCGCTTTCATAATTAAAACGGCAAGACGGTAATCCAAGGCAGGGGCTTCTTTTTTAAATAAGGCAAAGGAGACCGCGGGAGTACAGCTGAAAGAATGACAAAAGTGCGCATTTTACAGGCTAGGACATAACCAGAGCACGAAAGTACGACGCGGATGAGAGGACAGCAACTGCTCATTAAAGGTCACGTGGCCGCAATAAAAAAATACTTAGGTAATTTAAATTCGGAGGAAAAGCTGGTCTGACCACGGCCTAGGTGATACCTTTATAGGCCACTAATAATTGGTTCTCAGTGTGCCTCAACCCAAGTGGCTCAAAGGGATTGACAGAAGCCCACTTGGTAATGTTATCAGTCTAGCAGCAACCCACTCCTTAAAAATCAAGGCCTAAGAATGGGGTAGTGGTGGTGTCCTTGTGATATGTATTACCAATGTACTGTCTCCCATCATGTTTGCTAAGTCTTGAGGTGAGTGTTTGTGAGCAGAAACTAATAGATTTTTGTCCCCCCCTAAAAAAAAAAAGACCCCAAAAGATTGCATCCATATTTCACATGCATCACAAAGCAACAGAATTTCAGCCATTTTAAGTCTGCAAAATTGGTTGGAATCTCATTAATTTATTCCAATTCATTATTTTATTTTACATTTAGCTTTGCTTGGCTTACCCTGGGTTTGTCACTCTTGCAGTTGGGTTGCACTCTAAACCAACAGTAATATCCAGAAAGTAGTTTTTTTGTTTGTTTTTCATTTATTTTGGGAGACAAAAAAAAGGCATCAACAAATGAACCATCAAAAGAGAGGGTTCGCAGGTCAATTTATATGTAGAAATTTAGAAATGATTCTTATAATGTAGATATGTTATGTATCACACCACAGCAGCACACTATGAATTGTGTGCCTGATGTACAGGTGTTATAATTAGAGATGGGCATGAAACGAACAATTTTTCATTTTCATTTTCGTTTTTTCATTTCATTGCGTAACGAAACAACAAACGAATTTTGTCTCTAAAATATAACAAAACGAACAGAAACACCGGAAATGTTGTCGTGCGTTTCGTTTTCATTACGGCAATACAGTGAACTGCTTTAAATGCTAAAAAAAAATCACAAAAATTGATAATAAAAGGTAACGAAATGGTAATGAAACAAACGAAAATGAAAACAATTTTTTTGCAAAAAATTCGCAAAAAACAGAAATGAAACGGACCCTCTAAACGACAAATGAAACGCCATTTTTTTTTATTCGTGCCCATCTCTAGTTATAATAATAGATGGAAATGTTGAAGCCCCCATCCACCCATATAACTATAATTTATCCTGGAAGTAGATTTGAACAGAGTCACTCTTTAAAAAGAAGACACCAAGGAAGGAGAGTCCTTTGACAGGCATCAGATAGAGGAATGTCCTCTGTAAAGTAGGACACTTGGCCAACCTTACATCAATTCCTATGTATTGCTTAAGTCACATTTGCAGACCATCCCCAAAGGTTAAGAACTGAAGTGTCCCTTGTCTGCCCTCATAGCATGCTTACGTGTTTAGCATCATCAGCTTTGACATGGGGTAATTTGCATCTCTAAGTCATTAAAAAAGCCACACAAAGAGGCTGAATGGTTTTTGTCCAGCTAACATTAAAATAAATACTGTACAGTTTCTCACTCTGCTGGCCCACATCACGGCAATACTAACACTGTAATCAAAAGCATATTTTTGCAGTTTTGAGGCTATTTTGCCAAACCAACAAAAAGTGTCAAACTCCACCATCCAGTCCAAAAATAGCCAGCATGTAATTTATGCCAAATCGACGAAATCATATTGTGCCCATCCCCCAAACCACATCAAAGATCAAGTTGCTGAGATGGCCAAGCGTTAAAAATTTAAGAAAAAAGTCTTTAGTTCTGTAATGCACTGTTTTTGTTACCCATACCATTTCTGACAGTAGGTGAGCCTGTGATTAGGAACCAAAATAGTTTTGCCTCTTTTCCACTAAGAACAGAAGAAGAACCAGTTTGACAGTTGTATCAAATATATCCAGCATTTTGAAAGCAAGAGCCAGAGATGGGGAATGGATCAAGCAAGTGTATACTTTAATGATTATTGGCAAAACTGCAACCTACAGTCAGAATTCAAGGGAAAAATACATGAAAGCACTGCAGAAAAAAGCAGGCCTGCTTTTTAAACACATTTCTTCAGCCAAAACAAACAATGGCTTATGGTCCCTTCAACAGTTAAAAAATTGTCACAGAGAATTACAATATGCTCATAACTTTTCGTGGAATTTTTCACTCTCTTTTTAACTGCTTTGTTCTCTTGTAGCTTTAATGTAATGTCTTTTAAAGTGTAAGATGTCCTTTAATTCCCTGCTCGCAATTACTTGAATATGTCTTAAGTGTATTGGACTGTATATTGTCCCTCATTACTGTAAGCTGCCTTGGGTCCTTTTCCAAGGAGAAAGGCGGGGTAAAAATACTCTAAAATAATAATAATAATAAATAAAATAATATTTCTGCTACAGACCCCAGCTATGGGCTACAATAATGAATCAATCTCATGAAATCACTAGGAATGACTTTTGCTTAATCAAAAACAGGATTTCTCTTAAAGAGGCCAGTTTCATTGTAAAAACTAGATGGTGTACCATCCATGTGTGTCAAACTTATTTTTGCAAGAGTATTTTTGTATATGATGAGATGAAGCTGCTCACGTATGCTACCATATAAACATGCTTGCCCCAGTCTGTTGACCAGTCTGCCCCCACCTTCAACGTATTCATTATGCATTTGTAGGTGCTGACTTACCCCACTCCATTTCAGTGGCGGCGTCATATCCTTGATCATACAGGAATCTACTTGCACAGCTACTTTCTCTGTCTAAATTGATGTGGTGGTAAGAATTTGGTACACACTTCACAGCCCATCCATCTGAGCAGTGTGCAGGGTTCAGACACTAACATAAATTGTATCCTGGCTGGGATTTATTTTAATTTGCTTTTTCGGCAGCTTACTTGGCTTCTGAAATGAAGACATGTCAAACCATGGACTTGTAGCCAATGAGAAAATTCAGCCAGGCTTGACTCTGTGAGCAGGTATGCTGGTCACTCAGCTGAGAAAACAGCTCTGGTTAAACCCCAACAGAGGGAAATATACACACTTGCATTTCCATGGTCATTCCTTTCCTGGCCTGTAGAATATTTTTAATTAGAAGTTCAAGCATTTGGCTTTAATTTAGCTCAGTGGACATGATGGTTTATTTTCACACATGGCATATTTTTGGTCTATGAAGGAGGCTGCCACTAGGAAGTCATTACGGACTGTGATTACAGCTTTCTCCATTAAATAATTAGGGGAAAATGTGAAACATTGACTTGATTTGCACCAGGTAATGGAGCCATCTACATGCACATACCATACTAAATATTTTCACCATAACTCAATAAGCAAGAATTTGTTGCAAACACAGCAAATACCACACTATTTGTTGCAAGTAAAGCAACTGTGATAGTCTTTACCTTGGGCAAGAAATGTACACTTTCCATACATCCCAGATTAGAAACACGCTGATCCATAAGATCTTCTGCTACTACAGATAGTGGAGAAATCATTTACCTTTAGATGTTTTAGACTACGACTCCCATTATGAGTGACTACAGATAGTGCTGCCAAATAACTCTTGTTCTGAATTTTGGGAAGTGATGTCAAAAGCATTTGGAACAACAACATTTCTCAAACTGGGGAAACAACTAAGGACATCTCACCGACTATATAACAGCAAAACCCCAACATTTGTCTCTGAAATTAATTCAACTTGACGTGGAACTACATCCGTTGAAGATTGGTACGCGTATACTTTCTGTGAATCCCTCTGCCCGTTTTCTGCCAGTTATAGTTTTAGATACATTGGGTGTATAACTAAAAAAGTAACATGTGAAATAACCTAAACACTTGCACTGAAAGACCTGGGCTCTAGATGTAGATCTGAAATAGTCAGGCTTCATTATCAAAATGCTAAGCTTCCATTTTAGACTCTACAGTTAGCAAAAGCAAGGATAAATTATGCCATCTACTTATAAGCTGACCTAACAACAGAACTGGTTTCTGTTTCAGCCAAGATGCAGTCCTCAGCACGCCACCATCCACTCATCCCCAAATGTCATGGTGCCAACGACTTCACCTGTTACACTATGCTGATTAGTCACACTAAATGTGGTATTAGAGGCTAAATACACTTTAGGATGTCATGATGGATAGAGCACAACTCAGCAGAAGAAATCAAGCAACATGCCTCGTGGCGCAGTGGTTAAATGCCTGTACTGCAGGTAAAGCTGTGCTCACGACCTGGGGTTCAATCCCAGGCAGCAGGCTCAAGGTTCACTCAGCCTTCCATCCTTCCGAGGTCGGTAAAATGAGTACCCAGCTTGCTGGGGGGGCAATGTGTAGCCTGCACACTGTAATTAAATTTGTAAACCGCCCAGAGACTACTTAATGTGGTATGGGGCGGTATATAAGCAGAACACTTTGCTTTGCTTTGCTTTTGCTGTTTAAAATAGCACAAGTTACAATTTGTACCAATTAGAACAACTATTTTAAAATCGTTTTTGTCAACTCATGCTTGAGTGGATGAATCCACAGGTTGCAGACTATGGCTTAACTAAACTGAATCAACCACAGTGTCCTTATAAGCCGGCTTATGATGGATAGGGTGCAAGACACAACCACCAATAATGGATGATGCCAAAGGGACAGGAAATCCAAGAGCAGATATGAAAATTCAGATACTCATTCACAGGCAAGCAAGTAGGGAAACATACCTACATTCATTACATGCACACAAGTAGATAGACAGGAATTCTCTCATATGTTGTCTCATCCCTATACCATTCAGAAGTCAGCTGAAGAGGAAAAAAAACATAGTTCTTTGCCCCATCCCCTATTAGAAACGTCCCCATCTGCTGTAGCTCTTTTTTGCTCTCCTGCCACTTCTACTCATCCCTAGTGACAGTATGTTTTCAATATTTAGTTTCCATCCCTCATAACCTTGGATGGCCTACCTTACCTGATTACACTGAGTGACTTAATACACCTGTGTTTTCATTGTTAGTTCCATCCCTCATAATGGAATTTTTATTCTTTTCTTTAACTACCCGCATTCTCTTTTAGCTTTAATGTTGCCTCTTAATGCTTTAAGATGCCCCTCAGTTCCCTGTTCTTAAACTTGAATATCTCTTCAACGTACTGGGATGTATATTGTCCCTCACTGTAAGCCACCTTGGGTCCTTTTCCAAGGAGAAAGGTGGGGTAAAAATAATCAATTAAAAATAGTGTGGTGTGGCTGAGAGTTCAGCAGGAGGGGACCACATACAGGACCTTGAGCCTATGGTAAGGAGGCAAGTAGTTGTGGCATCCTGAGCTTGAGGGGAGATTCTCCCTCATCCAACTGAAAAGACAAGCTACTATGGGCCCTTAAATGTGGTTGAGGACAGGCTAATCTATTTACTCAAAGAATTTTACAAATAGATCTGGAAAGACTGTGAAGGCCAAAAGCACTTGGGCAGAGAATGGCCCGCTCCTCCGTGTCTCTGCATGGGTGGGGCCCCTTTGCTACAGTCGGCCGGAGGCAACGCAAGACTTGCGTTGCATAGATCTCGCCAGGCTGGGAGCAGTGCAAGAGGGGCCTCCATAAAAGGCCGTGCCTCCCGCTGCCCGGCCTCTTTCCAAACCTAAAATGCTATGGGGGAGGTCCCGGGTAGACCTCCTGGTCCCAATTAGTTTCCGCACTACGGCAGCCCCCTCTTTTGTGTTAATCCGCTTGAATGCTATTGAATAATAAACCTTGGCCCATTTGATCCCAATGCATGAGTCTCGTGTTTTTATTCCAGCCTTGGGGGGCAAAGCAAAATGGCCATGTGAAGCCCAGGTTTTAGCCATAGATAACTTTCTGCATGCTACCTAGATGGCCTAAGGACATCTGATCTCGCCTGATTTTGGAAGCTAAGCAGGGTCGGCCCTGGTTAGTACTTGGGTGACAGACCACTAGGGAATACCAGGTGCTGTTGGCACCTGGAGTAGGAACTGGAAAGCCACTCCAGTACTCCAGCCAAGAAAACTCCATTGACGTGGAGTCATGAAGGGTCGGTCACGACTATAATGACACAACACACACACACAACCTCCTGCATGGATTCTGGTGGTTATTTATCCTGGCTATGTGTCCTCCCTCTTCCCTTGACTTTTGATCCCAGCATTAACAAGCCACCTAAATTGCTTGTGCGGCTCTGCTGACACACTCTCTGCCTCATTAATGGCCAATCTTGACTTCATTCCTCCCCACAGAGGTCTTTGTCCTGTCTCGGGCCTTCTGCTGTCAAAACAACTTCACTAGGAAGATAAGAGAGCTCCAGATATGAAGAGGCTCTTTCCTGCAAACCATCAGCGATCTCCAAGAAACTCTCCTCTGGGAAAAACGGGGCACTCCAGAGTGGGCCCCTTTCAGTTGCGCGGCCAGAAATATGCTTAATCTCTCTCTCTCTCTCTCTTTTTTTCTCTTTGTGTGTGTGTGTGTGTGTGTGTGTGTGTGTGTGTGAGAGAGAGAGAGAGAGAGAGAGAGAGAGAGAGAGAGAGATTGAGAGAGAGAGAGAGAAGCAGCATTTTCCACAAGTAGCTGAAACTGTCACCCATTAGAGAAAGGGCAGCCATTCAGGAAAACGCACATTCTTCGGCCCCGATTATCTTTGCTTGTTGTTGATCCACTTCCCACTCCCAGCCCCAGCGCTCCCCCATTCGACTTAGGATGTCTGGAGCCACTTCCTCCTGAATTGAATTAATCTGAGGCTTTGGACTCAACCCAAACCTGCCCCATACAAGATATACAAGAGGAAATAAGATTATAAAGGGACGTGAGTCTTTTGGTTAGATTTCCCTTTTTCAATTACTAAGCTCTTCCTTTGAGAAAAGTCATCTTCAGCCCGGAACTGGAAACTGGCAGTAACTTTTTTCTTTCCCAGTGTGGGATCAGGGGTGGTTAGAGGCTGCGAAAGGGGGAAATGGGGGTCGGGGAGGTGGGTGCAGGGACTAGTAAGAGAGAACTTCCTGTTTGCAACTAGTTCCATTTTCCAATAGCAAAAATACAGCTGCATTATATTATAACTTGACAAGTTATAATAATTCGATTCCTTTTGCAGTGTAACTTTGTAAGTTACTTTTCAAGTGCTAACTGCATGACCACTCAGGGCAGAGCAAGAGAAGCTTGTGGTCCAGTGCTGTGGTCCATGGTCAATTGTGGGTACAGTAGGACGCCGGTATCTGCTGGGGATTGGTTCCAGGCCTTCCTGTGGATAATGAAAACTGTGGATAAAAGAGAACACTACCCACCCATCTCCAAACTGCTGTTTCCTGACAGTAGCTTGCTTTATGACTGCTGTTTTGAGATAGTAGCTTTCTTTATGGCTGCTCTTTGTGACAATAGCTTGCTTTGTGGCTGCTGAATTATTTAATTTTTTTCCTCTGCCAACCGTGGATAACTGAATCAATGGATAATGAATCAGTGGATACGGGGGTCCTACTGTACTTGATGATGTGTAATCTCCAGTCTTAAAACCAGGGCACTTCAAGGGCCAGATGCAAGAGAGTGGTATCAGGAAACAGATATCTAGCCTTGTGAGCTTCTAGAGGCATCTGGTGGGGCCACTGTGAGATACAGGAAGCTGGACTAGATGGGCCTTTGGCCTGATCCAGCATGGCTCTTCTTATGTTCTTATGTTCTTATGATAATGAAGAATTCGGCATACACTCAAGAATAATTGCTGCCTATGTTCTGGGGATCCTGTGTGGATAGTACTAAAAACTACTGGATCAAAAACCAGCCCTGACTCATTCAGCTCTTCGGGAGCTTATTTATGGCTCTGAGCCAACCGATTCTCTTCCACCTCCTGCTGGGAAGATCTGGGGGGGGGGAGCCCCCACTTGTTCTTGGTGACTTTCCCTCTCGGTGGCTCTTTTTTGTTGAGGCCAGGCAGGCTGTCCCTTTCCCATGCCAGCGAGAGATTTGCCTGGTGCCAGTGAGCTCTTTTTTGTCCCAGAGCGCAATTGATACAGCTTCCCCCCAGATAAACACAAGGCTTGTTTTAACTATGTCTGTTGATAAGTCTCGGCAAGACTTGATAATGTGGCCAGTCGGATGTTGTCAGGACGAAGGAGTCAGACATGCTGGCAGCAGCCTTTTCCCTTTCAAAGCACATATGTTTAGAAAAGAGAAGGGGCCGAGGCTGGAGCCAGCAAAGCACCAATGGAGACTATATCAGAAGCATCAGACACCAAATGGAATGTTCTTGTGGGGGCCTTGTGAGCTCAGGCACTGGTTGCCTCCCAGGAAAGGAAAGATTTCCACACATTGTCATCATCATCATCATCAGGCCCCAATAAAAGCATCTGTAGGCAGATAAGAACATATAGGAGCAATGCTAGGTCTGACATGATGTACACCACTGCCGTTCATGAAGACTTAGATGTCAAATGAAATTGCAAATCTTTAGGGTGCCATAAGACTCTTGGTTGTTGTTGTTTTCAACAGAAGAACACAGCGACTTCCCTGGGAATATTTGCCATGGAACGCTGTCTAGAGATGCCCTGAGCACATCCAATCTCACCTGATCTCAGAAGCTAAGCAGGGTTGGCCCTGGCTAGTACTTGGATGGGCGACCACCAGGGAATACCAGGTGCTGTAGGCGTGTGGAGTAGGAACTGGCAAACCACTCCAGTATTGCTGCTAAGAAAACTCCATGGACATGGGATTACGAAGAGTCGGTCATGACTGTATGACAAAACAACAACAACAAACAAACAAACAAACAACACTGAATGTAGCTGAATGAAATCCTTCAACCTCGTTATGGAAATGTCAAATTGGGAAAGATCCCAATGGTAATCTAATCTGACCCCCTCCCCTGCCAATGCGGACATTCTCAGAAATTCATACCATAGTACGCAAGTTATGCCCCTTTCTTGAGAAACCAGCTCTGGCCATGGTGACACATGCCCTAGTGACGTCCCGGCTGGACTACGTAATGCGCTCTATGTGGCGCTACTGATGAAAAGTATCAGGAAACTTCAACAGGTCCAAAATGCAGCAGCCAGACTGCTGACTGGGGTGGGATACAGAGATCACATTATGCCCCTATTAAAACAGCTCCACTGGCTGCCAATCAACTATCGAGCACAATTCAAGGTGCTGACCTTGACCTACAAAGCACTATACGACCTGGGTGCAAGCTACCTCAAAGATCGAATCTCACAGTATGAACTGACTTAGGTGTCAAGATCATCAGGAGAGGCCCTTCTCTCCATCCCGCCACCCTCACAGGTACGTCTCGTGGGAAGTCATGAAAGGGCCTTCTCAACTGCAGCACCCAGACTCTGGAACTCCCTCCCACTAGAGGCCAGCACTGCCTCAGCTCTGTTGTCCTTCCAGAAACAAAGACCTTTCTCTTCAGGCAAGCTTTCCCTGAACGATGGACTATCGTGTGTATTTTTTATCTATAAGTTCACATACACATGTGTTTATAACTACTTATAACCTGTAGCTTTAATGTAATGTTGTCTATTAATGCTGTAAGATGTCCCTCAATTCCTTGGTCTCAAATACTTGAACATGTCTTAATTGTATTAGACTGTATATTATCCTTCATTACAATAAGCCGCCTTGGGTACTTTTCCAAGGAGAAAGACAGGTTAAAAATACTCTAAAATAAAATAAATAAATAAATACCGGTGTTCATTCCTTGGCTTTTCTCATCACTCTTTCCATGATAGGAAAGAAGGACAGGCACCTCTTATTCAATTTATCAGCAAGTTAGTGGGCAGAGAGAATGGGCAGTTTGGAGAAATACCAATTCTTCAAGTGGTTGTTAGCCTACCAAAATATCACAAATGGATAGTCCATAGAATGTGGAATCAATAGGGATTAAGGGAGAATAAATTCTTAGGAGTCAGAGAATATGACTTCAGGTTTGTTTGTTTTTTAGGTACAGGGATAACAGTAGGTGGACAGCAGGAACATAATTTTGTGTTTATCACAGGCCAGAGGCCTGTGCTCTCATCACTGCTTCTCAGTTTGTATTCCAAAAATATATTTAGAGAAGAACTTACTGGTTCATATAACGGTGTCATTGCCAAAAGAAGGTTTAAAACTTTTGACGTGCAGATGAAACCCTGTTACTAGATGACAATTCACATGGTCTGCAAAAGTTGCTCAAAATGTCAATGCAAGTAAATAATGAATGTGGTCGGTTCCTTGACAGACCTAAAAGTGCAAAATTCAAAAAATAGCAGATGGTGGAGCTGAGATCATGCCAACCTAAGATTATCTGCACTTGGTGAAAGCCTGCCTAAATAGCCAAGTACACCCAGAGCATTTAAAACCGCTTTGAACCGATTTGAACCGCTGAGCTGCTGACTTTGCAGTGAACAGTTTCAGTGCTCAAGCCCACTGCGCCACCAGGCCCCAGTGCCAAATCTAATACACCTCTGTTTTACACACATACAGTACTCAGAAAATGGAATACCCATGTTTGAAAAAATGACACGAAAAGGATTGGAAGTCAGAACCATGCTTGCTACCAGTCAAACATAACAATTATTACTGGAAATATATATCATATATATCATATATACAGTATATAAAGACAGTGTGCATTCACAGACACAGACATGGCTAATGCATGCTGATAATCTTTTCTAGTAATAGATAAGTTTGACTGATCACAAACATGGTTCTGAGTTTCATCTTTTCAGCATGCCTATAAGTGCGTCCATGTCTATGAATGCACAGCTCTCCTTTCTTCCGAAGAGGACCCAAGGCAACATAGAATATTAAATACAAAAGAAACAAAAGTAAACAAACAACAAGAAACCAGCAGTCCCTCTCCTAATCAGTCAGTTCCTGAGAAAAAGCCTGTCTAAAAATGATTCTTCACATTTCATTTAAACTCTCTTTGGCACCATGGAATCAAAAACTGCTAGAACATTCAGACACGTGCCTTTAACCAACAGAGTTCTGGATAGCATCATTTTTTAAAAATTGTCACTGCCTATCTTCTAGCCATCCACAGAGTTTTAAGTTGTAAACACCTGAAGTAATTATTTCCATAAGCTGAGCCACTGCAGAGTTCTTTTTCATCATGCACACACATCTTTAGAAGTGTCTTTATGTAACTTGTAAACATGTGAGCCAGCGTGGTGTTATGGCTTTAATTGAAGAGTAAGGGGAAAAAACACATCATTAGCACAGAGTTGAGGTGGGGTGAGTGAGCAAACAGTGACTAAATCCAGAGGTCTATATGTGAGTTTGTTTGACTGCTTGCTAGTTTTATATGGAAGGATTTTAAAGCACTACAGTAGGACCCCCGTATCCACTGAGGTTAGGCAAAGCAAGCTACTGTTACAAACAGCAGCAGTAAAGAAAGGATTTTAATGCATTACAATAGGACCCCGTATCCACTGATTCATTAACCACTGATTCAGTTATCTACAGTTGGAAGAGGAAAAAATTTAAAAAATAATTGAGCAGTGGAAAAGCGAGCTACTGTTGCAAAAGAGCAGTTTTGGGTTTTGGCGTTCTCTCTTATCCATGGGTTTTATTATCCACATGAAGGCCTGGAACTGATCTACAGTGAATACCAGGGTCCTAATGTATATGCAAACTGAGTAATTGTGTCCAGACTGAAAATTGTCATAGCCACTTCCGCAGATGAATACAGGTATAGGGATAAGAGCACCTGTCTACTGCTGTCCCCAAATTGTTACAAAACTGTGGGTATGATTGAATGCGGAAATGAATGGTGATTTGAAGTAGTCCGTGAATTCTAGTTCCTGGCAATCACACAACACACACAAAAATGTGTTGCAGCCCAACTTCAGTCTGTGCCCAAGCCCCTTTTGGGTTCAATTTCACAGCTTCTACTTTTTGCAGGCCAGGCTAGGGCAATACCCTGGTTCATGGAAGGATTTCTTTAAGGGAGCTTATTGTTATCCTTTCTGGTGCAATCAGGTGTGTGCCTTTGCCATCATCTGCTTGCATCCTACACTCTAAAATTAATCCATATAATGACTTTCAGTCCTGCTAGTACTAAGAAAACAGCTTGCCTAAGGCCGCAGTTACAGCTTAGAAGAAGAAAGGAATTCCTTAAGTGCCTAAACGTGTTTGAATGTCAAAGCAGGCGTTTGCCCTCCCTGCCATGGTTTGCAAAACAGTTTTGTGGTGGGCACAGGAAGATAGCCACATTGTTTTGATTTGTCAGAACTTAAGCAGAGGCTTCTTTGCAAACAAATGGCTAAGCTTCTGAAGTCATTTTTCATCTTAGGAATTTGTTTTCAGTACCAAAACTCACTGGTGTGGTGGCTCAGTGGACTAAGGCTTCTGAAAACTGTTGGCTGCAAAGTTGGCAGCTCGGCGGTTTGAATCCCGGGTGCCATGCAGCAGAATGAGCTCCTGCTGATAACCCCAGCTCCTGCCAACCTACCAGTTTGAAAGCACTTAAATGCAAGTAGACAAAGAGGTGTGTTTTGTGTGTGTGTTGTGTCGTTACAGTCGTGACTGACCCTTCGTGACTCCACGTCCTTGGAGTTTTCTTGGCAGGAATACTGGAGTGGTTTGCCAGTTCCTACTACAGGCGCCTACAGCACCTGGTATTCCCTGGTGGTCTCCCATCCAAGTACTAGCCAGGGCCGACCCTGCTTAGCTTCTGAAATCAGGTGAGATCGGATGTGCGTAGGGCATCTAGGCAGCCTAGATAAAGAGGTACTGCCGTAAAAAGCGGGAAGGCAAAACACTGTTTCCTTGCAGCCCTGCCAGCCATGTGGCCATGGGCTTGCACAACACTGGCTCTTTGGCTTGAATACGGAGATGAGCCCCACCCCTAGAATCGGACACGACTAGCACGCATGTGTGTGTGTGTGAGGGGGACTTTTACCAAAACTCAACTGAATTCACAAAGCCCCACTTCTGGGTACATTATGCTCTCTTCACCTCAACTGTCTAGTTTAGGCAAGGAAGGACTTTGGGTGTTGTTGTTATCATTAAAAATTTGGCTTACTGACCTACAGAGCTTGAAGTCACTAATTACAAATAATGAATTCTTTGCAATGTGTTCCTTTCCCTAGCAGCTCAGCTATAATAAAGTTACATTATGACTGCAACAATGAGGGGTGACTTCATTCTTTAGCAGTGTCTATCCACAACTTTTAACATGTGCTTTCAGGGGTACAGAAGTAAAGTCTCAATAAATAATGAGAAAGGAATACAGTGGACCCTCATATAACAAACAGTTTGTATAACATAAAATCTGTGCAACATAAAAAATTCCGGAGATAGGGGAAATTTGCTTAACAGAATCGTCTATGGGGCATATCCATACAACATCAAAATGTGTGCGATTAGGGATTACTCCGTTTTCAATGCATTTCTATGGGAAATTTGTATAAAGGAAAATTTGCTTAACAGAATTTCATTTGAAACAAATTAATTCCTTTATACAAGGTACCGCTGTATTACCTTGCCCTCGCAATCGTCCAAGCTTCTCTGCTGCCTGACGCAGGAGTAGTACTACCATTACTCCATTTTTGCAGCCATCTATCATCTTCTACCTCTGCATCTAGCTGTTCCCCTGCCATTGCTTCCATCTCATTTGGCCTTAACTCTTCACCACCCTGCCCTTTCAAAAAGTGCCACTGTTGCTGGTTCCATGTGGAGACATAGTTGCCATTTTGAGCTGCAAAGGTTCTGATGCAGAAGGCTGGCAGGTACTAATAGCATGCAGGAGGGACAGCTTTGCACAAAAGGGAAGGGGTGGAACGTGTGGTAGATAGAAGAAAATGGGAAGGGAGGGAAGCATTGATAGGCCTCTCTTAATCCGCCATAGAATAGTGAAATTGGCTGTATGACGGCCCTTCAGATATTTGACAAATGCTATCATATCACCCCTCAGACTTCTTTTCTCTAGGCCAATTCTTTCAGTCTTTCCCCCTAGGGCTTGGTTCCCAGCCCGCTTATTATCCTTGTCACCTTCCTCAAAAAAAAAAAAAAAAAAACTTTCAATTTGACAGCATCTTGTTGAAGTGAGAAATCCAGAACTGGACACAGTACTGAAGGTGAAGCCTAACCAGTGCGGAAGACATTCTCTATACAGTGGTACCTCAGATAGCGAATTTAATTTGTTCTCTGAGGCAATTCGTTTTCCAAAAAAAATTCATTATCCAAAACACAGTTTCCCATAGGAATGAATAGGAAACCAATTAATCCATTCCAGAGTCTAGGAAAATGACACAGACACCTGGGTTTTTTTTTTTTTTGCTCAAAACTCTTTATAAAGTGCACTTTAAAGGTACAGAAGCAATGCCACCCGGGATAACTCTTTTTTACCAATGCATGCGGGAAATTCCTTATCCGAGGCAGCCCATAGGAAAATTAATTATCCAAGGCAGCCCATAGAGAAAATTTGTTATCCAAGGCAGACCTATACCTAGAAATTGCGATTCGTTATCTGAGGCAGCCCATAGGGAAAATTCGTTATGCGAGGCAGCCCTATACCTGGAAATTACAATTCGTTATCCGAAAAAATCGTTATCAGGGGCATTCGTTATCCGAGGTATTACTGTACTTCTCTTAATGCTGCTAAAAAGGAGCATCAGCTCTTTTTTTGGCTCATATTCAACTTATGGTCTACAACAGGGGTCAAAAAATTAAAAAAATAAATATAAAAAACCAAAAATAACTTTGAAGCTCTCATGAATGTCAACAGATATCTGTTTTACGGTCATGGAGACTGGCTGCTGAATCCTATATGCCAGTGGCCCTTTGCATCATGGCCTCATGTAATTTGAAGGCAACCAAGGGTGACTGAAGATTCATTCAGACAAGCAGTATCATGGAATCATTCAATCATGAAGTTGAAAGGGGGCCTACAGGGTCATTGAGTCCAACCCCTGCTGAAGGCAGGAAAAGAAATCATAGGACAGTGTTGGCGAACCTACAGCACAGGTGCCAAAGATGGCACTCAGAGCCCTTTCTGTGGGCACCCAGCATTAACCCTGTATCCAGGTTAAATTGCTGTATTGGCACTTTGTGAAAAATTAGTAGGTTTTGAATTGCAGTTTGAGCATTGAGTCTCTAAAAGGTTTGCCATCACTGTCATAAGATACCTGCCTGGTAGCTGTCTGGTAATCACATGGGAATTGCCATCAGCCCTGGCCAGCACTGGAAGAGCAACAGTATTTGGAGACATGCCCTATGTCTGTTCCTGCAGCACTAAGGCGAGAAAGGTGTGGCAGAGTTTGGCAAAAATGTGGCTTCTTTCCTGTGGCTGTGAGCAGAGGGCTCATAAGAACATAAGAAGAGCCATGCTGGATCAGGCCAAAGGCCCATCTAGTCCAGCTTCCTGTATCTCACAGTGGCCCCACCAGATGTGTCTGGGAGCACACGAGACTAGATATCTGTCTCCTGATACCACTCCCCTGCATCTGGTCCTTGAAAGACCCCAGTTTTAAGCCTGGAGATTACACATCTCCATCATGGTTTGTAACCTTTCTCAAGATAGATGGGAGTACCATAAATAAAAATATGTTAAGGCAGCTTGTTTTTTTTCCTTGTGAAGACTGCCATTGAGGCTTGTGAGATTTCATGCAGTGTGGGGAGTACTTGAACAAAGACATGCCGTAGGTATTGCAAAACTGATTGCCTGACAAATCCATATCCTAATCAAATAACTATAGGTTCAAATGCCTTGCCTTACTTCATGCCCACACCATCTGTCAATTTTAATGGTTTTTTTTTCATTTATCCACTTTTGTGCTATAGCGGTTGATTGGTATTTTATATTCTTTGCTATTGCCACCATGTTTTGCTAATTATAGTCTGGTACTAATTTTGCGCTGGTGGTTGCTACTATGTAAAGAATGTGAATTTCACTGTGTCTAGCAGGCTCCCCTCCCCAATTCACAACAGTCCTCCCAAGAACACTGGGGAATCAGCTGTTTTTGCCAACAGTTTTTCTGAAGAACAAGGGGGACACCCTGTTGAAAAAGATTCCCCTCACTGAATTTTGCTTTCGTTTTTTTCTCAGAGGCGTGAGGGCTATTTTGGAGATTTTGCCCATTGACAGCAAAGGCTTGTTGCCATCCAGGGTCGGCGCTTCCATTACGACGAACTAGGCAGTTGCTTAGGGCACCAAAATGGAGACAGGGCACTGGCCAGCCTGCTGCCCCCCGCCGCTGGTCACCGCCGTCCGTCCCCCCCACCGCCCGCCATCCACCCATCGCTGTCTGCCCATCGCTGCCCATCGCCGTCTGCCCGCTGCCCCCCGTGCTCGCCGCCGTCCCCACCATCCACTGCCCCCTGCGCCCATCACCGTCCCCCGCCATCTGCCGCCCCCCGCCCCCCGCCGCCCCACCACCCTGCCACTTGCCCGCCGCCGCCCCCTGCCCCGCCCACCCGCTGCCTGCCTCACCCCTTCACCCCTTGCCTAGGGCGCAAAAAACCCTAGCACCAGCCCTGTTGCCATCCTCAGATATGATAGCTAAGAAAGTGCTGTTTTTGCAGTCCATTAGGACCTGCATATCCACTGATTCAGTTATCCACGGTTGGCAGAGGAAAAATAAATAAATAATTCAGCAGCCGCAAAGCAAGCTACTGTTACAAAGAGCAGCTGTAAAGCAAGCTACTGTCATAAAACAGCAGCCGTAAAGCAAACTACCGTCACAGACAGCAGCTGTAAAGCAAGTTACTATCACAAAACAGAAGTTTGGGGAAACATGTTGGTGCTCTCTCTTATCCACGGTTTTCATTATCCATGGGAAGGCTTGGAACCAATCCCCAGCAGATACTGGGGTCCAACTGTATTTGAAAAATGAGTGAGATATACTGATTGAAAAGAGAACAAGACATTTCCCAAGGAATCATCCCAGCCTCTCCACCAAGTAAATATAAAATTAAAAACCATTTATTCGTATTGCAAAACTATAAATGAAACTGTGGCAGTGTAATATTCTGAGAGTTTGGCACCTCTCTCTGTATCTGCCTTAGCGCCAAAGTAAAATAGTTAAAAAAGCAAGGTGGAAGGCAGCAATAGCTGATATCCTTGTTCTGTTATAAGACATTATTTGAGGTCTTCAGTGAAAACAATGATTCAAAACCACATGACAGTCACTGGTTTTTCAATCCCTTCCATTTGTATCACACTGCATCCATTGATGCAAATGAACGGTGTAAATTTGGCCTCCGTTTCAGTGGAAGAAGAAATGCAAAAAAGACACAGATGGGAAAGGGCAACGGTTAGAAAGCCAAACTGAGCCACTAGTGCGTAGTGGCTTTATTTTGTGGCTGGCTGAAGTCAAGTCTTCTTGCTGTCAAGTCATTCAGTCAAGCAACCTTGAATGGCCGTGCAAGTTGCAATTTGTTTATAAGTGAATGTCTGTAATGAATCATGCAAGGAAGTGCTCACCGCATGGAGACAAAAGTCTGGAGCTGCTGAATCAGAAGGGAAATGTACAACGCATTTGCCTCAGCCCTTGGCACACAGTCACTTTTAGGATTTGAAAAAAATCATTTGTGCTCACTCCAGCTGTTTGTTTTTGTCCAGTTTTATTTTTGAAAACTGGACACAGTGTCTGATTCTAAATAAACAGGATTTTCTATACCACCACCTCAACTATTGAGAGTAAAGAATAATTGCTCATTTTCCTTTGAGGAGCTGCTTCTTTTATTATTTTTTATTATTTTTAAATTTTCCAGGAAAAAAACAAAGTAAAAATACACAATCTACTGGGGGTAGATTTCAAATAACAATAGTTTAAAAACAGAATAGTATGGGATTATTTTCTCCTGTTTATGTGGAACAATCAACATTCATTTCTTATCTTTTTTATTTGTTACCTTTCTTAACTATATAGCTTTCACACTCATACCTGGCAACTGGAATTACAAGTGTTTGGATGCTCTTGATTTTGGTCTCCAATGACACATTCATTCATTCATTCATTTCTACTTGACGCAACTCAACTCTATACTCTATTATATTACTATTTCTCTACCCCACAATCTAGTGGCATTGCCACTACTCTGGGCAGTTTCACACAGTAAGTAAAGTATACAACCACACTGCACCCAACCCACAGATATACAACTATAAAAACATAATATTACATAAGAACAACACACTTAAAAACCCAACATGGCAGCAACAGGCAAGATAGCAGCATCTAGATCAGTGGTTCTCAACCTGTGTGTCCCCAGATGTTCCTGGGCTGCAACTCCCAGAAATCCTGGCCAGCTCAGCTAGTCATGAAGACTTCTGGCTGGGATTTTTAGTCCAAGAACATATGTGGACCTAAAGTGCAAACCACTGATTTAGACCATTAGTTTGATTTCCAAAGTATGGTTAAAACAAACTATGGTTTGATGTCGGTCTACTCGAAGTCTCTCTCACACACTCACAGCTACCCTGTTTCCTCGAAAATAAGACATCCCCCGAAAATAGGACCTACTTACAGTTTTGCCTCTCACTAAAATATAAGGCATCCCCCCGAAAATAAAGCCTCCCCAATAATAAGATAACAATAAATGTGTACCTTATTCTTCTTCAAAGAAAAATAAGACATCATATGAAAATAAGACCTAGTGCATCTTTGGGAGCAAAAATTAATATAAGACACTGTCTTATTTTTGGGGAAACACGGTAGTAGGTAGCTCTATAGCACTTATAACATTTCTGCCATACAGAAATGCTATCTCTCCCCAACATAAATTAGATATTGTTGTAGCAATGACTGTATGCTGCCACACTATAATGTTTCTACAGTAGTCACTCACAGGATAACTATTTTTTCTTGGGCTTTCCTCCAGAACTATTAATACCTGCCTGATGCTGCATAGCTCAAACTATTTCCTAGTCTACCATCCGCTACAAGTCACGGCACTGTCCCAAAAGGACCATAAACCTGCTGGAAGCTAATCGTGGACAACAGAAAATGTATTGAGTGCTCACGTAGTGCCCTCTGCTGTAATCCCAAAGCATGGGAGACTTGAAGGAGATGAACAAAACAGTCTGGGGAAGATGGGCTATTGACAAAATGTTTTCGCACAGTTCTCTCTCTCTCTCTCTCTCTCTCTCTCTCTCTCTCTCTCTCTCTCTCTCTC
>JAHTLZ010000252.1:7898607-7945917 GCA_023846285.1 Phrynocephalus versicolor | reverse complement strand
TAAGTAAGTAAGTAAGTAAGTAAGTAAGTAAGTAAGTAAGTAAGTAAGTAAGTAAGTAAGTAAGTAAGTAACTTTTAAAACCAGAGACAATCTGTTGCTGCTGCTGCTGATGATGCCACTTCTGTTGTGCAGGCCAGGTGTAGAACAAAGCTGCTGGCCTTTGAGTGACAGGAATGAAAGAACTAAAAAAGACACCAAGGACATATAATTATCTGTACTATAGTATTCTCAGTCACTATGTATAGATGTGAAAGCTGGGGAGTTTTTATGTGTTGGTTTATATGCAATAGTATATGGGGAATTCTAACAGTTTGTAGTTCAAAAAAGTAACAATTCCAAATTGTGGTCATGAAATTGATATAATTTAATTTAAAACCAAACACTGCAAAGGCTCAGATTTTTTTAAACAATCAGAGTAGGCAAGAAAAACTTGCTTCCTCTTGTTCTCTTGTTCCAAAGCCCTCAGGAACCTAGAAGCAGTTGTAAAGCAAAGTGTGTTCTGCTTATGTACCGCCCCATTCCACTTCAAGTAGTCTCTGGGCGGTTTTTACAGTTTAATTACTGTATGCAGGCTACCTGGAATAGGTAGGTGAAGAAATATTAATTGTACCCTTCACAAACAAAATAATGTACATAGACGTCTAACAAAAGCTCCTGTACAGCAATTGGTATAATCCTATCTAGTTCAGCTAAGTAAGTTGTTGTGAGTTTTTCAGGCTACTCTGAGGTCCTTGCCCTCTGAAGATGCCAGCCACAGACGGCCAAACAGCCCGAAAAACTGGCAACAACTATCAGATCCTGGCCATGAAAGCCTTTGAGAATACATTCAACTAAGTAACATTGGCCATGATAGGAAAAGTTACTTTTTCGAATTACGTACAAGAGTACAACTCCAATAATATTTACAACTCCCAGAATAATCCAGCCAGCGTGACCCTCTAGGATTGCCAAATGCCTTCTATTTGATCAGCTACTAGAGTGCAATCCATTTTTAAGATGCTTTCTAGTCCTGTGGTTTTAAGAAAATAACCCTGGGAAGGGATTTTTTTCTTTCTTTCTTCCATTCGCTGCCCTTCCTACACTGGCTTGCCCGTCCTGGACACCACTGTTGATTGTTTAATTGTTTTATCTGTTTATTTGCTATGGTATTGTGTAAACCGCCCTGAGTCCCCTTTGGGGAAATAGGTGCGGTATATAAGTTTGAAAATAAATAAATAAATAAATAAAGGGAGATTGCAGATCTCAGAGACATCCCAGGCATCATGAATATCAGTCATTCCTTGAATGTGTCATGGAAATAAAAGGGGAGCCTTGTGGTCAAAGCAAAATAAAATACAAAATACAAATGTAATACCTTTGTAGGCCACTTAAAAATCATCAGGCACTGGTACCGGCTGATGAAGTGGTGTTTTGATCCACAAAAGCTTGCATATTAAAAATGTGAGTTATCCGGAAAGCCCTGTTCAGGTTGCTGTAAGTCAGGTATGACATGAAGCCACAGAACAACATGTTTAAATCAGCATATGCAATTTAATGCAAATCAGGACTTTCTTTTAAGTTTTTTTCTGGTGACACAATCACTTTCCTAAGAACTGTTGGCTTTGGACATGGGCTTTGGAGCCAGGAAACTTGAAGGGAAGTCCTTTTGCCTTGTTTCCCACCCACAACCCCTGAACGTACAATACTTCTGGCTTCTCTGCCTAACCTGCCAGTAAGCTGTGTCAGAGATTAGTATAAAACAGCAATAATGTTTTTTTGTTTTTCTTAATATTCTTCATTGGTGTGCATAGAAAACTCCTAAAGTAGGGCAGTTAGATTTATCACACATTATATGTACACACCAAACAAGGAGATTTAAATCAAGGCAAGCAATGTGACAGGTAGATATTTCCTACTGCTTTATTTTTAAGGAAATACAGTGGTGTCTTATTTAATCGTCCTTTACACAAATTTCCCATAGGAATGCATTGAAAACAGAGTAATCCCTAATCGCGACCATGTTTATGTTGTACGGATTCGCCCCATGTGCGATTCTGTTAAGCAAATTTCCCCTATCTCCAGATTTTTTTTATGCTGTACAGATTTTATGTTATACAAAATGTTTGTTATACGAGGGTCCACTTTTACAGACAGTCCCATTCTCAAGCATGCAAAGGTTTTTTTAAAAAAAACATTAAGTTCACCCTCCGTCAATGGCAAGGATTCTTATGTGCATCACAATGTGAGAGAAAGTAGAAATGCAGAGGCGTGATTGTGAGTGGAGAGTTCAGCCAGCAAACGGCAAGAGAGTCTGTTGCCAAATTTATATATTGGCCTTTCACAATCTTTTACAGCGCCAGGCAGCACTTGAAAGCAGCAAATCTCATTATGTAAACAGAGCGTGTGGAATGCGACACTCGGAAAGGTGCCACTTCATCAACATTCTTTGAATGGCAACCATCAGCAGGGAGTTTAGAAGGTTTTGGAAAGGTTCTTGACAATCCAGCTCGAGTGTTTGTGTAATGCTTGACCATATGCAGTTTTTTTGCATCCAAAAAATCCAAAGCCGTCCCTCTCCCACACCTCAATTGCCAAAGCAAAACAACCTCAGTGACTGGAAAAATGTGCAGAATTCTTAAGAACCACTTTTCCACCTTGCCTTTCAAATGTCAGTCTTAAATCTCAAGTCTTTAATGCTGATACTTGGGTTGACCGCTTGCTGGTTCATAGCTGTTCATTTAAAAAAATGTTATAGTTAATTTTTGATACTTGCTTTCAGTGCCTTGATATATCTTTGGACTGAGGACTGGAATACAGTACCTTGCAAAAGAATTACTGGTATACAGTGGCACCTCTACTTACGAGCAGCTCTACTTACAAGCAATTCGATGTAAGAGTGGAAAACTGTTGGCGTTTTAACTGCGGCCTTACAAATTTTAGATGCAGACTGCTCTACTTACTTTTTTAATTTTTATTTATTTATTTTGATTTTTTAAAGATACGGATGCTCTACTTATGAGTTGTTCAACTTATGAGCATGCATTCGAAACAGATTACACTTGTAAGTAGAGGTACCATTGTGAATACCATAACTGTATTTGGAATTGAAATCTCATGGCCCTTCACTGAACAAGCTCCTGATTTCGTATCCAGGATGAGGGCACCTATTCAGGTAATCTATAATCAGGTGCTGTGAACTTATTTTGAGAGGAGAGTCTCTGATTTCCCCCCCCCCCCCAATTTCATTCTTCAGTCTCCACACTAGGTCTGTAGGAGGCAAAAGTCCCTGTTTAAGAACATAAGAACATAAGAAGAGCCATGCTGGATCAGGCCAAAGGCCCATCTAATCCAGCTACCTGTATCTCACAGTGGCCCCACCAAATGCGCCTGGGAGTGCATGAGACTAGATATTTGTCTCCTGATACCACTCCCCTGCATCTGGCCCTTATTTATTTATTTATTTATTTATTTATTTGATTTCTATATCACACCCTCTGGCACAAGTGTCACTCTGGGTGGTTTACAAAATTTTAAGATCAATACAAACCAAACATAATATCAAACATAAAATCCAACATAAAACAAGCATAATAGTTCATAACTAAAATCAAAATCAAAATTATAGACAATAATACAATCCAAGATGCCCTAAAGGAGAGAACAAAGGAGAATAAAGTTTGCAGAAACAGATCAGCGGCAATGGTGGTCAATAGTCAGGAAAAGCCATTCTGAAAAGCCAGGTTTTCAAGAGGTTCTTTTAAAGACCTGCAGCGCGGGAGCCAGGCAGATCTCTGGAGGAAGTTGATTCCAGAGACAGGGTGCCACCACCGAGAAAGCCCGAATCCTGGCAGTTGTTTTATGGGCCTCCTTCAGCATCAGCACTCTCAGATGACCCACCTGGGAAGGACAAGTGTTACGGGCGGTATTGTGAGGTAGAAGAATGAAGGTGCATCAACAGGAGAATATATATAAAAGTTAAAACAGCAGAGTGGAAGAAAATAGAAGAGTGGGGTTCTCTGGCATGCCTTTGAATGCCACAATCTACCAAATACATCTCAGTGCTTTCACCTATGATAGTTCTGCCCACAGCTATATTCTGATACAAACCTAGCACTGTGCCAAAGTGGGACAGCTCTATAAAGGAAGGGGGATGGATCACTAAAAACCAAAACATACATGGAACCCATAATTAGACTTGAATCAAACAGCACCAAAAGCAATCCAAATATATGCCCATCCGGACATGTTCTTAGACTACATCTGGGAAGGACTGCAGTTCAGCATTGCTTCCGGAGCAGACTTATGATCATGCCTTTGCAGCCATCAGAAATTTCGGACTACAAGTCCTATCATCCTCAGCCTGCCTAGCCAATGTGAAACCTATAAGCAAAATCAGAGGCTTCTCATTTGCCCTCCAGAAATGAAGCATGCCTGCAGGATTTGCAATCTTCTCTAGGCTCTTTTGTACTGCCAGTATCCATGCTTTCAAGGAAATGGTTTTCTTTGCCTCTTCTCCAGCAATTAGTGGAAGTGTTTGGATTTTAAATTCTGCAATCAGCGCTTGGCTCAATGAAGAGTACTAATCAGGCAGTTAATGCTTGCAGCCCTTAAATACAATAAATGGATTATTCTGAGCATCTGCTGTTGGTCCTCCTCCCTCCTCCCAAGACAGAATGCCTAGAAAGACAGCCTAGAAAGTGGCTTTGTTTTTCATTAGGAGCTGAAAATCTATCCAGGACAATACTCTCCATCAGCCTCACTACAGTAGCTTATCTTTGCAATCTAACCCAACAAGTGGGAGAGACATGCACCTTTGAAATGTGACCCTCAGCTAGGTTGTTGGAGATGGCAAAAGCACCCCACGTGGAGTCCCAGAGTTGCTAAGCAAGACTCTCTGGACTGACTGGCAAATGGAATGGTATGCTGGGGAGGGGAGGGCCCAGGTCAGTCCCTGTGTACCGCGGGAATGTACTGTATGTTCTGATGTCTGAGAGCTACCAGCAAACATTCCACCAGGTTCAAGCAGGCAAGACTAAGAGGCGTCCGACACATACAGAAAGAATAATGCTTCAGGATACCATACAAATTTAGTCACATCCCTACAAGTCAAACTGCTAAAGAATGGAAACAGGGACAAAACTATAGAGTGTTGTTGATACAATTGGATCTGGAACCTGATATTGTCAGAAATCAAATACAAAAACTGTGTAATGCGAGACGTCACATAGATATGAGCAGCTCAGATGCCACATGTTATCTGTTTATCAGTACAGCAACTGTAAGCAACTATATTAGAAGATGAAGTCAACCTCGAGTGGAAATACAGGAAGAAACCAGATAGATTAGTTGAAACAACTGTCTCTCTCCCATGACTCACATACATTAAACTTCAATTTTTAAGTTTACCAAACATACACTGAATTTTAATAAAGGTGGTAATGCAGATGTTGTATAATTGTATTTTCGATTTATTTACATGTTAAGTACACCCATGTTGTTCTTTTATCCTGGCCAGTACTTAGGACTGGTCTATATACCCATGATGTTCTGTTATACTGGTCACTACTTAGAACTGATCTATATCCAGATTTTTGTACTTTGCCTTTGTAATTATAATTTTAAAAATGCAGGGCCATTCCTAATCTAGGAAGAGTAAGGAATTTAGGACTCTCTCCAAAGTTTCTCAATGAGGTTTGCCACCCACCCCCACTTGGATCACAAGCCACTTTTGATCAACAGAGAGTGACTGTGGAAGTTCCCTGCCCCACTTCCCGTAAACTATGCAGGTTGCAAAAAATATGGTAGTCGTTGGGTGACGAGGGCAAAGAGAAACAATGGTCATAATTAGTTCTTTCCATTCCTCAGTGAGAGCCTCAAGTGATCCTCCGAACAGACCTCAATAAAGTGGAAAGTAAAGTGAGTTAATTGGTGCTATACACTAGTCCTTGAGTTCCCAATAAATTCATCTGATGTATTAAGATTTGGAGTTCATGCCCTGTTGCAATGAATACCAGAGTGCCTCTCTTTCTGATCATGCACAGTTAATCTAAGGCCCTTGACATATTTACAACATCACCTTTAGTGCTTAAAAGTTTGCATGCTTGATTCCTGACATACTTTTCCCTGGCAAGCATTCAGAGGAGCTATGAAAGAAACTATCTGCAACCTCCTCATTTAAGATAAGATGTGGTTCGCTACAAAAAGGAAGCAATCCTTCTGACCCTAGCTACACAAAGTTCTTTCTTGGTCATCATGACCACAATCCCTAACCTAGGTTTATTGGGCTCCCTTGAAATAAGAGATATCAAAATTTCCAGGCCAGATCGTATGAGAACCCTAATAATAAATCTTAATTCTTCTGGGTAGCAAGCATGTGTTTACCACATTACTTGTGGCCACAACTCTACTTTCAAGTGTGTGGCTACCAACTAAATCCTATTCACTTGTTCTGTCTTTATCAATTCTCGTCAACCGATTCATTCCGCAGGAAGATAAAGTCTCTGCCCATGACTGCATCCTTTCTTCTCAGGCTTCCCTTGTGGTCTGTGTGGAGTAGTCTGAGGTATGCAGAAGAAGTGAGGACTCCGTCATAGGAGCATGCCTAGGAGAATGTTCTCTGTTTGGACAAGAATTGTTCTGCACTATTTGTTTACTCCTCGTGCTCAAGCCTTCCAGCTAGATTACCATGAAGATCCTGGTGACTGATATGCTAGGGTGTAGGTGCTTATCAATCAACACATAATAAAGAAGGCGTAGTGTCATGTGTAGTCTCTCCTTTTATATTTCTGTTTTATGCTCAGTTTCAAACAAAGTGCTATTTAAATACCATGTACCAACACCCAGAGCTGGTATTTTTCTGTTTAGAATTCGGTGCATAAATTGAACCTTGCACTGATTCACAGACATTACAATTAGTCCACTGCCTTCTGATGTCCTTCTGAAAGCAATGCAATAATTGTTATAGAGAGATACAATGACTTGAAAAGTTATTTTTAAATACCATTACCTGCTACAGTGTTTGAGAAATAGCCCATTTGGTGTAACCTGTTACAATGTCAAATATGAAACTTATTTCTGAAGACCTGCAGCACTGTTTAGGTCATGTAAGGCTGATGATGTCATCAGCCTCTGGTTATTTTTTAGAAATTAAAAATTCCTGATTACTCCAACCCTGAAGTCCTAAGACTTCCTTGGGTGGGACAGGAAAATCACTAGCCATAGTAAAACCATCCATTTATCAGTCATTGGTGAAATTTCCCTGAATGAGGGACCACCTACTATGTGATTTTATATGGATTACCATACATGATTGCATTGACTGATTTCATAAGAACACTAGTGTTTTCCATGTTGCTTTTCCCACCCATAATGGATTTTTCTTTTCTTCTTGTGTGCTCTTTCTAGCTCTAAAGTTAACTTTTAAAAATGTTCTACAATGCCTCATCAAATTCCCTGTTCTTAATCTTAATCTGAATATGCCTCCCAGGAATCAGGCCTGGGCCACCATTGGCCTTCCCTTCCCTTCCCTTCTTTCTCCGCCACCTCCTTCTTTGTGGTCTCTAACCCGGTGGCGGTGGCAGTGGCCTCAGCCTCCGGCCATGGCTGGGCCCCCTCTTCCCACCCGTTGCTCCATGGAGCAAGGCAGCAGTTCGGAGGGGGCTAGGTGGGCAGCAAGTAGTTCTGTTTCCCTCGGGGCCATGGAGGGAATGGGAGACCTTGCCACAGCCCCTCCCATTTTAAATTGCTCTGCTTGGCTGCAACCGGTGCCCCGACCATCAGGGCGGTGGGTGGGGGGCAGCGGGGGACCTTGCCGTGGCCCTCCCACTTTGAACTGCTCCACCACTCAGCGTGCTGATCATCTGGGTGGTGGGTGGAGATAGTCCGGGAAGCAACATAGCCCACCACTTTGAACTGCCTCAGCAATAGAAGCAGCTGCAGAAGATGGCTTGCTCATGAAGCAGGGGGTAGGTGTGTGTGGGGGTCTGCAGTTGGCCCCGTGGGCCGAATTCAGGACCCTGGGGAGTCGCATCTGGCCACCAGGCTGTAGTTTGAGGACCCCTGGCCTATAGAATGGACGACTGACCTATGGAATGGCCTGCCTATGGAATAGCATCAAGTATTTGGTTTCCTTTATACACAGCACAACAGACTGTTTTCTTTTGGCAAAAAGGGCTGGAGAGTCATTCCAAGAGACTGATACATGATTGCTGTGTCAAAAAGGCTCTGGTCGCACTGGAAGACAATGGAACAGTATGGACAGTCGAATCCTTTCAGTGGCTCCAGGTTCAGACTGTACCCTGATAAGATGCTCCGAACGCATCATGTGCCACTGGGCAAAGGGATGCTTGACTTTCTGGAAATGAAGAAGAGTGGTGCAAGGCACTTTGGCTCTTGGCTTGCCAAATACCAAGACAGAGAAATGAGTGTTGACTGCTCTGGGCCTTTAGGCCTTAGCTTGCCTTGATATTGAGAGAAACTTTGGTTTTTACAATGAGGTAAAGTAATCTTAGATTTTTTTTCCCCTCCCAATTTTCCCATCTGGATTCTCCTGGATCAGTTCTCCTGCACACTGCCTTGAATCTTCAGGAACCTTGGTAGCTATATGTTTTTCTTTCTCAGTCTTTAGGTCAAATAGCTGGAACATAGTGAGCTTTAACTAGAGGGCTGGTGGAAGGTTAGGGTTGAATAGTGCTGTGGTTGATTCTGCATAACTTTAATTTTTAAAGGTTCTTATCATTTTGCTGTAATTTTGAAGGTATTTTAATGTTTTAATTATTTTAATTCTTTTTTAAACTGTAAGCCACCCAGAGACCTTTGGGTAGTGGGCGGCATATAAGCTATATAAATACATAAATAAATATTAAAACAAATTCATCTGGTACTCAAATACAGGTTGTTCTGCTTTGCACATTTCATTTTATCACTGCATTGTATTGTGTTAGAACAGTGATAGCAAACCTTTTAGAGAACAAGTGCCCAAACCGCTATTCAAAACCCAGTAATTTTTTCAAAGTGCCAGTACAGCAATTTAACCTGAATACAGGTGGCTGTGAAGGGACAATGTTGGGTGCCCACAGAAAGGGCTCTGAGTGCCACCTTTGGGGTCCTCAACGCATCACACATTTGCAGACAAAGGTCTCTCCTCAACAGCAGTTAAAAAAGACAGTGCAGCTATTCCATCATCTTCTTAATAGAAGATTTTCTGCAGCACCACTGTGCTGGTATTTGACTGTGGTTTTGCTACCTAAATTTCTAGGTCATTCAGCCATTATGAAGTTTTATTTAGGCCAAGATGCAGAAACCACAATAACAACCCTATTTCCATGGAGGGCCCTGTTGTATAAACAATACTTTCAAGAGAATAAGCAACATTCTGTGTTGCCGTGACCCTCTAGTGAGCCAATAAATTACATTCATGGTAATAAATCGCCCAAGAAAGAACACTCTTGTTTCATTAGAAGAAAGAAGCTCAACTCTGACCCCGAAAGGAGTAATCATATTACAGAATTAATGAAACAAACTCCATCTGATCTGTTATTTTCTTTCCAAAAGAACATATTCTCTCCGCCCTTGGGGAAGGAGTCACAACTCCTTAGCATAACGAAAAATGCATAAAATGCACCACTACAGCTGACAAGGAAAGCCAGGAGAAAGATTTATAGGGTAAACTCATAACTCTTTAAAGTCACATACTTTCTACCTGCAGTCCTTCTCTTCTTACTGCAAGAGTGCCTGTTTCTCATGCTGTAAGATAAAGTTTAAGATTACTTTAATTACAGAGGGTGTGGGAGAATATTTTCATGGTAGGCAAATATGTCTCAAGCTTCTGAAACATGTTGATTTAAGAGGTTCACATCAAAAACACAACCAAAACACTTCATTGGTATTTAGGTATGAGTGTGGCAGACTTCTGCTTTGCTTCATTGAAATAAAAAGTGGGAGCCGTGTGACCCTTACAAAATACAAATGTTGATATTTTTTTACAGTTGTCCCCCGCCCTTTCACGGTTCATATACTGCAGTCCCGGTATATTGCGGGTCCACAGTATATGAAAAAAGGCCCCCTGGGTAAGGAGGAAAGGCCTTCCCAGGCCCGTCAGAGGCCCCAAAAGTGCTTCCCTGCAAACCAGAAGTGATCTCCAGTAAACCAGAAGTGACCTCCAAATCACTAGAAAGCACTTTTGGGGACTCTGAGGGCCCGGGAAGCCCCTTGCAGGCCTGTTTGGGGCATCACCAGGCCTGCAGTAAGTACAAGAGCCCCCAGAGAGCCCTCCCAGTCCTGACCTGACCCAGCATCCGCATTTTGCGGATTTTCAATTATTGTGGGTTGGATCGGGTCCCTAACCCCTGCGATAGGTGGGGTTTTACTACTTTGTTTCAGGTATCTTAAAGGTGCTTGGTCTCTTGTGTCAGTATAATGGGACACAATGGAATGTTTGTAGAACAGAAGCTATTCTGACTTTAATTCTTCTAAACATATGACTACAAAGGCAAGAAAAATCAAGATTGCTTCCAAAAATTTTAAACTGCCCCCCTGCCTCGGATAACAAATTTTCTCTATGGGTTGCCTTGGATAACGAATTTTCCTATGGGCTGCCTCGGATAACGAATTTCCAGCATGCATCAGTGAAATAGAGTTATCCTGGGTGGCATTGCATCTGTACCTTTAAAGTGCACTTTATAAAGAGTTTTGAGTAAAAAAAAAAGTGTCTGTGCCTTTTTCCTAGGCTCCGGAACGGATTAAATGGTTTCCCATTCATTCCTATGGGAAACCACATTTCGGATAACGACGTGTTTCGGATAACGACTAACCTCGGAGAACGAATTACCGTCATTATCCGAGGTACCACTGTATAGAATTATGTCATCCATGTATAACAGATGATTGATTATTCCTGCTTATTCTGAAATATGGTAGCCCAATCCATTTAAAAAAATTATTGACATGGGAATTTGTTGTTGTTCAATCATTCAGTCATGTCCGACCCTTCGTGACCCCATGGACCAGAGCACTCCAGGCCCTCCTTTCTTCCACTGCCTCTCAGAGTTTGGTCAAATCCATGTTGGTTGCATTGATGACACCATCCAAACATCTCATTCTCTGCTGTCTCCTTTTCCTTTTGCCTTCCATCGTTCCCAACATCAGGGACTTTGCCAAGGACTCCTCTCTCCTCATGAGGTGGCCAAAGTACTGGAGCTTCAGCTTCAAAATCCAGCTGTGTGGCAATCAGTCAAATGCCTTTTGTTGTGGTGGCAGTGCTGATTTTCTTTGGGTTTTACCTTGATAGTCTCAGAGTGAGTTCTTGAGGCCTCTCTGTAAGTGCCAGTTAATGAAAAATGAATGGACTCTGAGGGACTTGCAGCTGTTCTCCTCTGTATTTCTACTGTAGTTTTATGTACCTAGAGCTTCCTGTAATCATGCAGAAATCACTAGCTTGTTTTCGAAGGCTTTGTTTTATGCAAAACAGATAACAGCCCATACAATTCTGATATTGGAAGGAACGACATTAGATTCTGAAGTGTGTCTCCAGGTCCATACCACTATTGTCAGATGGGCTTGTGTCTCTTCTGAACAAGTTCAGCTACATGTCAGAGTGAAGATTCGGGCACTGAAAAGTCAAGTATTTTGACCATGCACTCAATTCAGAAGATTTACTTATCTTTGCCAACCAACCAAAAGAATACCACATATCTGTGAGAAAATCATTTCCCATGATGTATGGGTATTTTTTCCCTTTTATTGGCAAGACCCTTGGAAACTTGCAGCATAGTTTGCCTACAAAAGAAGCAATTTCAAGCTGTTTCTTCACAGGAATGTCAGGGGAAGGGGAGGCCAAGAAATGGTTTGGAGTTTCATTGTGGTTCGTATGTACAAAACAGCATTTTTGAAAGAATGCGTCTGAATGAACCAGAAGATAAGAGGTACAATTTTATCTTGATATCTTCACTAAATGTTCACACTGTGATTCTATCTCCACAGAACTTGTTGCATATAGTTAGAGGTTATCCGTGTTATAACAGATGATTTATTATTCCCGCTTGTTCCAAAATATGGTAGCACAATCCAGTTTAATTTAAAACTATTGACATGGAGTACAAAATGGGCACAAAATGCCAAAATGGCCCACTTCGTTCCGTTTCTGTTTTTTGCCCCCCCCCAGGCCCGCTTTGTTTCCGTTTCTTCATTTTTTGGGTGCGGCAAGTTGCGGCCGCAGGGAGCCCTCCCGGGGCCGGGGCAAGCCTCCTGGGAAGACCGTCCCGCAGCCACAGGGAGCCTGGGGCTGCTGCTCCAGTCACCACCCACAACAGGCCGCCACCACCGGAGCACCGCCGAGAGCCGCCCTCCCTTGGCCCCTCTCCCCAAGGACCGATCCGCCACTCCATCCGCCACCCCCATTGGGTCGCTACCCGCGGAGCCCCATGCAGCGCCGCCCTAACTGGGGCCCTTCTCCCCGGGAACCACTCCGCCCCAGGAGCTGCCGCCCCAGCAGACCACCCCCCCCGCACCCCCCGGGCCTAGACCCGGGAAACCTGTGGGGGGGTGCTGCTGCACTCCCCCGTGCTCCAACGATGCCCTCCGCTCCTGCTTCCGAGCCAGCTGTACCATCACCGCTTCGCCATGTGACCAAGATGGCGCCAGGCGCAGCCGAGCTCCAACATCCTCCCCTCCAAATCCTGCCGCGTGCCGACAAAGAGGCCAAGATCCTGGAGCCCAGCCCTCATAAGGGCTCGGATCCTGCCTCTTCTCGTGAGACCAGCAAAGTCTCGCGTCGGCTCCGGCGGGGAGGGGGCAAAGAGGCTTCGCCAGCCCCAGCCCCCTCTCGCCGCCCTCCTCTGCTGCATTTTTCATCGCGCAAGCGGCGCGACGCCAGTAACGGAAACGAATAGAACCGAAGAAAATTTTCTTGGTTCTGTTCGGTTCGACCTTGCCCCATCACAACGGTGGTTATTCGTACCGTTACGTAACAGAACCAATAACGGAGAACGGCAACGAAAAAATGGTCATTTCGTGCCCATCTCTAACATGGAGATTCTTGAGATGTTAAACAGGAGAGAAACAGAATGTAGAAGAAATGTGTTGCCAAGTAACAATTACCTGCAAAAACATTGCTTTTGGGGAAGACCTCTTACAACAACACCCCCAAATTCACTCACTCGGAGAGGGTGGTTGCTGGGATCCCTTCCAGCTGTATAATTCTGTCATTCAAAGAATGTTTCGAGGTTTTGTTTGGCAGAGGTGCTGAGCATTGTCTGCTAATTCTTTGATCCTTGCTCTCTCCACCCACTTCGCTCCATTCCTTGGGGGCAAGGAGCGACATTAAGCAAGCATTTTGCCCATAATACCCCATCTTCCCGAGCTGCCTAGATGCCCTAAGCACATCCGATCTCACCTGATTTTGGAAGCTAAGCAGGGTCAGCCCTGGTTAATACTTGGATGGGAGACCACCAGGGAATACCAGGTGCTGTAGGCGCCTGGGGTAGGAACTGGCAAGCCACTCCAGTATTCCTGCCAAGAAAACTCCATGGGCATGGGGTCACAAAGAGTCGATCATGACTGTAGTGACATAACACAACACCCTTTCTCTGCCATTGCCCCTTGCCTGTGGAACAACCAGACATCTGCCTGGCCCCTTCTTTGGCTGTCTTTAAAAAAATCTATTAAAAATCTATTAAGAATACTGAAGTGTAATGTTATTTCATTATTCACCCATTAAAACATGATTTTCACTGATTTGCCCGCCAATAACAATAAATATACATTATTTAATGTCACTTTATTTTTATTTTTATTTTTATTATACTACTGTATTTTATGATTATTGTATTGCATGAATTATTTGCGCTTATTTTGCATTGGATTGTTCTCATTAGTTGTTGTTAACTGCCCAGAGTGGCACTGCTACCAGATGGGCAGTATAAAAATCTAATACAGTGATACCTTGTATAAAGGAATTGATTCGTTCCAAATGAAATTATGTTAAGCAAATTTTCCTTTATACAAATTTCCCATAGGAATGCATTGAAAACAGAGTAATACCTAATTGCGATCATTTTTATGTTGTACGGATTCGCCCCATAAGCTATTCTGTTAAGCAAATTTCCCTATCTCAGGAATTTTTTTATGTTGTACAGATTTTATGTTACACAAACTGTTTGCTATACGAGGGTCCACTGTAAATAAATAAATAAATAACGTGTAGATCTGCCTCGTGAAACAATGCCCCAAAGTCTCTCTCTCTCTCTCTCTCTCTCTCTTGGCAAATTTGCTCTGTAGGAACTGCCAAATGGCATCTTTCCAGATACTTACCATGCAAAGCCCTTTAAATTGTGCTTGGCTACGGTACCACTTTTTCCAAAGTTGTCTAGTTATGAACGATCAGAGAATGGTGAGGAATCTATCATTTCTCTTGGCAATGTGCAGTAGGGATTTATCACCCATGTATGATTAATTGTGCACTCTTTTTATGTCTAATTTACATTTTTCCAGGTATCAATTCCAGTCCTAGTTGGCCACACACCTCTTCAGAGCAGGCATACTGTCAATCACATACAAATTCCAGGGAAAATCATTTTGAGGACGATCTTATAAGGAATTTTTTCCCCACACTGGAGTGTAGGGTTGTAATAAATCACGCAGGCTGAGTAAGTGTTTAGGATAAATGTACATCCTACAAACCTGTGCCCGTTTTATTTCAAGCTTGCTATCGCTGTTTTCCCTAAAGAACTCTGAAACTTCTAGTTATAGAATTATAAAGGGATTTGTATAATAAGCAGATGGTGGTGAAGACGGTGGTGATGATAGAATGTTAATTTGAAGAAGAATGACTTATTCTTCCTGAACGAATGGATTGCTGCTGCAAACAGAGTTCTGAAGGTTTCAATGAGTTATTGGATCAAGCACTGAGCCTAAAAGCAAAGTGTTCTGGTTATATATCACCCCAGTAGCACTTAAAGCGCTCTCTGGGTGGTTTACAATTCAATGATGCAGGCTACACATTGGCCCCCACCCCACCCCCAGCAAGCTGGGTGCTCATTTTACCGACCTTGGAAGGATGGAAGGCTGAGTGACCCTTGAGCCGGCTACCTGGGATAGAACCCCACAGGTCGTGAGCACAATTTTAGCTGCACCACAAGGCCTCAATAATACACACACAATGTTCCCCTTAAACAAATTTGACTTGCTTCTTTTCCCCGGGTTCCTATAAATTCTTCTCCCCTGTCTAAACCTTGGGCTTACATTTAGTGGCAATTTTGAGGACATGCAAGGAAGATCCCAGATGAATGTGAGGGCTGTGAACGCATTCGGGCATCCCTTGAGCCAGCACAGTGTCCTGTTGGCTGATCCTTCTACTCTGGAAATAACATTGGATTATCTGGAAGTTGAGTCATGGCTACTGGACTTCTTTTTTGAGAGAGAGAAATGTTTCGCTGCTCATCCAAACAGCTTCATCAGTCTGAATGTAGCTAGTGTGAGTCCTCCATCTTATAGTCAGCTGTGACCTCTTGTCACCCTAGTCTGAATTAGGCTCATAAGATGAACAATGGCCTGAATAGGCTTGTTAAGGAGACAATAGTATCTATAGCCTTAAGGTGAACAATGGCCTAAGGTGCTGAAACCTATCAAGAATGGGTCATTAGCTATGGCCTTGGTGGTTAAGGCTTTTTGATTTGTCTGGGTACTTTGGAAAGCACACACAATGGATTAGTTCTGAAGAAGTGCCACTTTACAATGGGGCAGGCATTTAGCGCTGTGCCACTTTTTTAGCCTTAGTGTCAAGGCAGCCACCAACCAACCAACATCCCAACTGCAAACCCATGCCTTTCTATCCTCTTAATTCAATGCTCTTAAACTTCACATGTCGTGCCAGTGATGTCAAAAAGCGTCTCTCTCTCCCAAACCACATTTTAAAACTAATGTGTCCAGAGGGAACAATGGTGTTTGGTGGAGCAAATAATGTTTAAAGGGATTGTTGGCATTTTAATCCACCATCACCCCAAGTGTTATGTTGTCTTCTATGAATCCTAAAGTTTTCCTCTTCTTGGGAAAGTAACAAAATGTGATAGAAAATGACCACTTCTGGTTGCTTTAAAATGTTAAATGAACAATAACGAATTAATGGGAGGGTTTATGAGTTACATAATATATAACTTGTTGAAAGCAACTTTCCAAACTATCTTCTGAGTAGATTTGCAATCTACCATACCATGATTTTTCCAGGGATAGGTTAAGGGGAATATGTCAATGAGCTTTTTCCTACTTACCTTCGTTTCATGTTAAGAACACTTCCAGTCTCTTCCCTCCCTGCAAAATAAGATTTAACCAAAACATTATTTTGCCAGTTCCAATGCTACCATTCTTTGTTATGTTTTTCTTCAGCTGTTTTGTTGCTCTCATCAGCTTATGAGTGAATTCTTCTCCTTGCTTAATAATTTCAAGATAATCAGTCGGATCAAAGGCTCAACCGATATTACAATCACACGTACTTCATGCCAACAAACTTGACTTTCTTCAGCCTAATTTCTCTAACGGCTCAGCCAGAAACTTCAAGCGCTGAGTGCTTTCCAACCCTGGCGCCAGATTCTGAGCTCTCATTAGCTCCGACATCAGTGTTTGTGCAACCTGGAGATAATATCTTGGAATTAACATGGGGCTGGCGTTGCTCCAGTTTGAACACAGTGTGATGAGCTGTGGACACACCCACACAATGACAATACAAACTACAGTGCATATTTTAAGGAATGTTCTGAACCTTGGACTGCTGTTCCACCCAAAACCCTTTAGTCATGCGCAGTCGTCCTGCAGTTGTGAGTTAACTTGGAGCGATCTGTAATTATTGTTTCAGTTAGAGAATAAGAAAAGGGCATAAGTTTCCCCCTACTGGTTAAAAAAGAATTCAGAACTTTAAAGAAAGGTGTGCTTTTAAAATAAAATCGGCTTTTATGTAGAAAGTAGCCTGGTGGCCAATTTTGGAAGGTTAGTTATGAAGTTAGATTTCTTGTTCCAAAGCCCCTTAAAGTCACGTGTTCTTATTTCTCAAAAACAGCCAGAATGTTCCAAGCTACTTACAAAACAGTTTTCCCAACATGGAGCAGCATTGGCAAGATATAAAAGGAGAGATTTTAATAGTTAAGGAGTGCGGAAAATTTGAGTGGTGTACTTGTGGGGGCATTTGTTTGTTTGTTTGTTTTGCAACTGGCCACTTTATCAAAATGCTTTTCTGCACTGAAGTGTCTGAAATATTGGTAGCTTATCTGTTTAACCCTGTTTAACGCTGTAGGCGCCTGGAGTAGGAACTGGCAAACCACTCCAGTATTCCTGCCAAGAAAACTCCATGGACATGGGGTCATGAAGGGTCAGTCACGACTATGACGGCACAACACACACACACACTGATTAACCCATGATATTATATGGTACCTTGTATAAAGGAATATTGTGTGTGTGTGTGTGTGTGTAATCCCTAATCGCAAGCATTTTTATGTTGTACGGATTCGCCCCATAGACGATTCTGTTAAGCAAATTTCCCCCATCTCCAGAATGTTTTATGTTGTACAGATTTTATGTTATACAAACAGTTTGTTATACAAGGGTCCATTGTAAAGGTAAAGGTTCCCTCTGCACATGCGTGCTAGTCTTGTCTGACTCTAGGTTATTCAAGCGGAAGAGCCAGTGTTGTGCAAGTCCATGGCCATGTGAACAAGTGTAGGACAGCATTAAAATGACTTTGTTGTTGAAAAGGGGTAGGTATTAACTATAAGCCATACAAAAGTGGGAATGGTGGGTACAATAGATAGACAGTAAACAGTTGTGGAGAAAGAAATATAAAAGTAGTGATTTATTGCTAAACTTTAATTTAAAAAAATAAAAAAGAGAGGTATGAGTGCAGTGGTCTTGCAGTGGCCATGGTACCCAAAAATTTAACCTTTCACATGCACTGAAACATTAAGGGCTGAAATGATACAGGGGTCAGATCATTTTGAAAAGAAGGGTAGAAAAAAAACCTCAATTGGCTGGCCAAATTAATTGATGTTATACATGTGTCATGAATCAAGGCTGTATACTGTCACCTTGCCTATTTAACTTATATGCAGAGCACATCATGCGAAAGGCAGGTCTGGATGAATCACAAGCCGGAATTAATATCAGCAACCTCAGATACGCAGATGATACTACTCTGATAGCAGAAAGTGAGGAGGAATTAAAGAACTTCTTAATGATGGTGAAAGAGGAGAATGAAAAAAATGGGCTGAAGCTCAACATCAAAAAAATTAAGATCATGGCCATCGGTCCCATCATCTCCTGGCAAATAGAAGGGGAAGAAATGGAGGCAATGGCAGAGTTTATTTTCTTGGCCTCCTTGATCACTGCGGATGGGGACTGCAGCAACGAAATTAAAAGACGTGTGGTTCTTGGGAGGAAAGCAATGGCAAACCTAGATAGCATCCTAAAGAGCAGAGACATCACTTTGCCAACTAAGGTCAGGATAGTCAAAGCTATGGTTTTTCCAGTAGTGATGTATGGAAGTGAGAGCTGGACTATAAAGAAGGCTGATCGCCGCAGAATCGATGCTTTTGAGTTGTGGTGCTGGAGGAGAGTCTTGAGAGTCCCCTGGACTTCAAGGAGATCAAACTTATCCATCCTGAAAGAAATCAACCCAGAATGTTCACTGGAAGGACAGATTTTGAAGCTGAGGCTCCAGCACTTTGGCCACCTCATGAGGAGAGAGGAGTCCTTGGAAAAGTCCCTGATGTTGGGAAAGAATGAAGGCAAAAGGAAAAGAGGAGGGCTGAGAATGAGATGGTTGGACGGTGTCATCGATGCAACCAATATGGATTTGACAAAACTCCGGGAGGCAGTGGAAGATAGGAAGGCCTGGCGAGCTCTGGTCCATGGGGTCACGAAGAGTCAGACATGACTGAATGACTGAACAACAACAACAACAACATGTCATGAATAGAAATGTATGACATGATGCAAATAACAGCAGAATCAATATAACTGGGGTTCTTATGGTGCATGTGACTTCACCCCTATACTCATGATTCTTGCTCTGACTACTGGTGGTGTGTGATCCCCCTGTCTCTTCAACATATATCTGTCCATAGGCTGGAGGCTGGAGCACAGGTACCTTTACAATATCAATTAAAATTAAAATTAAACAAAAAAACATCAAGGTTAACTGGCATTCTAGATTCACAGAACTCTTCATCAACTAGAATCTTTGGGCACACAAATGTTGTAGAGCCAACTTCATTGACAGAAATTATACTTTCCGTTTTTAAAATTCTTGTTTATTGAATATGCTGTCTAGCCCAGGAAAAGTGGGTCTTGAATGAATTTTGAACAAGCTGCGAATGATTCACAATACGTAAAGCCCACTCACTTATTTTATGATGACATACACACCCAATCCTCCTTGCCTACTAAAACTCATTTGTCCAGCAGGCAGGCACAATGAGTGGTGGGGTTGCCGGGGATCACATCACACCGATTCTGCGTAACCAGTTGTTGCCCAAGCCCAATTCAAAGTGCTTTTTTGGCATATAAAGCCCTAAATGGCTTAGGACCTAGATATCTGAAGGACCGTCTCCTTCCATACAAACCTATCCGGCAATTAAGATCTAGTCAGGGAGCCCTCCTGAAAGAGCCATCCCTCAAGGAGGTGAAAGGGGTGGCTTGCAGGTATAGGGCCTTTTCAGCAGCTGCCTTCAGGCTATGGAATGCCCTCCCAAGTGACATCCGCCTGGCGCCAACACTGATGACATTTTGGCGCCAGGTAAACACCTTCCTGTTTCTGAAGTTTTTTAACTGATATCACATAGATTGTGGGTCCTGATGGCAGTTTTAGTGTTTTGTGTTTAAAAGTTTTTATTGTTTTTAATTGTCCATTGCCTTTTTCATGTTTTAACTGTTTTAACTGTTCATTTTAATTGTAAGCCGCCCAGAGACCTTTGGGTACTGGGTGGCATATAGGTTGTATAAATAAACAAAATAAATAAATAAATAAATAAATAAATAAATAAATAAATAAAAAAAATGTTTGTCAACACCTACTGCCATGCACAGCTTTTTTGGAGATCTTTGATGAGAAACGTGCTTTCTTTCTTTTTTTCTGGTCCTGGAAAGTGATGCTTGCTTCTTAACTTTAAGCTGAACCTAAGGGCAACATTCTATTTCCTGAAACGGATGAACTACCGGGTAGGAAAGATGGCCTGCCTTTTCTGCACTACTAACTGGACGGGCAGCTTTATTACAATTCATGCGTAATGAGCATCTCATTCCTACCGGGCCTGCCCAAGTGAGGCAGGGCTGCCATGGAAGAAGCTCTTTGAAGAAAACCAGACTTGAGTGTAATTTAATGGAGTAGCAACATTGCATTCTTTGAGCATTAAATAACCGGGAGAAATGATCGTAAATTGATCTAGTCAGAGGTTGTATATTTCCCTCCTCCCTGTTCAAACACTTGATGGTTCCAGAGCAGCTTACATAGTAACCAGAATAAGATCCCAAGGAATGTCAGAGTACAGAAAAAGCCCAGTATTGTACATACTCTCTCTCTCTCTCTCTCTCTCTCTCTCTCACACACACACACACACACACAGGATTTTATGTTGTACAGTGCGCTATAAGGCTGGGGAAGGACTGGATCCTGTCCAATTCTTAAACGGTTTTAAAAGATGGTTGTAAGAAGTGGCCACGTACTAAATAAGTCTGAGAGTGTAGGCTCAAAGCCCCTATCCATGATCACTAGGAAATTCCTTCTAGTGCACTATTATGTCAGCAGGACCATTTTATGTCTTCTGCAGTCAAAAAATGAACTTGCCTTATATTTGTGCCACAAAATGCATGCCTGAATGACATCTCTGGAACACTAAACCACCTTCTAGAATGAGTGATCTGTAATATATAACTTACCCCTCAGATCACTAACTGAGGGTGTGATTACACTGGAAAGACAAATTGGAGTGATTGAACTTTGTTGTAATTTGATTTGATTTGATTCCGGCATTAGGCTTGAACTTGCAATCAGTACTCCCACAAAGGCTGAGGACTGATTCAGGGCTTTATCATTCATAGTGGGTGTGATGCGATTTGCACTCCAGCCCACAGCCCCCACTTCTTTCCTTCCTTCCTCTTGTCCCACCTCTGCTGCTCCAACAAGGAACTGATGAGGACATAGATATGGGAAATAATAATAACAAGGACCCAATGATAAGATGAAAGGGTGACCTTACATATATATATATATATACACACAAGGGTATTTTTTTAATTAAAAACTTGACGATTATCAGGACAGAGGGAAGAGCATGGCACCATGTTCCCCCAATTTAGTACAAAATTCCCCAACTGCTGACATCACCAAAACATCACCTACAGGAACACATGTGCCATCTTATTTTTTAAAAATGTACCACAACTAATCACATGTGAAAAAGCTTGTTCTGGACTGAAAAAGTAAAAGCCCCCCTCCAGAAGAGGAAAAAAACCTGCTTTTGGAGCAAAAAGAGCTGGACTGATTCAAATCAACATTTTAAATAAATGCATAAATAAGCCTTGTGGTCAGTGAAAAATACTTTGAATTCACTGCTTTTATAAGCAGAGCAAATCCTGCAGTATAGTAGGACCCCTATATCCACTGGGGATTGGTTCCAGGCCTTCCCGTGGATAATGAAAACAGTGGATAAGAGAGAACACCTGCCCACCCACCCCCAAACTGCTCTTTCCTGACAGTAGCTTGCTTTATGACTGCTGTTTTAGACAGTAGCTTGCTTTATGACTGCTGTTTTGAGACAGTAGCTTGCTTTATGGCCACTATGCATGACAGTAGCTTGCTTTACAGATGCTATTTGTGACAATAGTTTGCTTTACAGCTTGCTTTGTGGCTGCTGAATCATTTAATATTTTCCTCCGCCAACCGTGGATAACTGAATCAGTGGATAATGAATCAGTGGATACGGGGGTTCTACTGTAGTGGATCATGTAGTAGTAGCTTAAGTGGTAGGATTTAGCAGTCTTATATCACCATATTATCTGCAATAAGAGGGAAACAAAGGTCCTTTTCATGAGGTTTTTCTAAGCATTTGAAATATTGCAATTAGTATTAGTAGAAATAGGGTGAAGATCAGAGCACTGAGCTATGGCAGAAGAATGAAATGGAGGTGTGCTTTTGTAGGCATATCTGGTCAGTGTGGTATAATGGTTAGAGGGGGAACTTGGAGAGCCATGTTTAAATCCGTATGTTTTAGTACATGAAATGTATTTAAATGTATGGAGGACATCTCTTTGAGCCTGATCTACCTTCTAGGCTTGTTGTGCAGAGCAGAAGAACCATGTACAGCACCTTGGGCTTGTTGGAGAAAAGATAGGATAGAAATATATCTAGCAACTAAGGGCGTTTATACACGACCCCTAAGCTTTGCTCCAAATGGCTCCCAGCTCTGGAGCTTAAAAATGTTTCCCCACCAGCTCCGGAACTAACAGAAAATTAAGTGCGACCCCGCCCACCTAAGCGTGACCCAGCGCACCTTTCAAGTACCTGCTCTGGGAGAGTGAAAAATTTTGATGCAGAGAGTGCCAGGCTCTCCTCGCTTCTTTTTGTTGTTGTTTTTTTGCCTCCCACCCCTTTAAGAGGAACCAGGAAGTAACCGGGGGTTGGAGCAACTTCCACCGGCACCGGAGGTAAGGCTTTATTCTTTTGTCCCTTTTTAAGGCTTTTTTCCCTCCCTCCCCTCACGCAGACAGAACAAGGAAGTGCGGAGGGTGTGGGAACGCAGGGAGAGCAACAAACCCTCAAGATCTCTGGTCCGAATTTAAGGGACCAGCGGATCTTAGGGGTCGTGTAAAAAGGCCCTTAGGTACAATTCTAGTGAGTGCAAACAACTTCTGTCTTGATCTTGCAGTAGAACTCTGGTATCCGCTGGGGATTCTCATGGATAATGAAAAAGATGGATAAGAGAGAACACCCAAAAAAACCCAAACTGCTGTTTTGTGGCAGTAGCTTGCTTTATGGCTGCAGTTTGTGACAGCAGCTTGCTTTACGGCTGCTGTTTTGCAACAATAGCTTGCTTTACGTGCTGCTGTTTGTGACAGTAGCTTGCTTTGCAGCTGCTGAATAATTTAATTTATGTTTTCCTCTGCCAACCGTGGATAACTGAATCAGTGGTTAATGAATCAGTGGACACTGGGGTCCTACTGCATTTCTAGATGGCCTCATCGCCACATACAGCCTCACTCCTTAACTGTCTTACCTTAACAGTGAGTTGAAGACTGCCTGGGTGGAGACAGCATGACAACTGTCACACTTATGGCCTTTATCTTTTCCTCCTAGTATTGTCATGGGTCTTCCTTTAACAGTGGAAGTCATCTCTTTGAAGGACCATCTGCTTCTTGAATGTGCCCTTGATTTGAAGGGCTGGATCTGCTCAGCCATAGGCCCACAAGTTGACTGTTCGTGGTCTTAATGCACTTGATTGAGGCACCCTCTATTGCTGATTAAAATCTGCATCTGTACATGACAATTAGCATATTAGTACAAATTAGTAACTGGGTGCTTTAATTTTTTTGTTTGTTTGTTTTTTGGTGATCTGTACATGGCCGCCAACCTAGCTCCTCCTCCACCACTCCAGAAAGAGAGGAAGAAAACAGTGCTAAATGTTACTCAAGAGTATGAGACTATCCATTAGGCACAAATGTCTCATTAGCTACCCATTTCCTCTGTGCTGAATAAAATTTGCATTTTAAAAAAGGAAAGGGGAAAAAAACCACATTTCTAAAACAGATTTGGCTCAGAGGTTGGATCTGAGTTGAATACATTTTTAGATTTTTTTAGATTTTATTTTTTCATGGAGTATTGAATTAAAACTCTGCCATCATGCAAGAACATTATTGTATTTGAATTGACTTTTTGTATCCTTGTGCCTGAATTTGCATGAACCCTTTGGGGGTTATCAACCGTGCCGAAGTAGGAAGACACGGCTCTCCCATTTCAAAACTTAACGGCCCATGCAGTGTGATTCCTCCAAAGAAGTATATCTACTCCAACGCACTAAATTTTCGCCACAGTGCTAAAAAGCTGTCTATCTGTTTCAATGTAAGATCTAGAGTGGGGATTATGTAGGTCAAAGCCAATGTGTCTTTTAACTTGCTAACTCTTATTTCTTCAGTAATTAGAGAGGTGAGAGCCATGCTGATCTTAAGCAATAAACTGATCTCCCATGGCTTGTCTATCCCAAATACTCCACTTTCACATTTATATGGATGCTCTGTTCCATGTGTGAAGCTGGAGAGGGATTGCAGAATTCCCTTTAGCCATTAACAGAAGACACTACATATCCTTTTCAGCTTTATTTCAACAATTTTGCAGTTCACTGATGTGACAAATTTTGCTATTCTTGCTACAAAGAGAAACACCATTTGCACACTTCGGTCTGCAAATAACGCTCTTTCTGCATTTCCCCTATAAACCCCAGGTCTATGGAATGGAACTCAGAGGTATTTGATAGTTTGTAGAGTGACTCAAGAGTAGTTTACCATGAACCCACTTTTTATGTTCTTTTTCTTTCACTTTTCATTATCGTATTGCTTGAACAAAGTTTGGCAGAGCCAGTGCTACAAAACATTAAGTAAAGAGGTCGTAAACCAAGCACACCTTACAGCATTTCAAAGAAGAATGAGAAATCAGAGATCTACAAAATAGCGACTACAGAGGGAGGTTGTCCTGGATTGAGTCGGGCCAGTTCATTGTTCCCTGTGTTCCTTGTTGCCATCCACACAGAATGTTTACTTATCCTGAGCAAGTCTGGAAAAGGCGCCTGAGGGGGAATATGATTGAGACGTACAAAATTATTTAGGGCATGAGTAAAGTGGATAGAGGGACACTCTTCTCCCTCTCACAAAATATCAGAACTAGGGGACATCTACTCAAATTGAGGGTTGGGAGAGTGAAAACAGACAAAAGGAAAAAAATTACCCAGCATGTTGTTAGACTGTGGAACTCCCTGCCACAGGCTGTGGTGATGGCATCTGGCCTGGATGCCTTCAAAAGGGGATTGGACAGATTCTTGGAGGAAAAGTCCATCACAGGTTACAAACCATGATGGAGAGGTGTAATCTCCAGGCTTAAAACCAGAGTACTTCAAGGGCCAGATGCAGAGGAGAGGTATGAAACAGGTATCTAGTCTCGTGTGCTCCTAGATGCATTTGTTGGGGCCACTGTGAGATACAGGAAGCTGGACTAGATGGGCCTTTGGCCTGATCCAGCATGGCTCTTTGTCGGGGGCCTGAACGCGAAGACAACATTCAGGCGGGTGCACCGTGGGTGAGCCAACTGGAAGGTACCAGCGGCAGATTGGGCTCACCACCCTGCTATGGAACACTATGCAGTGACAGGGGACCTCACCTGAGAAGACCGACCGACGCAAAACGGTTCAAGAGGCTGCCCAGCCCTCTGGACTATTGACTCTACAAATATTAGTTAATGAGCTTTTTAAGAGTGATGTTATTCCAGTTCCTGAAGAAAGTTAATAAAGATATTTTTTTCTCTCTGCCATCTCTGCTCCTTGAGGGGTCGTTGGGAGAGGGATCGCCAGAGGCAACAGACGGACTCTTTCACACTCTTCTTATGTTCTTATGTTAATTTCATAGAATCATAGAAAAGATTCGTAGGGTACTGAACAAAGTTTGGAAGGGGCGTACAAGGTCATAGACTCCAACCCTCTGCTCAAGGCAGGAATAAAAAAAATCATAGAATATCTGCTAGGGAGCTGTCTAAATTTCTCTTGAACACCTCCAGTGCTGGAGCACTTCTATTTTTCAAGGTAGTTGGTTTTATTGCCATAGTGCTCTAATAGTCAGGATGTTTTTCCTGATATTCAGTAACAATATGAACATAGATCTAGAAAATACAAGGATACTATACATCCAAGGTGTGGTTTGCCATCTCATTTCTACATTGTTTGCTACATACATTGGTATTCTATTCTAATATTCCTAAAGATGACTATGACAGGCTTTTACATCATTGGAAAATATCCCATACTGCTGTACACAAGAGAAAATACCCTGCCCTGGGCAGCACATGCCATTTGGGCTGCTTTTACATGACCCCTAAAATCTGAGGCAAAGGGCTCCCAGATGTGGAGCTTAAAATTGTTTTCCCACCAGCTGCAGACTTAAAAAAAATTAAGTATGACCACGCCCACCTAAGCACGCTGCGGCACATTTTACAAGTACCTGGTCTCTGGAGGTAAAAAAAATTCCGATGCGGATTATAAATCTGTGGATGCTGGCTCTCCTCGCCTTCTGTTTGTTTTTTGTCCCCGCCACCCCTTTAACAGTCTGGAATCTCTACGTGGCTGCTCCACGGCAGACGGAGGTGAGCGGAGGTGAGCCTGCATTCTTTTCTCCTTTTTTCTCTCCCTCCCCTCACGCAGACAGGAACAACGGCATGCTGAAGGTTGGGAGCACAGGAAGCAGAACAAACCCCCACGATCTATGGTCTGAATTTAAGTTGCCAGCGGATTTTAGAGGTCGTGTAAAAGCGGCCCTAGTTAAGAAGCAACCATTATAAACTTAAAGAGTTTAACTGACAAAGGAAATTCATGCACATTCCAGTGTGAAATGACCACATCGGAAAACATACAAAGATTAATTAGGGAATTAATCTATATGTAGAGACAGTCATCCATGAAGAAAGACGAAAAAAGGAAAATGTAAAACTGAGAGCCAGAACTGTATCTTAGAAGACAAAATGGTAAGGAAATGCCTCATTCTGTGGAACAAAACTTGCCTCTGCTGACATCAAGAAACACTTAATCATTATTGCTAAGTTTACGGAGTGTCCTAGCAACTATAATAAGAAACAAATCATGTCCTGTGGCTCACCATCCCCAAATCTTTCTTTGAAAGATTTAAAGAGAGCAGAGCGTTCACTTTCATGTTTGAATTTAAAGAGGAAAAAATTAACAAAAATTAATAAGGACTGCCAACTCTACACAGTTTTTCCCCACTCTCTGCTAGCACCCACAAATGACAGTGTTGACTGTGCATTGAACATCTGGTGAATTGCATTTTGGGGGGAAGGGGAGCAAACTCACAGAAACTGACATCTGTCAAAGTTGTCTTCCAGAACTACACTCCACACGAAAAAGCCATTGTTGAGAATAACTGAGCCAAATACATTGTGAAAAATAACCTACTATATTCTCATTTTCACAAATACCTCCAATAGGTAGAACCTTGGATGTAAAGAGAAAAAAATATTACTGTATTTGATTCCCCAACAGACATGGACATTGGCCAAACTGCCAAGGGCATTTAGGAAATTTTCATCCAAAAACTTTCCATATTCTAAACAGAACCCTAAGGAGTGGGGTGGGGGTGCAGATATTCAAGTCAACATGAATTCAAAAACAGTTTGCAGAATTTTAATATTTTTATCAGATGCATTCGAATGACTTCCCAGATGAAGGAAACCTCAGGCTCAAAGGAGACTTGAAAATCTTAATCCCTGGAAAGCCACATTTGAGGGGGGTGACAGTAAGGCAGTAACTCTCACCATGCCAGTCATACTGAATTCAGTGAGATCTGAGCATAGGGGGGGGAAGAAATATGTAGCTTTTCAGATTTACTGATTTCTGCTCCTACCAGCCCTAGTCAGCAGAATCAGTGAACTGTGTAGTTCAACAGTACCAGAAGTATGCATAGGATTGCAGCCTAAAACTAGAATTTAAATTTCACAGTCAACTTCTCTTTTTAGCAACAAGGGGAGCTTCTGTTAATATTCAAATCATGGGTCAGGTTGGAATGGAGATGAAAAAGGAAATTCCTTTTCTTCACCAACCCCCATCTTAAGGCTTCAAGTGCAGTCCTAAATGTGTTTCCTTGGACATCTTTTTAAGAGTTGGATGGGATTTATCTCTAGATAAGCACAATGGGTAGTAGGTGACAAGTGTATGAAAAACACTTATCTCCCATCCCATGGATGGTCTCTGTATGGTTCCCAGAATACCCCAGAAGGAGTGTAGCAGAAGTTATTTTTAAGAGTCCTTTGTGTTTATAGCTCTCGAAAGGGAAGTTGTGAGCAAACAGAGGCAGGAAGCAGGCCCATATTTAAGCTGATTATCCAGCCAAAGTCCTTTGGCTTTTCCGCCGTGCCACAGTCACCCCTCCAGAAAAGCTATTTACATTAATTAGAGTTTTGTAAAAGGGGACCCTCACTTCCAAAAAAGATGTCAGATGTTATCCTGAGTGTTAGTGATGGATGGATGGAGTGAGGCTTTGGGGCCTCATAATTGGGTCTGTTTGCTGAAGCGCCACAAACACTTTTGACATGAAATGTTCTAATAACCCGGCAGCGCAGGTGGCCGTGTTCCTGACAGCTCTGGCGTTCATGTCCATTCTGCTCAGGGCCCGCACGACTGGGCAGACAGCTTTGGGCCTTACAGTCATTAACCCTAATGTTCTCAGAGAAGTGTCGCCTAGCAACCATTTTAAGTGGCTGGGATCTGTAACATTTGTACCAGAAATTCACACAAATAAAAGTGGTTCTGTGGTGGACTGGATTTTATAGACATGGATCTTATTAGGGTTTTAAAAAAACCCTAATTAATAAGTCATGCCTTTCCCTCAATGCTTTTGAGGGCAACTCAATGAGAAAATCCACAAAACATTCTCTTTTGCTACTTATTTAAGTAGCAAGTAAGTACATGCTGGGTACATGCACACTTTCTGTAAATATAATTATATTATTTAGTTCACATACTCCTATAGGAAAATCAGCCAAAGGCACAAAAGGATAAAAGTACAGGATGCGATTAAGGTCTCTAATATACCGTATGTTGTCTATGGAAGGCCTAACTTCACTTCCAGTTGTAATGAGCCCTGAGTGAAAAATGAGACATTATCTATTCTAGTTAAATGCATCACTTCAAATAAGAGTTTTGTGTATTTAGGGACATACAGTATTCCTTCATCGAGCGAGGGGTTGGATTTGACAGACTTTTAGCCCCCTTCCAACTTAACTATTCTATGATCCTATGATAATTAAGCACTCCTGTTCAGCATCTGTGGAGGGTCTGTTCAAAACTATTAAAAATAGAGGACTCACTTCTTTTTTGATCTGGCCATTTTTCTCAAGATATGGGGAACATTTCCTGCCTGTATTTCATTTGAAATTTCAGTTAGTGCTTACACAGGCTGAAGGGTTTTTTTTTTGGGGGGGGGGCCACTTTGCTTTTAATACTTGTTGCAATATAATTCCAGCTCACGGTTCTTCCCTTCCTCTGGTCTTGCCTCTGTCAATATGGGACATATACAGTACTGTATATGGGAAATAATAATGCCAGATACCCAGTGATAAGGTGAAAAGGTGATCTTGTACTAAGATCATAAATGTAAGGATTTTTTTAAAAAATCAGAGTATAATCAAGGGGAAGAAAATATTTGGAGGCCTGTTCTTTCAGGCCTGAACACCAGGCCCCAACTACCCACATCACCAAAACACCACCACCTACACACACTCCTATTTTTACAAAAAGGTAACACAGGGAACAGCCATTTGAATTTTTCCAGCTTGAAAAAGTGGAAGCCTGCCCCAGTTGCAGAGGGCGGGGAAAAACATTTTGGAGGCAAAAGGGCTAGACCAGTTCATACCAGCCTTGTGCCATGTGGTCAGTTAAAAATACTTTGAATTCACCTGTTTTACAAGCAGAACAAATCCCGCGGTACTTGACCGTGTGGTTGCAGCCTTATTTACACATATTTTATTTATTATTTAAATATTATCACATTATGAGTTTCCAGCTATGAAGGAGGCAGGAGGGGGTGTGCGTTGACCCAACCTCCATAACCCCAGCCTCTACCTGTTGAGGTAAAAGGCTTGAAAATAGACTCTACCTGCTTTTAGCTAAATACAATTAGCATTCTCAGCAGAATGAGAGTTGTAGTTGTTGTCAACCATGCTCAGCCTTACTTTGGACCTTCCCAGTTAATACTGGCCTAGGACAGAGATGGCAGGCCCACATACGTCCCCTCTACGGTCAGAAATTCAGAATACTGTACTTGGCAAAGATAAGAAAGGGGACATTTTGAACTACAGCTCCCAGAATTCCCCAGTCAACTTGGCAGCGGTTCTGTTTGCCTTTCCCTAACTCCCTCCTGTTTTTTGCCTCTCCCTCTCAAAAACAGAATAAAAATATATATTACATTAAGTGTGCAGATTGCCACACACATGCATTCTGCTGCATGTAAACATGCTGCAAGGTAGTGGCCAATTCATTTCCAGTATCAGTATACACTTTACAAAAGAGGGGCATTGCATACTTGCATATGGCTTACAAGCTTTTCCTACCCTGTAGTATCTTTTTGTGCAGAAAATATGTGCCACAATGAGGAAAGATCGCTTTTGGAGAGAAGGAGAAAGATAGCTGATGAAATGGCATTAATCTGGGACTGGATATGACACAGACAACCCCAATTTCTGCTGCCCCTAGCTGTGGCCCTCTGCACTATTGATTCCTATCTTCTTAAGGAACAGTGCCTGGCTTGCATTCCATGTGGAAGATAGGAAAGCTTTTCTCTGAGCAGACCTGTTTTTGCCAACTTTTCAGAAAACCCCATGCGATTAACAGTTTGAGAATATTTCTACACTGCATTGTTAGGTTTGCTTTTATTGCTGCTCAAGCCTTGTGTATGTAACAAACTCAAATACAAAGCTGCTAGATTGTGTTGATAAGTAGCAGATAGGAGCTTGTATTACACATGCAAATTGAGGTGCTAATCCTGCATTACAGATTCTAAATTAATGAGATATTCATTTTGCTGGGACAAGCTGTTCCTAAGTTGCGAAAGTGGGTAAGATAGTGATCTTGGCACAGCATCTGGAAAAACGGGGCCAACCAAATTGCCATTTTACCTAATATGATGTTTTGCAACCTGGTGCCTAGCTCATTGCCAAAGCTTCCTGCTCACAGAAAGCAAGATTTTAATTTTTCAGGGTTGGCTGTTTTTGAATTATACTCTCTAATGTTTCTGCTATCATGCTATAAAAACCCACCTGTTTGTGAAATTATTTACATCTATAACCATCTCCATCTCCACAGAATGTAGACTGTTGTGTATTGATCTGTATTCCTATTATCTGTACTTGCTTATGTGAAGTAACTGCCTTCCTGTTCCAAAGGGAACAGGCCTATTGGTTTACTCAAGTAGGCCCAGATTTATTTATTTATTTATTTATTTAATACAATTTATATGCCACCCACTACCCAAAGGTCGCTCACTACCCAAACAGACTCTAAAAAGAGTCAGTTTTAGACTCTTATCTATAGCTTTTCTGCACTGTCCATAAAGTGGTGGTGCCTAGCCTGATGAAGCATCTTAGCAATACATACTAGTACCATTTGGTTCACTTGAGAAGAAGCCTGTTTTCAGATTGGTATTATTTCTTCCTACTGTAGATAGCAGCTATCTTGAAATGCAAGGGCCATGCTATTTAATGTAAGGCTGGAACTTTTAACCCTGTAATGTGCTTGCAAAGATTCTGCTCTGGGCATTTTAGAGTAAAATTGCATTCAGCTCTTGATAGAAAAATTACTCTGTCAAGAAGAGGGATGGAGAGAGAGAGAGAGAGAGAGAGAGAGAGAGAGAGAGAGACTGAATACTCTTAAGTCATTGGTTTCTGGACAGAGTTAAAGCATACTCTTTTTCCCTGTTGAAATCAATGAGACTGTAGTGGGTTCTGTTCTGGGTCTGGTGCTATTCAACATCTTTATTAATGACTTGGACAAAGGAATGGAGAGAAGACTGATTACATTTGCAGATGATACCACATTGGGAGGGGTGGCTAATTCCCTAGGATAGGATAAAATTCCAAAATGACCTTGAGAGATTAGAGTGCTGGGCCAAAGCAAATGGAATGAGTTTCAACAGAGAGAAATGTAGGGTCCTGCATCTAGGCATAGGATGGGAGACGCCTGGCTGGAGAATAGCACCTGTGAAAGGGATCTGACCACAAATGACCACAAATTGAACATGAGTCAGCAGTGGGACACAGAGGCAAAGAAAGCCAATGCGATTCTTGGTTGCATCAACAGAAAGCATAGTTGCTAGAGCAAGGGAGGTGATAGTACCACTGTATTCTGCTCTGGTCAGACACTACCTGGAATACTGTTTACAGTTCTGTGCTTCTCAATTTAAAAAGGATGTTGACAACATCGGTTGGGTCCAGAGGATGGCGACCAGGATGGTTAAAGGTCTGGAGTATATGTCTTATGAGGAGTGGCTTAGTGATCTTGGAATGTTTAGTCTTACAAAAAGAAGGTTGAGAGGGGATATGATAGCCATGTTTAAATATTTGAAAGGATGTCATATTGAAGAGGGGACTGGTTTGTTTTCCAAGGCTTCAGAGACTCAGAGCAATGGCTTCAAACTACAGGAAAAGAGATTCCTTTTGAACATTAGGAATAATTTCCTGATGGTTAGAGCTCTTCAGCAGTGGAATATGCTGCTACACAGGGTGGCAGAGTCTCCTTCCTTGGAGGTTTTTAAGTAGAGGCTGGATGGCCATCTGTCGGGGTTATTATGACGGGGTTCCTGCATGGCAGGGGGTTGGACTGGATGGTCCTTGAGGTCTCTTCCTACTCTATGATTCTATGAACAGTGGCAGAATGGCCACCCTCCCCACCAAGTGGAGCGAAGTGATGGCCTCAGATAGCCAATTTCATGGAAGGATGTTGTGGAAGAATAGTAACAGGTTAATTGTAGATTTGGATGTTGTGGTTGTTGTTTTATTAAAGGGAGTGGTGAGAAGTGTCTGTAGAGGTTTATTCCTCATGAGTTGGACAGCTGGGCTGCCGTTGAGTGCTATGATTTGGCTAGGTAGGGAGATACGCTTGCCTGGAAGGTAGAATGTTTAAAATCCAGGGACATTGGTAGTGTAAATAGAACATGAATTTCCATAGGGAAATTTTCCTAAATAATTCCAGGGTCCTGTCACAAACCCTTGGAACAGATTATTCTGCCTACTCTCCAAGAAACATAGCCAAACAAGGAAAGAATGTATTTTAATTATCTGATAATCATACTATTAAGAGTATACAGTATTGAGTAACAGTTCTAAATTCCTAGCTTTTCATAAATTAAAATACAAAACTGAAACCCTGCATTGCTGGCAAACATGTAAGCTGGAAAAGCATTAAAGGGACACACAATAAGCTGAAAGAAGGACATATCAGATTTTATTTCATTATTGCAGCTAAGTAATAATCCCAGGAGATATGCCCTTTTCCCTAATTATGCCCCCAACATTGTGCCAAATAATTAAAATGCACACCTTAGGAAGCATACAAATATATTTGCAATTATTTTTTTAAATAATATATAATCAGTTTCCTTTTTGACATAGAAATAATCTAATGAGCTCAAATCCAAAATATTTCACTGTAGTGGTTACGCCAACTTGGAGAATTCATGTGGAAAATAAAAAGCTTTTTAATGTATCCAAGCTTACATGATTTGCCAGCAGTGCAGGGTTTCAATTTTAACTTATGAAATAGATCGTCACTTTTAGATGTTGGGAAAGATTGAAGGCAAAAGGAAAAGAGGACGGCAGAGAATGAGATGGTTGGACGGTGTCATCGATGCAACCAATATGAATTTGACCAAACTCCGGGAGGCAGTAGAAGATAGGAAGGCCTGGCGAGCTCTGGTCCATGGGGTCACGAAGAGTCAGACACGACTGAACAACTCAACAACAAAAAATATACCCTATCATTTCTCTGCAGGATACTGTATTGTAAAACAAGGCAATACTAACCCAGGACCATTTGGTGCTGCTGACCACACACAGCACAAACCTCCTGTTTACAACTTACTCACTTGGGAACATTTGTGAAGTAATCACTGTGCTAGGCAAGAAGCATGACATCCCAAGACAATTGCATAACAAAAATGCTTGAGGAAATTCAGCAATTAATCCTTTCTGTTAAATCTGAGCTCAGAAAAGTTACTTTTGAGCAGTACTATTCCCCTAGCACATTGTATCCAGGGAACTCTGGGAATTTGTGGTAAAAGGAAACTTATCTTAACTCCGAATTATATATAGTAAGACCCCCGTATCCTCTAATTCATTAACCACCGATTCAGTTATCCATGGTTGGCAGAGGAGAAAATTAAATAAATAATTCAGTAGCCACAAAGCAAGCTGCTGTCACAAACACCAGCTGTAAAGCAAGCTACTGCCTCAAATAGCAGCCATAAAGCAAGCTATTCTCACAAAACAGTTTTTTTGGGGGGCATTCTCTCTTATCCACAGTTTTCTTTATCCACGGGAAGGCCTGGAACCGATCCCCATCGGATACCGGGGCCCTACTGTATATTAATTCTGTAAAAGACCAAGTATTATATATCAAGTAAATGGTAACATTATTTATTTATTTCTCTCTGGTGGCATCCCAGTGGTAGAATGGCTTTCCAAGATTAATGTCATTCTGACACCATGGGAGAAGATCTTTTTCATTCTCTTGGATTTTCGAAGAGATGTGATTTTATTGTTTACATGTATTACAATCCTCTTCCCCATCATTCAGTTTTATTTTCCTTGGATGTTTTTGGACTGCACATTTTTAAATAAGTTGTTTCATCATATAACATTTTTAATTGTGTTTTGTTATTTTGTATTTGAGAGCTGCCAGGAATAATGTTCTTGGATGGCCTCATAAAAAGATGAGATATTATAATAACAAGAAGTTTGAGTTGTAAATGAGGAATCTACTAATTTTCAAAAATTACAACTGGCACAAATTCCTTAGGTAGCAATAGACTACCCATCCTAACATGGGAAGATGCTTTATTCCAAATCAGACCATTTACTGTTGTTTATACCAGTTTACCCCCGTTTACCCCAGTTACCCCAGTGCAGTGTCCTCCAGTTTTATTTTACATCCCTCAAATAGTCTCCTGCCATACATTGGCAATGCCAGTTGAGCATGATGGGACCACACCTAGAGATATTGAACACACCTAGAAAATAAGAAAGGATCATCACGTGTAAGAATGGGTCCCTGTAGAGATAGGCGGGAATTAAAAAAATCATGATTCATTTTGATTCATTGTTCATTTGGGTTGATGAATCATGAACAACAAATTTATATATTTTTTTAATTCGTTGGTTCATCGATTCATTTTGAATTTAAAATGTTGTAAAACAGCCTCCAGGGCACCTAAAAACATCAAGAGCAATATCTGAGGGTCTCCCTGTGGACATTTCTATCAGTTTTGCTGCCAAAATGGTCAGCCTTTAAACAGGGTCTTGTTTTACTTTGAACCTGCTGTGCCTTGTTTAGGAGAAGATTCACATTTCTGGGACATTTCAGGAAGCACCCGTCTCTTCGTAAACAAGCATGCAGGGAGTAGATGCCTTGTTTAAATGAAAAAGGTTGCTTTTATAGTGAACGTGACGCTTTTCTTGCTGCTGCAGTGCCAAATTTCCGCAGCAAAATCAGCAGTGGCGGCAAAGTGCCCCCCCCCAGCACGTTTCAGGGGGCCACGTGGTCCTAAACTCATGATGAGTGGCTGCTCTTCTACTGTGAATCTGTATCTAAAGACACCATTGCTTTACTCTTTTGGTGGGGGTGGGACTTAGGTCTAATCTTCTGTAGAAAAGGGAGGCTGCAGTCTTCATCAGCAGATAGCAGTTAAAATGGATCCTGGCAGGGACCCAACATCTAAACTTGATAATGCTGCAGTGCTAGAATATGTTCTGGCCAGCTCGTTGGGGTTATAATAACACAGGGATATTCCTTCATGGTTGTTTCAGGCAAAAAAATCAAAGAAAAACAAAACAAAACAAAACAAAAGACATGTGGCACCTTAAAGACTAACTTTCATATTTTAATGTAACGTTTCGTGGACTACACATCCACTTCTTCAGACATATAGCAGCAGAATTGCGTGTGCAATATGATATTAGATGGGATATATATATCATACCAGATATTCATTGGCTGTTAATCTTAAAGTTAGTCTTTAAGTTGCCACGTGTTTTGTGTCCTTTGTTTTGCTTTGTTTTGCTTTGTTTTTTGCCTGAAATTCTTGAAAAGACTAACACGGCTACCCTCTCTGAAACTTCATGGTTGTTGTGAAGTTATGTAGGGATCCCCAAAATACTTTTGTTAATGATTTTTAGCATCAAACCTCCCTGCTTTTGATACACACACACAGAAATCCAGGTTAAGAGCGGTGTGTTGGGAAATGTTGCTTCAGCTGCAATGTTCTGCTCATGTTTTAAAGTCTAGTTTACATGAGATGAGAGAGCAGTTTGGGGTGTTGTTGTCAAAGTGTTGCCTGGGGCACTTGGAGGATGTCAGAGCAATACCAACTAAGCCTGAAAGCATCAGTTGATTGCTGAGTGTGATTAACCAATTAATAGCTTGATTACAGAGTAAATATACAGCTCTGGTTAATTGGAGCTGGCAACCCACCGAGGGTCTTCTTTTCACTTCCACTGCCAGGACTTACATGTTGCTTAATTGAAGTTTTGGAAGAGGTTGCCGTGTGTGTAATGTCTCCCTTCCCCATTTTGCCCTCCCTTCAACTGATTTGTAACCTTCCTTACCAGTCCCCAGACTCAGGTCAAAACCCATGTTAAGGTGTCATGGTTTGTAAGACCTCCTCCATCATGCTTTGCTACTCCTTCAGTCTGCCACTCCCTTCTCCAGAGTCTGCAAACCTGGGAGAGGCTCTGCAGCAGTTGCAAGAAGTTGTACTAAGGCTCTCCCTGCTATGAGGCCAAGCGATGGAGATACTCAAGCCGCAGGTATTGGGAGGGAGCACCACTGAGCAAGGTGTTGCAGTACCCAGCATCCCCTACAACAATGGTTTCCAACTTTGGACAACCCAGGTGTTCTTGGACTGCAATTCCCAGAAACCCTGGCCAGCACCTTGGTTATCCCAAGTTCGGGAATCACCGTCCTATATTTTATTTATTTATTTATTTATTTAAAAAACAATAGCCGCCCCACTACCAAGAGGTCTCTGGGCGGCATACAACAATGTATTAAAAACTATAAAACGATAAAATTATTAAAACTATAAAATACAATACAGTTAAAACAACATACAATACCAGTTATAAAACCTATATGATCCCACCCACCTTGCAAAAATCCAAACATATACACAGCCTAAGTAAACGACAGCAAAAGGCCTCATATCAAGTGAATTCAACACATGCAGCCTCTGAATGCAGTTTAGGGTCTCAGTGTGTCCTAGAACCAAATATTACCCTAAAGATAGCCCTCATTACAAGCTGAATTCTATCAATGTTGTAGAAATGTGATTCAGTCAGACCTCTGTGACTGAATAATCATGCTGGCAAGTGGCAAATGAGTTTGTGCCCAGTCACAAAGCAAAGCAAGCAAATTCACAAACAGTGGAAGGTGTGAAAAGCTCCTGCGTTGACAAACCAGATGTGTGTTCAGTGCCAGGGATTCTCCTCTTCTCCTGAGGAACTATATCTCAAAAGCAGAACTTGTCCCTTCCTCTGGCCCTGCCAGCAGGTTGTTTATTTGTTTTAATTTTGGGTTTTAAAATAAAATAACTACTAGTGTTGCAAGTAAGACTCTGCCCTCAGCCTGGCCGGTTTCTCACACACGGAAGGCAGAGAGAGTAACTGAGGAATCTTCTTCTTCATTTGAAGCAGCAAAAGATTTCGGTCCAGTCCTGGCTAGGAAGGTGGCAATCAAATGGTGCCAGCTCATCTCCTCTGACCACATCCTTTTAAATTGGCACAATTGGACACCCTGGTTTTCCTGGCATTTCAGAAAAGCAAAATGTCCTGAATTTGTACAACTAATGGTGGTGGTGGTGGTGGTGGTGGTGGGGTTGAGAATGGAAATGTTGTTCCAATGCTGCCATCTTGCGGACAGAATGGCTCATGGTCACCCCCGGCTCGCCAGAGCCACCAGCTTCTTGCGGGTTTGGTATCTAGGGATTTTGCCCAAGGGTGCAAAAAGGGTGGCATTCTTGGCATCGCAGATTTGCAAAAGAACCTTAATCACTGCAGAGATTTTCTGAGGACAAGTCTGTGGAGGAAGGGCCAAGATTAGGGGTTTCAAGAACGGAAGGAGGAGAGAAAGAAACGGTAATTTTAGAGCCTGAAGGCAGAGGTCTGACTGTTTCTATCCTGGCGTGAGAGTTTACCCAAAGACAGCTCGAAAACCTGCTGACTGGCCAAAAAGAAAGAAAGAAAGAAAGAAAGAAAGAAAGAAAGAAAGAAAGAAAGAAAGAGAGAGAGAGAGAGAGAGAGGCCATCACTGATGACTAGTTAAAACTATAAATGCAGGCTTTATTCAACACAACTAGAAGTTGACCAAGGCTGGGGAGGAACCATTGGGGGAGGGGCAAGGGTGATATTGGGGAGCTACCCTCCCCCCAATTAATGACTGGCTGCCCCAGAGGATCTAGACTGACTCTTCTGATTCCTTCTGGAAGACGGGCGGAATAGAAACAAACAAACAAACAAACAAACAAATACTGTCTTTCCTGCATTTGCCCCACATGTGGGAAGCTTACATGAAAAGTTGTAAGCAGGTGATGTCTCCGACTGCTGCTAAAATCAGACAACGGTTCCTTGGCCCTCTGCTTCAGTCACTAGTATAGTTGGAAGTTGGAAGGGGCCTTTGAGGCCATGGGGTCCAACACCCTGTTCTATGCAGGAAGACAAATTCAAGGCGATCTGCCAGGTGGTTGTCCACATTTCTCTTGAATGCCTCCAGTGCTGAGGTCATTGGATCCACTGTCATACTGCTTGAACAGTTAAGAAGTTTTCACCCCCTGATAATCAGCTGAAAGCTGGGTTTTCTTAAGGTGAGCCCATTGTTGCCTGCTCTGCACGCTAGGATGGTCAAGAACAGATCCTGCCCTTCCTGTGTGTGATAGCCCGGTCTCCTTTCCTCCAGGCTAAGCGGTGTGTCAGGAAATGTTGCTTCAGCTACAATGTTCTGCTCATGTTTTAAAGTCTAGTTTACATGAGATGAGAGAGCATTTGGGGTGTTGTTGTCAAAGTGTTGCCTGGGGCACTTGGAGGATGTCAGAGCAATACCAACTAAGCTTGAAAGCATCAGTTGATTGCTGAGTGTGATTAACCAATTAATACCTTGATTACAGAGTAAATATATAGCTCTGGTTAATTGGAGCTGGCAACCCACTGAGGGCCTTCTTTTTACTTCCACTGCCAGAACTTACATGTTGCTTAATTGAAGTTTTGGAAGAGGTCTCTGTGTGTAATGTCGCCCTTTTGGCCTCCCTTCAACTGATTTGTAACCTAGCTTACCAGTCCCCACGGCTCAGGTTAAAATCCATGTAACTGGATCCATTGCCATACTGATCTAACAGTTAAGAAGTTTTTTCCTGATAGCTGGGTTCTCTTAACTTGAGCCCATTGCTGCCTGCCTTGCATTCTAGGATGGTCAAGAACAGATCCTGCCCTTCCTCTTTATGACAGCCCAGTCTTCTTTTCTCCACGCTGAACATTTATTTATTTATTTATTGCATTTATATCCCGCTTATCTTCAAACGAACATGCCCTGTTCTTTCAGTCTTTCCTCGCAGGGGTTGATTTCCAGCCCCCTGATCATCCTCTGAACTTTTTCCAGTTTGCCAGCCTCTCTCTTGAATTGTGGTGGACACAGTACTCAAAACCTCACAGGATTTGGAACTTATACTGTGCTTCTATTAATGCAGCCTAAAAGAGCATTTGCCATTTTTGTGGCCACATCACACTGTTGGCTCATCTTCAGCTTATGACTATGAGCCAGCCCCCTCTTCGATATGACATCCTTTCAAATATTCAAACATGGCTATCATATCCCCTCTCAACCTTCTTTTTGTAAAACTAAACATCCCCAGATCCCTAAGCTGCTCCTCATAAGACATGTGTTCCAGACCTTTAACCCTCCTGGTCACCCTCCTCTGGACCCGCGCGAGGTTGACAAAATCCTTTTTAAACAGAGGATTTAAAAACCGCACCTATGCCTGATCTAAGGATCTTCTGAGAGGAAGCATTCTTTTTTGGAGAGACCAAAAAAGAGAGAGTTTGGTAGGTCACAACCAGCACTTTGAATTGGGCCTGGAAACAGGCTCGTAGCTAGTGCAGCTGTTGTAGCAGGGGAGGTATAAGCTCCTCGCAACTGGACCCAGTCTACAGTCTGGCTACTGCATTCCAAAACCAGCTGTCTCAAAAGCCAGCTCCACAGAGAACACATTACAGTAATTCATATGGGATGGAACTCAAGATGCATATTGTAGTAGCTAAATTGAACATTTCAAGAAACAGGTACCACTGTCACACAAGTGGTCAGTGTGAGAATGCCCTCCTGGGCACCTTGAAGCCTGGACTTCCAGCCTCAGGGAGGAGTCCAGGCGCAGGTTTGAAATTGAGGCCATTACAGCCCAAGAGGGACTGGCTGCCCACCGCATGCTTAAGAAAGGAGGTGGGATAGAAATATGAAACTTTGCTCATCAACACGTTGGCAGTGCAGTGTTTCTGGAAGTGAAGGGTTGGCCAGCTGTACGCCATTGCCCAGGGGACACCCAAGAGCACTCACAATGCTCTTCCTCTCTTTGGGAAGGCTCGCGTGTTAATGCAAAGCAGAAAGATCAAAGACTAATCAAGTAAAATGAGGCTACTTAGTTACAGGACAAATGTTCTGTGACTTTAGAGAAGTTCAATCAATGCAAGCACTGATGTACATGCATTTTATACTCCACCTTTTATACAAGAAATCTAGCAGAGCAGGCTATTGAAATTGCCCACTTCTGATAGAAAATACTCTAATTACCTTTACATTTTAATCTATTATTAATTTTACCTCCATTTCGCACACCCTTGATTTAAATTAGTAGGTTAGTCTACAGTTGCCCACTGCTGAAGGAGTTAAAATACAATGAAGATCAACAGTCTTCATGTTATCTTCTGGAACATAATGCTATTCTAAGACAAAGTAGTTGTTCAGAGCTGAAAATTCCACCCTCTTGGTCAACAAGAATATTAGTAGCTGTTGCCTGAAACTCAAGTCAATAAAGCCAGAACTGAACATTAACTTTAACAATATCACATAGAGAAGTTAATGGCTGCATTTTTATTGGGGCATGGGGGGGTTGCTGTGTTTTATTTTGACAATCTCCTTGCATAGAAATAAGGACAGTGATGTTTGTGAACCAATCTTGTGGCATATTTTTGGAATCAAATACATATGAAGAAATTAGATGGTCATTATGACTGCCTGACTCTAAGTTATTTCTGCATAATTTGGCAAGGGACCCACCTTCAGATGAAACTTCCTGTGAGGAACGCATTTCTAAAAAAAATATTGATTTGTGTGCTGGCTCATCTGGAATTATATTACAGTTAAAATGAGCTTGTTTTTAAAAGCAATTGCCTGGAAGTGCCAAGTCTATCATTTTAGGTAGGTCCCCTTGTATGGCAACCTGACCACTCCAGCCTCTATTCCCTCCATGATATCTCTAGGACCACTCTTCCCCTTCCTTGTGTTTTCTTTAATGGAAATACTAAAGCAGGGGAATAGAGGAGAATATAGTGTATTGTAAATATTATTATATCAAATGGTTTGGAGGAATTGTGGATATGTTGACTCCCTTATCCATACTTTTATTTGTTTATTTTTTTTTTGCACTAAGAAGTGTTTTAAAAATACATTGGACCCTTGTATAACAAACAGTTTGTATAACATAAAATTTGTACAACATAAAAATTCCGGAGATAGGGGAAATTCGCTTAACATAATCGCCTATGGGGCGAATCTGTACAACATAAAAATGGGATCATTCTGTTTTCAATGCATTCCTAAGGGAAAATTGTATAAAGGAAAATTTGCTTAACATAATTTCATTTGGAACAAATTAATTCTTTTATACAAGGTACCGCTGTACAGCACAGCTAATTTCGACTCCCATGTTGGAAACTATTCCATTTTAAGCCAATTCCATTTTACACCCGTTATGGAGAATGAAATAGTTTTTGTTTTTATTTTTCTTAGAAACACACTGAAGAACATTCCATGAGGGTAGAGAAATACATTTCCTCTTCACTGCCAGAAGCTTCTGTATCATCCAGGATACCTGCAAGACCAAAGAAAGCATTAACAGATGTTAGGAAGGCCACAACAAGCAGGTCACGGGATGCCTTGAATACACAAGTAGAATGCTGTCTTAAATCCATAATGCTTCTTTCTGAATAATTAGAGGAAGGGCCATTTCTGACCACTGGGCCACCGTGATTTTCCAATTCAGATTTTTGAGTGGCCTGCAGAGATCATCAGCACATCTGCACGGTTGCTTTATAAAACTAAAATGTCAGTGGACCACACAAAATATGAACTGGAAAATCACGGTGGCCCAGTGGTTAGAGACTCACAAGGCAGCTATGGAAAACATTTGATGGTCAACAGAATAAACGGGACTGTGCCCTTTGTATTCACGTGAAAAGGATTTTGTTGGCTCGGACAACCCTGAAACTGCCAGGGTGGTTGAATTTGCTACTCAAGTATTTTACGGAACTTCTTTTTAAGTAGCAGAAAATTTTCCACAGAAAAATAAACACTGAATATTAACCCCCTCCCGCCGCCGTCCCAAAGAACAAATGCAGTATCTTCCTTGCACATGAAAGAAGGCTAGGACTCATGTCTGGGCAATTATTTTAATTGCAAAAATGGTTTCACGCTTTCTTATAGATGGAAACCCCAGACTTGGTCTGTGATGTCCTGTTTTTCACATCCCAGGATCTAAAGGTAGGTAGTTTCTCTTTTGTTAAAACACACATCTTCACTTAAAGCATAGCTGTACAATCTGAAGACTTGGGTACCTCTGAAAACACCTTCAAAAAGGTGAAATCCTCAAAAATGAAATGGATATGGTTTTTTTTTTAAAATCTGGAGGCTAAAACCCAACATTAACAAAACCGAGGTCACTTGCTTTCAACTGAGCAACAGACAAACCAGCTTTACGCTGAAAGCATTTTAAAAATCTCATCGAATGTCTTATTTTAGTGTTTTTACAATTTATACATATTTTATATTGTTTTTGCCATGCCTTATGCAACAGTGCTGTATTCTTCTGTTATGCCACACAAAATATATGAAATAACTTAAAGCATAGGACTGGTGCATAGGACTCTTCTGTCATCGAGCAGGCGGAAGCATTCAGATGGGAGAGGGTATGGGGCAGCAGCCACCCCTGCCAAGTTGGACTTAGCATTTGACCAGGTCCTTACAGACCACATGCCTGTCAGTGTTAACTCCAGGAGAATTCAGGGGCAGTTTTGGTGTTGCCCTGTGATTATACTGGCCCTCAGGTTTTTATAGAAACAATCTGATAAGGACTCCCTTGCTAGAGACATAAGTTTTCCACACAGGACGTTTCAAAAAAGGCACTTGCAAGAATCTCACTGGAGATGGAACAAGCAAGGCAGTGCATAGCATTTCAGATTACGATGGCTGCTCACCGTCGTTGGAGGAGTTCACATGTTCAGCTGGAGGGGTGGTGCTAAGCTGCCATATTGTTCTGACTTTTTTCTGTTCTTGTCCACTGCTGATTTCCACTCTCCATACCTGGGGATGAGCACTGAAGTAACAGTTTAATTTACATCTCATACTCAATAGTTAAATAGACCCCAGGGTTCCAATGAGAAATTGGGCGTTTTGGCTTACTTTTGGTAGAAGTCCTTCACAGAAGCTGTCCTGACCGGTAAATGAAATTCATGCATTTCATTCAGGGGATTTTCCTTGTAGTAGTTTATGCAAGACCTAAGGAAAGATGCATTTTCTCTTAGCACCTGTACTCTTGAAAGAGGAACACATTTGCCAATGCAGCCTAAAGCAAACAAGTTGTATCTGTATAGTCACTTGGCTGAAAACAGTAAAATAATACTAGCAATGCCCATATCCCAACCAACAGAGAATGTGCAAGAGTCCTGGTCTGAACATACATTGTGCAGGCTGGTAGCTACATCACAGTACTGCAGCTTCTTCAGGAAAAAATAGCGATATGGCTTATGTTCCTTCAAATTGATTTCAAAGGAACTAAATTGATATTAAGCATTGCTATTCTCCCCGGAAAAAGGAGTATCATGGTTGAATAAAAACATGAGGAACAACTGCACAGTCACGCAGAAAATAAGAGTGACGTAATTCTACTGTTTTTACATGATTTGCCAAAATTCTTCTATGGGGTGTATTCTTGTGTAAACACACTTGAATGCCCAATCAAATGAAAAGAATGGGTATAGTGATGGCACATATTTGGACAAAAGGAGAAACATAATATGGACACCTTCCAATCAATCAATCAATTAATCAATCAATCAATCAACCAACCAACCAACCAATCATAGGTTTTGTGGTCATCTTTCCTTTTCATATTATTTGAAATCTTATGGCAATCTGCTATTCTTTGTATTTTAGATTGATTTATTGACAAATAATTACTGTGTCAAAAAGATGAGGCTTTCGTGCTCAAGTTTAAGAAAATCCAGGCAGTTATCCACGACTTCCAGAATGTGATGGAGTTTCTGAAGACGATAAACCTGTTCCTGAAGATCTACTGGAGTAGAGAGGAAGTAATCCTTTGACACAAAGAGAAGGCCATGAACCAAAATAATTGACACTTAAGAAATGAACTGAGCATTCAAGAAAATTCTCAAACACATAACATATTGAACAGTTTTCCCACATTCCCCCTTAAACCAAGAAAGCCCAAACTATCAGCTTTGCTCTCAAACAGATAGGGGGGGAAATTGAGGTCTCTTACCAGATGAGTGCGTGTTGCAAATTCCTTTCCTGAAACAAAGATTGTTCTATTTAAGTAAAGTTTTATATGACAGAAATATACACTACACCAACAGTGAAAAAAAATAGCTTTAATAGATATATTCTTAAAAGCATAACCAAACCACAAAAATGAACTACTGTATTCAACTAGCAGCAATCTGCCACTGCTGGTGCCACCATTCTGGCTACATCAGGGAGCTTCGCAAGAGGATTCTGGCCATTATAATAATTTTTTTAATATAAGCGCGCTTCTTGCGGTATCAGATCTAAATTCCAATTAAACTAGTTTGCTAGCATTTCTAGACTTAATTGGATGGTGTGCCCCATGTCTGCTTAGATACTCAGGGAGATTAATTCAAACGGTGACAGATTATGAGGACAAAGCTACACAGTAACACAATGGGTAGATGAAAATTCAGACAGACCTACAAAATAGCTGATATAATCCCTCTTCATTTTATCCATGCCGATTTCTAGAAGCATTTGTATTGGAGCTTCACCCGTAAGAGGAACTGTCTCTACCACTCCATGATAAGATTGCCTGATCAGTTTGCTCAGTAAGCTGCTACTTCCTTGGTGAACCTGGGGAGACATGATATTTCATTTGCATCCAGCAGCATCACTATATAATCTTACAATATACCCTAGTTGCAATGGTTGTTAAGTTTACATGAAATTGTTTCTGTAGTCTACGCAGTGTGACATTCAATTTGCAGAAAGCTATGATTAATTTCTTCAGTTCTTCCTTTTCTTTATTTATATCAGACCACTGCACAACTAATATTATGAAAATATATCAACTATAGAGAAAATTAAAACCTGTTCAGATTTTACTGAGAATCCTACCCCCACTCCAAATTTAGGTGATTGCTACCTGTGAATTTGAATGTGAAAAAGGACTAACAAGGATATAGCAATGATTTCATGTCTGGGAGACCTGCCAACACACAAGTATACAATTTTATACTTTTGCAAAAATAGGTTACAGGCGATACCTTAAGGGATTTGTATGTCTCGTAGTGCCAAATGGAGCTGGGTAAGGGAATGGCGGTGCTATATGACCCATGTTCCTCTGTTTGAAGAATGGGGTGTGACTTAAGCAGCAGCTTTTTACAACTGCCCTTCCTGCCTCTTACAAGAATTCTGCCCTGGCTGCAACACCATCTACTGTAGCCATGGATTTTAAGAGCATATAAGTTACATCCTGGTAAAGCACATCTTTTACCATATCTGACATTCTGGGACCTTCTTTGAAGAAGAGTTATGTAAACTCGAAAGCTTGCAATGTTCCTTGGTGGGTTTTTTTTTAAGTGGCCTATAAAGGTCTTGCCTGTAACCTATTTTTGCAACTGTGTTTTGTGATGGCCACACAGCTCAACCCCCTTTTTGTTTTTAATTTTATATTTTGGAACAGGGGAAAAAATGAAATCCCCAATTACTCTGAGAAGAAGGAATGGGGTATGGAGGTGCTGTGGGGAAAAGGAGAAAAACAGTAATCAGGAGGAGGAGGAAACGGAAAAGAAGGAGAAGGAGAAAAAGAAGAAGGAGGAGAAGAAGAACCTTTATTGGCATATATGACAATAAAACAGACAAAGTAAAACAAACATTTTGATGCTAAGATTTATACAGTGGACCCTTGTATAACAAACGGCTTGTAGAACATATAATTTGTACAACATAAAAATTCTGGGGATAAGGGAAATTTGCTTAACATAATCACCTATGGAGCGAATCTGTACAACATAAAAATGGGATCACTCTGTTTTCACTGCATTCCTATGGGAAATTTGTATAAAGGAAAATTTACTTAACATAATTTCATTTGGAACCAATTAATTCCTTTATACAAGGTACCACTGTAGAAAACTTTCAGTGAAATACAGAGCTTTGTTCCCTCACAATTTTGCTGAGAAAGTCCGCCACTGATTCAACAGAGGTTGTCCGGTCTACACTTAACATAAAACGAATTTTGTCTAGGTCTGATTTCCCCTCCAGGGCTTGTAAAATGGGATCAAGATGCTTTGACAGGGCATGATGGAATGGGCAATACAAAACCATGTGCACTAGGGTTCCCAGAGCACCCTGCTCAAATGAGCAGCGCCTTGCATTAAGAGGTATTCCCCTGAATCTGCCCCCTAACAAGGCAGAAGGCATGATTTGCTATCTCAAAGAAGTAGCTCAGCCAACACTTCATGCTGCAGGCGTCTTGGGTAGCTTGGCAGAAAGTCCTGCAACTTGTACACTATTGGTGATCACAATTCAGTAACTAATATAAATGCAAGAGCTTCCAGGGCTAGTCCATAGTCTTTAGAATGAACCTATAAGATGAACTTCAATTAGCTGTTTACATTTGCAAGAGAAGTTGCAGCTTCCTTTACAGAAAACAACACGCAGCTGCATCGTGGTTGCTGCTCAACACTGCTTATAAGCTTCCAGTTACTCAGCATGGAAACATGTCACCTAACTAATCCCGGGGGGGGGGGGG
>JAHTLZ010000252.1:7826243-7898026 GCA_023846285.1 Phrynocephalus versicolor | reverse complement strand
TCTAGACAGTCAAATAAAGGCTGAATTTTTTAAAATCATGAAAATGGGGAGAGGTATGGTCTCAAATATACTTACTCCTCCATATTTTACACCACAGCTGTTCAACAAAGTCTAGGTCTCCCCTCTTTCTAAAAGTTTTCATGGAGTCACCGACTACATCATCATCATCTGGGGAATTCTGAGAGAGTGGGGGGAAATTCAACACAATCCTTCAAAATTAATCCACACATATCTGTTCATATTTTACTCTTCAGTGTTATTTCTCCACCCCATCACCAGAATAAGAACAGAAATACAGTCACAGAATCTTTGAAAGAAAGCCTATAGGAAAAAAAGGCTAGAAAATAAGGCTAGAGAATTGATGGGGCTACAGCAGCACTGCTGCCAGTGTTGTGCCAGGCAGGACCCAAATATTGCCAGGGAGCTATGAAGGGTAACTTATTCATATCTATCGCCCTTAAGTGGATCTGGAAATATGTACATCACATGCCCCATTTATAACAAACTGGCCATCAAAGCTTTTAAAAAAGCATCATAGATCTGCAAACATAGCAAATGTTTTCTCCTGAGACGGACAACTATGATTGCAAATTTCAGTCCAGTTTTACAAGAAAGAAAGAAAGAAAGAAAGAAAGAAAGAAAGAAAGAAATTCCAAAATTCAGACTTAATGAGTAAAAAAAGGTTTGAAAAAAAAAGGTTTGAAAAAAGCACCGCAATGAAGTAAAAATCCAAGATGAAGCACAATATTAACTCATAACAAAAGAAGCCCTTTAGAAAAGCATTTTTTCTTGCAAATTCCTTCCTCTTATTAATACCTCAAAATCATTTTGGTTTGGCATCGTTAACCCATTCACTTCATCCTTTAAATCTGAAAGAGGAGAGAGAAAAGGAAATTACAAGATGCAAACAAGACACTTTTAGAAGAGAAGTAAGGATGAAAAGTGGATCATTTTGCTGCACATCACAGAATTTGGATAGATCGGACGTTAAATACTGTATAACCATTGATCAGGATTTTAAAGCCTTTGAAAAGTACCATGATATTAAGGCTGTCATGACAACTGTAAATGTTTTAAGAAAGTCACAAGCTTACCTTTCAAAAGTTTCTTCACTAGTTCAACAGGAGATTTTTGTCCCAAAGGCTTTGGCAAGTCAGTTGCACCCATCTTCAAGCTCTCAGCTAAACTCTTAACAATGACCCCAAAGAAAATAAATAAACATAGAGCTATGTATTGGTCATGTTTAAGGCTCCCTCTAAAGCAGGTATGTCCAAAGTTCGGCCCTCCTGATGTTTTGGACCACAACTCCCAGAATTCTAAGCTTAGACTGCCAAAGGCAAAGCACTGTGGGAGGTGTGGTCGAAAACATCTGGAGGGCCGAAGTTTGGATACACCTGCTCTAAAGCATGCCTGTTTGCGCACTTCTTGCCTACCCCACACGTAGCTTTTCTCCTCCCCCCCCCCGACATCTAAAGCAACCATTTTTGTTTGGGTCACGATTGAGCCCTGCAGACCAAATCCAAAAATTAAGGGGCACATTGGTCAGGTTCCCGATTATGTTTTTGTTGTGTCATTACAGTCGTGACTAACTCTTCATGACTCCATGTTCGTGGAGTTTTCCTGGCAGGGATACTAGAGTGGTTTGCCGGTTCCTACAGCACCTGGTATTCCCTGGTGGTCTCCCATCCAAGTACTAACCAGGGCTGACCCTGCTTAGCTTCCAAAATCAGTACAGACCGGATGTGCTTAGGGCATCTAGGCAGCTTTCCTTATTATGTACAACATACAAAAAATATGCAGCCCTATCATAAAGCAAAGTATACTGCTTATAATACTGCCTTAAAGCAAAATTAAATTATGCAGGCCACACCCCACCCCTCCTCCTCTCACCCATAGTATTCAGTTTTCCAGCCTTCAAAGGATGGAAGGCTGAGTGAATCTTGAGGTGGCTACCTGCATTTGAATCCCAGGTTGTGAGCAAATTTACAGCTGCATTACAGTAGCTCAATCTCTGTGCTATGGGGCCTATTCTAAGCAATTTAGAACGAAGGCATAGTTCAGCACTCAGAGTGGCCTTGGGGCCAGATGGTTGCAGGGTAGAAATCAAATCAAATCAAATCAATAAATAAATATACCCCAATGTAATTACTCCCTAATAAGCATGCTAAGGATTTCATTCTTAATCATGTTGCTGAAACTACCAACATCTTTTCCCTCCATTATTTAAAGCGACTGAAGCAACTTTGTTTTTGTTTGCTTCCTCCAAAGCTCTCTCAAATTTCAAAAGAGATTGTTGATTAAAAACAAACAAACCTCTTTGAAGATGTGTGATCAATAGTTTTCTTATGAACTGGAAATTTCACAGTTATACTTACAAGGAGGAATTGCAGCTCCCTGTTCAGCTCATAAACGGAACTCAAACAGCTCCCAGACGCCATTTGAATTTTCTAAAAATTTGAAAAATATGATTACTAGAATGGAACAGATCGTTAGAAGATCCCATGTACAGTAAGCCCCCACCGATTGCGGGGGTTAGGGACCCGACCCGACCCGACCCGCAATAATTGAAAATCCGCAATATGTGGATGCCGGGTCAAGTCGGGACTGGGTCGGTTCTCTGGGGGCTCTTGTTCTTACCCCAGGCCTGGCTCTGCTCCTAACGGTCCTGCAAGGGGCTTTTCAGTCCACCAGAGGCCCCAAAAGTGCTTTCTAGTGATCTGGAGGTCACTTCTGGTTTAGTGGAAGTCACTTCCAATTTGCGGGAAAGCACTTTTGGGGCCTCCGATGGGCCAGGGAAGGCCTTTCCTCCTTACCCCAGGGGGCCTTTTTTCATATACTGCGGACCTGTGATATACCAGGACCGCAGTATATGAACCGTGAAAGGGTGGGGGACAACTGTATTGTAATACATAGCTGTAACCAGTTCACAATATTCATTAATCAAATGGCTGTTTCACTACTTACAAGGGTAGCCACTGAAGTGAGAGGGGGTGTCTGCAGCAACTTTGTTACCGTGTTCCAAGCAAATTCGGCATGGATATGTCTCCCTAGTGGAATAATTGTGTCCTCCAAAGACAGGGAGCCCAGTGGAGTGGCTTCGAAGAGCTCGTAACGGGCAAAGCCCTTTATCATCAGCTGGAAAGACAAAGGCACACAGCTGTACCATGGAAATCCAGATTCAACACTCAAGAAAAAAGACTTCAATGCCCAAGTAAAATAACTACCACACAAATTCTCATTAAGGCTGTAATACCTATGGGAATGCACATGATAATCAGAGAGGCTTATATCTGAACAAATCAGAGTTTTAAATGTATATATTTGTCATAAACTACTTTCATTTCTAAAGTGTTGAGTTCTGGAAAGGATATAGTCTTCAAAGGCTCCATATCATTCTTTTAAGACAAGACTGTTGCCTTGGACATTTCCACCTCAGTGCCTTTTAAATTTTAACAATTTTATAGAGGTCAACAGCAGCAACAACACTAAGACCTACCTCAGAAGAGTGATGCCTCATTTTGTGGCTCTCTTTCAGTACTTCTAAGTCTGCAGAATAGTTTTTATTTGATACTGGACCTGAAGAAAGAATCTGCGGTTAGCAAGGATTATTAAAAAAAAACCTAAGAATTTGCAGAGTGATGGGTAAAGTTCCTTTGAGGTTTTGAAAGTTTCCCCTTAATGTTAAATATATTTCGTCAGTGACTTCTGTCAGAAGTTTTTTAAAAACCAGACTCTAAAGTGCAAATGATACCAGTCAAGAGTCATGCTATGAAGTACACGCCAGCCCAGAAATACTTTAATTTGCAAGTGCAATTTATATAATTCCCCTTATGCATGTGCTCAGGCTCAACACTGGATTTTTAAGCAGAGGCTGGATGGCCATCTGTCGGGAGAACATGGATGGGGATTCTTACATAGCAGGGGGTTGGACTGGATGGTCCTCGAGGTCTCCTCCAACTCTATGATTCTATGAGAAACTTGCTGAGAAATTTCCTAGCCAGGAGAAAAATTTACCTTTGCAGGTGACTGTATAAAGAATGATCCCTGTAACTTTGTTTTCTGTGCTGAGTGGCTCAGCTCCCATCCAGATAGTTTGTTGGGGGTCAGATCTATCACAGCGCACCCATAGAGAAGGAAGCGGTGTCGGATCCTTTATTTTCAAGTGGGCCATATTTGGGTTTTGAGACATTGTGTAGAATGAAATCAACTGCCTAGAAACAAATTGAAGACATCAAACATGATAAATGTCAGTGTGCAATGCAAGCAGAGCACTAGTTAAATCTTCTCTATTACAACACACATGTTCAATTTTAGTTAGGTACCTGTATTCTTAATGGCTTGGTAATCTTGCCTTGGTTTTCCTTGATTTGGCAAATTGTAACATACAAAGCTCCAGCTCTGAACTTTGTGGTGCAACTAGAGAATCATCTCTTGCTTTAATAAAACAAACTTTACACAAAGCTTTTCTCACTCTTATAGCTTCTCATTGTCACTCCCAGGCACAACGTAATAAGCCGGGAAGTACAGTGGACCCTTGTATAACAAAGGGTTTGTATAACATAAAATCTGTACAACATAAAACATTCCAGAGATTGGGGAAATTTGGTTAACCTATGAGGAGAATCCGTACAACATAAAAATGGGATTACAGTGGACCCTTGTATAACAAACAGTTTGTATAACATAAAATCAGTACAACATAAAAAATTCCGGAGATAGGGGAAATGTGCTTAACATAATCGCCTATGGGGTGAATCCGTACAACATAAAAACGGGATTACTCCATTTTCAATGCATTCCTATGGGAAATTTGTATAAAGGAAAATTTGCTTAACATAATTTCATTAGGAACGAATTAATTCCTTTATACAAGGTACCACTGTATTAACTGCCGTTAATTAGCTACAATTTCAAGCTGCATCCAAATTCAAAATACGGTTATCTGCTTAGGACCAAGACAGATGACTGACAGATTAACTAAAAACACACATCTATTTTGTTTTGTGCTAGTTTTGCAACCGTTACTGTTTATTAAATACAATAGTAAGACAGGTGATCGCTTTAGGCTATTAGAAAAATTACTGTTTATTAAACATAACACCAAATAATGGACACACATAAATCATGCAGGGCATGAGTAAAGTGGATAGAGGGACGCTCTGCTCCCTCTCACAAAATACCAGAACTAGGGGACATCCACTCAAATTGAGGGCTGGGAGAGTGGGAACAGACAAAAGAAAACATTTTTTTACCCAGCCTTTTGTTAGTCTGTGCAACTCCCTGCCACAGGATGTAGTGGTAACATCTGGCCTGGATGCCTTCAAAAGGGGACTGGACAGATTCCTGGAGGAAAAGTCCGTCACAGGTTACAAACCATGATGGAGACGTGTAATCTCCAGTCTTAAAACTGGGGTACTTCAAGGGCCAGATGCAGAGGAGTGGTATCAGGAGACAGATATGTAGTCTCATGCACTCCCAGGCGCATTTGGTGGGGCCACTGTGAGATACAGGTAGCTGGATTAGATGGGCCTTTGGCCTGATCCAGCATGGCTCTTCTTATGTTCTTATGTAAGGCTACATAACAGATGAATATAAAAGTTTATTTTTGTTGTTGTATTGAATAAGGATTTTTTAAATTAAAATATAATAGAATTTTAATCACCTTGCTCTTGAAACAGGTAAAGCAAGTGCTGAAGAATTCTCTTTTGGGACAGTCAAAGAACTAGAAATGTCATTGGTCTGCTCTTCTTCTAAACTGATGGATTCTTCCCGTGGTTTCTATAAGAAAAAAAATTCTTATTTCTGATACAGTACTAACACAACTCCTAGAAAAGCCACTGTGTCATTTTGAACAAAGGATATCCAACTCACCACTTTCTCTATGACAAACATTCCATCACGTCTGTTCCAGAAGTTCTCTAAAGGATTTGCACATCCTTTGCCAATCAAATAACCCTGAACATCATTCTGCCAAAATAAGCACATTGGTCAGCATAGTTCACTTTTTAAACAATCGTTAAATGACATTTTAAGAACTACGGTATCTGCTGTAACTAATGTATCTCATTAGCGTGTTCAAGCAAGTGGCTTTTGTTGACGTCCAATGTTCAGGTCCACTAACAATCTTTCAAAATAAAATATCAAGCATAATTTTAATGCAGTCTTGTTCCCACAAATCCCATTAGTTGCAATATAGATCTGGACTTAAGACCTGCAATGAAAGTGGTTGCCCATTGCTGTACATGGAAGCCTTTATCACCACATTCATACCTAACAGCAGGCCTGTTATTCTACTATCTGTTTTGATCAGGGCCATGCGTGTACCCCCTCATTCAGTACGGAGGCCAATTTGCAACTTTGGAATATTCATTTGGTTCGTGCTGATCTGGACTCCATCCAATTTAATTTATGTCCTGAAACTGAGTATAGTTGTAAATTCAGATTGCCAGCTCCCTAGTGACTTGTATTTTGAACCATAACTCTTATAACTTCTTTAGTTTTGCACCTGCATGCCAAATTTGGAATAGTGACCTAGAGAAGTCACTCTCCCAAATGTCAGACTGCAAGTTTCACAGATATCCACATCAGTTCTTTAAAGTTTGCTGGCTTCACCGGGTCAAAAAAACAGCCTGCTCCAAATCTGAATCAAGTTGTAAACCTGCTTTGCCCCTAGAATGAAGTTGTTCACTCTGCTTCTATGTGGATTCATACAATCACATCAAAGCACTGGGGCTTTGGCCAATGCCAGAGCATAAGCCTAATTTCTAAGAAAGCTTCATGGTTTTCAACAATATGGCATGAAAATTACATTTTAAAAAAGTCTTTATGAAACAGTGTAAACGGCAAATAAAAATCCATTAGTTTTCTTTAAAATAAGACAGCATGAGTTCATTTCAACAGCTGCTCCAACCTGCAACCTTCAGAACACAGATCACTTCCTTGATCAGACACCTTGATCAGAAATGTCATATTCATAAAAGCTCATAAAATAACTCAGTTTAGCAACATGAGAGAAGAATTAAAGCACATCAACTATCTATGAAAACCAGAATGATTTAAGGGGGTGGGGAACATATACCGGACTGTATGCATACCTTAAAGGGACAAGGTACATTGTTGCTCTTTTTTCTTTCCTTGTAAACTCTAAAACATAGCATATAAATAATTCATTTATTGATCAGAAAACAGAAATCAAGGAAATCCTATTCTTACATATTTGGTTAAAAAAAAACCCACACACAATATCTTTCAGAATATAAAAATGGTCCCTGCTCTGCTCACCGAATTGGCCATCTCCTCCTTTGCAGACGAGTTTCCATGCTCTAGCCCAATGCTTCTCAACCTGTGGGTCCCAAGATGTTCCTGGACTGCAACTCCCAGAAACCTCCACCACTCACTGTGCTTGAAGGGATTTCTGGGAGTTGCAGTCCAGGAACATCTGGGGACCCACAGGTTGAGAACCACTGCTCTAGCCCACTGAGCCACAATGACCCTTGAATGGGATACCTGGGTTCAAATCTTTCTTACTCTGGCAGACATCTCATCAAGGTTTATTTTGGCCCTCTTTCCCTACCTGGGAGGCTTGCCAGCACATCCTTATTTGCAAACCTGACGTATATAAGTCACATCAAAACGATGGAAAGGAATCATAATTCAACTACTGTATATAGATACTAGAACAGTGCTATCAATGGGATGACACCCACAGAGCTAAACCCAACACTTACTCCCCACTTGGAAATCTTAGGGCCCATTGCACCCTCCTTCAGATATGTACTTCACAAAGATGTTGGGAGGAGGAAAATAATAGTATGAACCATCTTGGATCCTTAGGTCATCAGGAGAGGCTTTTCTCTCTATCCTGCCACCTTCACAGGTACAGTACATCTCATGGGAACACATGCAAGGGCCTTCTCGATTGCTGCGCGAAGACTATGGAACTCCCTCTCACTGGAGGCCAGGACTGCCCCATCTCTGCCGTCTTTCCGGAAGCAGGCAAAGACCTTTCTCTTCAGGCAAGTTTTCTCTGAATGATGGACTACCTACGATTTGACTTTTATATGGATTACCATGCATGATCACATTGATTTCATAAGAACACCAGTGATTTCCATGTTAGTTTCCACCCCTCATAATGGATTTTTCTTCTCTTTTGGTGTGCTCCTTGTAGCTTTAATGCTACATTTCAATGTTCTAAGATGCCTCTCCCAATTCCTTGTTCTTAACTTGAATATGTCTAAATGTTGTGGGCTGTATATTGTCCCTCGTTATTGTAAGCCACCGTGGGTCCTTTTCCAAGGAGAAAGGTGGGCTAAAAATATTCAAAACAAAAAATAATTAAATAAGCATTCAAAATAAATAAATATTGAAAATATTCAAATATTTAAATAAATAAACAAAAATTTACTAATATGTATAATAAATAGTATACATGATATATATGTTTTTCATGTAAATATTTGTTTAATTTGAATATGTGCTTTTAATGTTTATTTAATTCTTTTTTAATTTTGAATAAATAAATATTATTAAAATAAATAGATATTTATTTATTTATTTAATGGCTTTCAGATCATTGAGAAACCAACCGAAGGGCGCCTGAACCGATGGGACTTGCATGACAGCTGATTCCACCCCCCTCCCCCACATTAAATGCAACGATTCTTCTCTGGACTAAGTCCCTACTTCACCGTTACTCCTACGAAGTAACTACAGTGGGTCCTTGTACAGTATAACAAACGGTTTGTATAACATAAAATTTGTAGAACATAAAAAATTCCGGAGATAGGGGAAATTTGCTTAACAGAATTGCCTATGGGGAGAATCCATACAACATAAAAATGGGATTACTCCGTTTTCAATGCATTCCTATGGGAAATTTGCATAAAGGAAAATTTGCTTAACATAATTTCATTTGGAAAGAATTAATTCCGTTATACAAGGAAGGGACCGCTGTAACTCCTTTCTCCCAGAGCCAAGCCGCCCGCCGCTCTGTCCTGCAAGGCAAAGCCGTGGCGGGGACGTTTGCCTGACTTTCCTGGATAAAAAAAGGGCGTTCTAAAAATAAATGGCGATAGAAATATGAGAGAGAGAGAGAGAGAGAGAGAGAGAGAGAAGAACGAGTAGAGGACTAACTGCTGGAGGAAGCCGTGGAAAGGAAGGACGGACGCGGCCATCGCTCGCTCAAGCGGCCCGCCAGGACTTTCCTCTCGCCAGATCTCGCGAGATTTCGCCAATGGGGGGATCCCTCCGCCAAAGAGAGCCGGATCTCCTTTCTCTCTCTCTCTCTCTCTCTCTCTCTCTCTCTCTCTGGCCCCCCTCCCCAAGACAAATAGTCCCTGGCCCTCCTGAGGCGGCTTCTGGCGGACCACAGGGCGGGCCCGGTCGCCTTATTCCCCCCGTTTTCGCTCCACAGCAGAGGCAGCCCTTCTAAGCGAGGTCTCGGGAGGAGGTTTTGGGGGTCGGGGAGTCGGTACGGACCGAAGGGGGCGGGGCTAAGCTGAAGAGGAGGCGGAGGCGGTGGGAGGGGGGGAACGCGCGTCAGAAGCAAAAGGAGGGCGGCGGTGGCACGTCCTTCCTTTTCCGGCCGGGCCCGTGGCGGAGCGAGAAGGGCGGCTGGAGGGCCTGCCTGCGGTGCCGCCATGGTGAGCGGGGAAGGAGGGAAGGAAGGCCGGCGGGCGGGCGGGCGGGCGGTGTGTGTGTGTGTGGGGGGGGAGGGCGCCATTCGGGAGCTCCGGGGTCCTCCGAGGCGGAGAAAGGGAGGCGGAGAAGGGCCGGGCGGGACGGGACGTCGTCGGGCTACAAGAACGGCGTGGTCACCCCGGCCAGGCGCCATCTTAGAGCGGAGGATGAGGGGCCGCCGCCGCCGCGTGGAAGCCGGGCCTGGGAGGGAAGGGGAGGCCGGCTTGGTGGACGGAATGGCCTCCATCCAACACCCGACCCTCCACCCCACAACTCCCGTGAAAAGCGCCGAAGGGAGTCGGGAAAGGGGCCGATCCTAGGAAGGAGAGGGCAGGCGGAGTCGTCTAGTATTACTGATTAAACAGTTTATTTATTTATTTATTTTCAAGTTTATCTACCGCTCCTACTTCCCGAGCGAGAACTCAGTGCGGTTCACATAAATATTAAAAAGAAAACTAAAAACAAGCGCAATCACAGTTGATTAGACCGTGGCACCTTGTCTAAAGGAATTAATCCGTTCCCAATGAAATTCTTCTGTTCAGCAATTTTTCCTTGGTACAAATTTCCCATAGGGATGCATTGAAAACGGATGAATCCCTCATGGCGGCCGTTTTTTCTGTTGTACGGATTCGCCCCCATAGGCGATTCTGTGGTTAAGCGATTTCCCCCTATCTCCAGAAATTTTTTTCCTTTAAGCGGATTTTCTGTTAAACAAACCGCTTGTTATACCAGGATCCACTGTATTTGTATACTGCAGTGAGGGCCAACCTTTTAGAGACCGGGTGCCCAAACTGCGATTCAGAACCGACTAATTTTTTGCAAAGTGCCAGTGCAGCAATTTAACTTGAATCCAGGTGGCTGTGAAGGGGCCATGCCAGGTGCCCACAGAAAAGGCTCTGAGGGTTGCCTTTGGCACCCGTGCGGTAGGTTTGCCCACACTGGTATGCCGTAACCAATTTCCCTGATGATTACTCTGGGTGGTTTATATAGAGAGCAGTACATCTACAGTTTAAAAAAAAATACATGAATAATGCATAAATTAAGGGGAAAGTAAACCACGACTAAACCATCACCATGTGCCCTCACGATGTATCTGACTCATGGCGACCCTTTTCACGGTTTTGCAGTTAGTTAGGGAGTCCTCAGAAGTGGTTCCAGTTCCCTCCTTCTGCCTAAGGACCAAGTGAGGGGTAACTCACTCCACCACATACAGAAACCAGGGGCCCAACCAGCCTTAAATGCTCGGGGCAAAATAATTTTTTTAAGCGACCTAAAGATGTGGCAAAATCTACACGTTGTAGAGCTGCCCTTGGAAAGGAGATGCTAAACTTGAAAGGCTTGAAAGATGAAAGTGAATGAGAAGGCATGTGCACTCATGGCTGGGAGTTGATTTGTAGAATTATAGATAAAAGAGGTCTGGGTGATAAGGCGATCAGTAGTTAATGACAGATATTCTTCCCAATTTAAGAGACAACTTGCCTCTAAACCTGTAACGCAGGTTTTCTGGAAAAAGGCCTGGAAATTGTTTCCATTCTCTGTTGGATGTAGAATGGGAAATGTACTGTTGTATTTGTGTCCCAGTTATGTTTTCCTAGGCATCTGATTGGCTACTAACAGAATGATAAAATAGATCCATGAGTTGATCTCACTCATGTTCTTGCTGCATACATGAAGTAAACAATTGTATGTTCATATTCCCAGGGGAAATTATATACCATACAAAATGTATGCTTTCTGTTTAACAACCGGTTTACATGTTTTCCCAGGTTTTAAGATCTCCATTTGTGTTCAAATGTCCAGTTAGAGTACACCTGTATCTTGAATGTAGTGGTATTACTTTTTGCTAGCATTGCCTTTGGGATGGGTCAAAATTTAGAAATCTAAGTAAGGGTATGTAGCTGTGTTTTAATTGAACACTCTGGATGTGGTTTGCCGTGCTCTCTGTGTTTGTGTACGGACACAACTATGATATGAGTAATGATATTTAAGAATGTTTTCATTCTTTCTTCCCCATTATCCCAGGCTTGTACTCGTCCATTAGTATCAGTGTACTCTGAAAAGGGTGAGGTATCTGGTAAAAATGTCACCATGCCAGCTGTGTTCAAGGCTCCTATTCGTCCAGATATTGTGAACTTCGTTCATACCAATTTGCGGAAGAACAATAGGCAGCCCTATGCTGTCAGTGAACTTGCAGGTGAGATTTTTAAAAACCTGTTATGTTGTTCATTGTACTGTATAAAGTTTGGTGAGTGCTTTGGAATCCCCTACTGGAAAGTTTAATGGGCACTTTGGAATTTCCCACCAGTTTTAAAATAAAACATACTAATGTACACTTGCCAGAAGCCAGGTTTTTAGGCTGTGAGCCAACACTGAACCCCTTTGCTACCTGCAAATGTTTTCTTATACCAAGGTTGATCAACTGAGGAGAAATAGTATTTTAAAAATTCTCTTTGTATAAATTAACTTGTAAACTGCATTTTTAAAAAGGCGGGAGATACATAAAAATAGATGTGCTGAAACCTAGAAAAACATTCAAAAGTGCACTTCATCTTCTGTTTGCATAAAAAAGAAGTGTGGATATTGTAATTGCTAAATGTTCAGTCACTCTGATTTGGAGAATAATCTTCTTCACCAAAGTTCATATTTCGATGTGCCACACACAGTGATGAAAATGCCATTTCATTAATCCATGTGTTTTAGCTCTGTGTTGAGCTAAAAGTTCTTGTGTTGGCTTTCACACTTAGAGTAATGTGATCTTGTAGTTTGTAATTGGTAACTGACTTCTTTCACTTTTCAGGGCATCAGACCAGCGCTGAATCCTGGGGTACTGGAAGAGCAGTCGCTCGTATCCCAAGGGTTCGTGGTGGTGGAACTCATCGCTCGGGCCAGGGTGCTTTTGGCAACGTATCCTTAATTCTGTCTTCCCCTTCGGAGTATGCACTTAAGAGCTAATAATGGTTCTCTGTAAAAGAATGTTAACATTTAAAATGACAGGTCGTCGTAATAGTGTAGCTAAATACCTCTAAGAATGGTTAGAGCTCTGCATTTAAAAGCATTGCTAGAGATTACCAAAACATCAGACAGATCGCACTTGCCATGATGTCGTAATTTGCGTCATACACTGTGCTCAGCGACAGTTGCCTGCTGTCATTAGGCTGGTACAGATGGTTGCTGAACACATAACTCTGAGCAAGGCTGGCGAGGTGGTCTTCCACAATGAAAATTGCAGGACTATTCCTTACCAAGATTAATAGATGTGTCGTGGAGGCCGCATGTTTGCTCCGACGAAGACTTGGCGTCGCTGGCATCGCCGGGTGAATGTAACCCAGAAACGCTACGCCGTCTGCTCCGCCCTAGCAGCTTCAGCCCTTCCAGCGCTGGTTATGTCTAAAGGCAAGTATGCTCTTCGTACACAGCTATTAATATAATAAATCTGACTGGCAGGACTAGAAAGCAAAGTGTTCTGCTTATATACCGCCCCATACCACTTTAAGTAGTCTCTGGGCGGTTTACAAATTTTAATTACAGTGTGCAGGCTACACATTGCCCCCCCCCCGCAAGCTGGGTACTCATTTTACCGACCTCGGAAGGATGGAAGGCTGAGTGAACCTTGAGCCTGCTACCTGGGATTGAACCCCAGGTCGTGAACACAGTTTTACCTGCAGTACAGGCATTTAACCACTGCGCCACGAGGCTCTTAATTATAAAAGACAATGGATAAAATTCAGTCATTAAAAATAATTTAAAAAACAAATTTTATACAAGTTAGATTTTAAAAATTCTTCTTAGAACGCTTTAAAACATAAATTCCATATAACAATATTCAATTTAATTAAAATGTATTACAGTGTAAACATTTCATTGTGTGATAAGGATTATAAATTCTAATTTTTATGGAACAGTGCATGCAGTCATTGAAAAAAATATAAATCGTCTCCAAACATTCTGTGACTGGTGCCTTAATTTTATGTTTCCAAATGTGCATATTTATATCAGTCTCTGTATATACTTTTTCTGTACATACTCTGGTAAAGGCCATGAGAATAAATTATATTCTCAAACTGAATTTGTATCTTCAGAAATGTAACATAAGCAATAGGGAAGGTAGTTTCTTGAGAAACTCCCTCTATGGATCTTAATTGATGGTGAGTGACTATTGCAGTGACTTGTATCGGAAGCAAAGGACAGGCTCATGGGTGTACTGTTTTGCCCACAGAAGCCACTCTGGGCAAATTTTGGGAGTAGAATTCCTCGAAATGTGGAAGTACATAAATACCGGTTTTCATGTAGTAGATAGTGGCGGTCATAGGTATATTTTGATTCATCATCATAGAGAAGAATTTCTTGCTGACTTGAACTTTCAGCTTCTTGAGCCATCGCCATTAACGTGTTTAAACAAACTTCTGTCTTGTCAGGTCACCGCATTGAGGAGATCCCAGAACTTCCTCTGGTAGTGGAAGACAAAGTTGAGGGCTACAAGAAGACCAAAGAAGCTGTTTTACTGCTTAAGAAGCTGAAAGCCTGGAATGATATTAAAAAGGTGATCTGATCATTAATTACAAAGTAAGGGTAGAATCAAGTTAGTGGTGGGGTGGTGACACAGCATATTCAGTTGGAAAGTTCCTACTTGGTGCTATTAACTATCATAGATTTTCAAAAGCTTATCATCTTCTGTTTAGTTTTAAGTATTGGCATTGTGTGACATTAGTCTAAGAAATGTTTTGAAAAAATAAATTTAAAACAGCTGATTGTTAATTGCTGTGACTTGTGCAAAGTGATGAGTTTTTCACTGGTCCGTGTTTCAGATGAACAGTGGTGATGGTGAAATACTGAGTTGCAGAAACATTTGATAGCCCTGAAAGCTGTGATCTATTTATATCTTTTTTACAAACTGCTGTGTTTCTACTTAGGTCTATGCCTCTCAGCGTATGCGTGCAGGCAAAGGTAAGATGAGGAATCGCCGTCGCATCCAGCGCAAGGGACCCTGCATTATCTACAACGAGGACAATGGCATCATTAAAGCTTTCAGGAACATTCCAGGTATTTTTTTAGTCATGATACAAGATGTTGAAGCTTGTAGTCAGCAGTGTTTAAAATGATGATATTCCACTTCATTGGTCCGTGTTTCTGAAACACATGATTTGGTGGAAGTTCTGATTTGATATAGACTGCCTGACTTAGTGAAACACTGTTCAGGGTGGTTTACAAAAACAGCAAAAGTGACAGGGGATTGCCACCTCATGGCTTAAGTATAGTATTTTTCCATATGTATGACTATATTTTGTCTAAAATTGTTACACTAAAAATTGAGGGTTGTCTTAGACAAGTCGAGAACCATGCAGTTTCAAAACTAATTTTGGTTTGGAAAAGTGAGGGTTGTCTTGTACATGGGAGCATCTTATTAATGCAAAAATACAGTAACCAGATTATAATACCATAATGTAATAAACAAAATACCCAGCAGTATAATAAAAATCAGCAAGAGCATACAGCCCTAAAAATTAGCGTAGGATGTTGCCAAGAGCCTCCATAAATACTTTGCTTTTTTCTAACTCTCTAAAGACTTGTGGAGTAATGTTTAGAGGGAAGTTCTGATAGACACACATCCATGTGTCTTCTAAAAGGTTTAGTAGATACATCCTAAGATCAAGAATATTATCTTGGTTTTTCATAGGTAAGATATGTTTGCGCTTTTCATCAGGTGTTGTCTTTTTCGACTAGGAATTACCCTTCTTGATGTCAACAAATTGAATCTGTTGAGGCTTGCTCCTGGTGGCCACGTTGGACGTTTCTGCATTTGGACAGAGAGCGCTTTCCGCAAGTTGGATGACTTGTATGGCACCTGGCGCAAGCCAGCCACCCTGAAGAGTGACTACAAGTAAGATTGTTTCAGATTCAGGGGGACTCTTTCTGTTTTAGTCTGAAAGGATTGTATAAGCGGGGCATGAAGTGGACTAGAAGGGTCTGGAAGGTAGTTTAGAATACCAAATGAGCCAGGTATTACTCCCTTTCAGGTTGGACTACTTGAGCCTCCTCTCTGTTACACTGTGGATGTTTGCTATGAATAGTTAATTCCCAATTTAGCCCCTAGATCTAAGCAAACAGAATACAACTAAATGAAACAAAGCCAGAAAAAGTTAAGGTTGAAGTTACTTTGTGTGAACGGTATGTTTCACTTAATTAGTGCTCTTTTGAGCGTTTACTCCAGGCCTACCTTTGTCACACCCGTGGACCCTATATTGTATATACAGAATTCAGTACTGGATAAGCTGATGTGCTCCAAATGTGAAACCTTGTGTTTTTTTCCTCTAGGCTTTTGATTAATGGCTGCAGTGGTTCCCAAATGTTTTTTGACTCGCAGCTCCCCTTTTGGACGATAGGAGGGAAATGGAATTCCAGCCTGGGTAGTACTTCTGCAGATTCTTTGCTGCCCTGGCTGGGTTTGGCAATGCCTCGGGACACTGCAGCACACAGTTTGGGAGCCACTGAACTGCCGGAAATAGATTGTTGATGTGGGCAATGGACAGGTTTTCTTTTTAAAAACCACAGGTTATTTATTTATTTGGCATTAGCCAAATTGGCAGTGGTGTAATCTACTGTGTTCCCATACAGCCTGCCAATGCACAAGATGACTAATACAGATCTTGGAAGAATCCTGAAAAGTCCAGAAATCCAGAAAGCCCTGCGTCCACCCAGGTAAGTGTGTGTCTTCAGTGTGAATCGTATAGTTGCACTGCAGTATGATCACGGTTTTTTAACTGGGGATTTTAGAATACAATGAGTTAAATTCAAACCTCTGCTTCTGTAAATGTCCCATCCTGCAAAAGAAAGCATGAGTGGGTAGTAGTAATTTTGTGTCCTCTTTTGTTGCTGCTTTGATACTAGAAGAAAAATTGAGGATCGTTGATATACAAAGACAAATTCATATTAATTTTTTTTGTGTATATTCCTCTAACTTACTTCTCCAGGAAGAAGATTCACCGCAGAGTTCTGAAGAAGAATCCACTGAAGAATTTGAGAGTTATGATTAAACTGAATCCGTACGCCAAGACCATGAGACGCAACACCATTCTGCGTCATGCTAAAAATGTGAGTAGGGCTCCAAGATGACTAAAATTACATCTGCTTTTCAGGATAGTAAGAGTAACCAACGGTTGTTTTCTCCACTCCAGCACAAGCTCAGAGAAGAGAAGGCAGCCAAGGGGAAAGCCAAGGTTCAAGCTGCGGCTGCGAAGACTGAAAGTACAGCATAAAAGATGGCAAGGGTTGAACACTTAGCCCGCTTCAGTACCGAGCACAGACGGCCCTGTGAATTGTAGCTAATAAAAACCTATCCTGACGGAGACCAGCCCCAACCAGATAAAGAACGGTGCTAAAATAATAAAGAGCTCTTAAAGAAAATGGACACGGCAGCTTGATCTCTGGTGTGTAACTCCAGTCTGTTCTCCTCAGAACTGACTCTGCCGGCCACACCCAATCGGCAGCCTTTATTAAGCATTCAAAATGGCCGTGGATAGTATTATCCAATAACATTTTGCCAACAGTCTCATGACATCACATAACAAGGATACATTTATGTGCACGTGACAGGCTCGCTTCACCCTATTGGAGAAGGGTACTATACTTTCTAAAATGGTTCCTAACACAGCATATGCCTATTATTAATATGGCTCCACCATGGCTCCCACACTATCCACACACACATCTTGTTTTTATTAAATTCCTAAAACCTAGAATGGAAATTCAAAAACTAGTCAGTAGGTTTTCATGGAATGGCTGATTCTGAGATCTAGATCTAGATACGTGTCAGAAGTCTGCCAGAAGTGCCCCCCCCCAAACACACATTTAGAGATATTACTATTTAGGATGTTTCATAAAAAACACAATGTATGCTGACAAAGTAATACATTTTTCCTATGACTAGCCAGAATACCCCAGGACACAAGATATACCTGTATAAGCAAATTCGCACTTACAAGTTTCAGTACAGTTTGTGTAATACCTGGATATATTTTTAATACTCGGATATTGGCATTGATTGTCTCACCTGCATTAGCTTTTTTTATGTGCATAGAAAGACTGCAGTTTCTGGGTAAACATCTAAACCAGGTTTCCTAGTTGCTTCAACTACAGCAGACCCTTTGATTCTTGCAGTGGTAATTCAGCACAATTTAACTGCTATAGAATGAATGGGCCTCTTATTTTGGCACTACCAAGTGAAGTCATGTAGGTTCTACATTATAGTCCACTTCAGGGTATGTATGTTAGAACTTTGGTAACTACAAAACTTTCAGCGGTATTTCAGTTTGCAGTAGACATGTTTGTAAACCTCTATGGACTAGTCTGATAGGGGGGCAGCTAAGTTCCAAGGTATGTTTTGGGGACTTTGAGGGAATTGCATTGAAGGCTTGTCATCTGGACAAGTCCTGCAGAGTTCTGAATTTTGGTTAAATTCTTATAGCTTGTAGCAGAACTGAAGTGGAAGTTGAGTTATGGCAACTGGACTTCTTTTTCTTGAGATGGAAACATTTCACTGCTCATCCAAACAGCTTCGTCAGAGCCTCCCCCCCCCCCTCTCCTCAGGATCCTGTCCTGTTGTGCAGCTCAGCTACAGTAAACCAGAAGGGGGCGAGAATCACACTTGAAGTGTTATTGGGCGGTATATAAGCAGAACACTTCCATGTTCCTGGATTCCTCCTTACTCGCCTGGGGTGCTTGCATCGTGCCAATGGAGCCATGCGGAATGGGGGCCGGCCTTATTTCCTTTTCTCCCAAGACCGGAGGAGTGCTTTGCCACTGAGCAAAGCCATATTTATTTATTATTTTTATATTTGTATGCCACACCAATTTCCCAAAGGGAACTCTGGCCAGTTTACATAAAGCATGTGAAAACCAATGATCAAAATCAGACATAAATGCAATAAAAGCAGACGGGGAACATCACATTTTTCACATCTGGGGTGCGATGGAAGAGCGTTTCTACGCTGTTCCCACGGAGGCGGATGAGACACGGGTGGGTGCCCCTGCTTTTTAACACTTCTCCATCTCCCCCCTTACCATCCGTACTTTGGAACCTTCGAGGGGCGCGCCTGCGCAGTCGGAAAATGGCTTCACCCTCCGCAGGGGCGACCATGCGGCAGGAAGCGCCCGGCTTCCGCCCGAAAATGACAGGGCGGTGCCGGCTTCGCGCCGCGGTCTCAGTCTAGGGCGTTAATAAGCGCGTCGTCGAGGGAGCGCCGGTGACGCCATCAGTCCGCGCCGGGCGAGGAGGGAGGCGGAGGCGGGGGAGAGCAGGATGCTGAGCCGACTCCAGGAGCTCCGCCGGGAGGAAGAGACGCTGCTGCGGGTCAAGGCGGCGCTGCACGACCAGCTCAACCGCCTCAAGGTCCCCGAGCGGGGAGGGCTTATTTTTTTTTGGGGGGGGGGAATTGTGAGGAAAGCGGGCGAGGAGGGGGTGTCTCTTTCTTTGCATGGGCTGATAATGAGGGCGAGGGGCGTCCCCGTCCCTGAGAGACGTACACGTGTCCTTCGACGGGCGTGGGCACGCGTTTCGCCGGCGTGCCTTTGACTCGGGTTGCGTCCAAGCAACCGGGGAGGATCCTGGCTTTTTGATCTCATTGCATTTCATGGCCCGGTAACGGTTTGGCTGCCCGACGCACTACTATTTATTTATTTATTTATTTTTACAACTTATATGCCGCCCACTACCCAAAGGTCTCTGGGCGGCTTCCAATCAAAGAATTAAAACAGTTAAAAACATCAAACAGTAAATAATTAAAACAATAATAAAAAACCTTATACTAAAATCATCACACTAAAATTGCCACCAGAAGACCCACAATCTAAATTGTATCAATTACTAGTTGCTACGATTTGTTTTAACAAAAAAATGAAAACAAAAGAACGGTGACTTTTGACAGGTTTTTGTAGGTTAAAACAAAACAAAAATGGAAGAATAAATTTAAAAAGACAAAAACGTGGTGGTGGCACCTTAAAGACTGTCGCATTTTTTCACACGAAGTCCACCTCCACTTCCGCGCACAAAAGAAAGAGATACAACCTGGAAAATATTGGTACGTAGCAGCAAAATAGAGAGATCAAAATACAGAGATCGCGCCCGGTTAGTAAGAAAGTCAGTGGGTGTTTACCATGGTGGCGGAAGCATCTTTGAGACGCAGATATTTCACTGAAGCTTGTGTCCTGTGTAACAGACACTCATAAAGTAACAATGATAGAAAAACATGATTGTTAATTAGGCAGGCGGTTTACAGTTGTTAGTGAACTTTTCTTTATAGGAGGTTTTGTAATGAATCACAGAATCATAGAGTTGGAAGACACCCCAAGGGCCATCCAGTCCACCTCCCTGCCATGCAGGAACCCCCATCAAAACACCCCCGACAGATGGCCATCCAGCAACTGCTTAAAAACCTCCGAAGAAAGAGACTCCACCACCCTCTCTGGCAGCATATTCCACTGTCAAACCGTTAGGAAGTTATTCCTAATGTTCAAATGGAGTCTCCTTTCCTGTTATTTGAAAACCATTGCCCTAGTCTTTGAAAACATGGAAAACAAACCTGTCCTGTCTTTGATATTTAAACATGGCTATCATGTCCCCTCTCAACCTTATTTTTGTAAAACTAGACATTCCCAGATCCCTAAGCCGCTCCTTATAAGACATATGTTCCAGACCTTTAACCATCCTGGTCGCCATCCTCTGGACCCATTCGAGGTTGTCAATATCCTTTTTAAATTGAGGAGCGCAGAACTGGACACAGTACTCCAGGTGGGTACTCCAGACCAAATGGTGTAAGACTGATCAGGAGCCTTGGCCCTTAGGACTGCTGCTCCTCTGATCACTCACCCCTCTCAGAATGTGTAAGGCAGAGGATTGTCACAACCCAGTTACACATGAGGGGGGGTCATATCTCCCCCATACCTTTAGAAGAACACCCCTGCAGGTTGGTATTCACAACATGGGATTTACATAGAATAGGTTTATTTGGAGAAAGGAATGTTTTTCATTGGTCAAGCACAATTATTGACTGATTAATGTCCTAATTTCAGTATCTGTCGGTTTCACTGAATTGCTGCCCAGCTTGATCTTCTAAGTACTGTGTTTGGAAGAGACCAAATGGTTCTTGTGGTTCACACAAAACCTTGTCTGTTCTTGTTGTCCACATAAAATCCTGTCAGGTATCTTTGTTTGGACCAAATTACGTAATAAGAGTTTGGGAGCATTTGATGTCTCAAAAGTTTCATGACTTTGGGCAGAGTTTTTAACAATGGAGTAAGCTTAACCTTTAAATGAAACCATAACATGGAGATTGTAGCATTGCTTAGAGGTATGCATTTGATATGTCTGTGGAGATTCTCAGTCATCCAGGTGAGGTTGTCAGGGAGTTGAGTCATGGCAACTGGACTTTTTTTCTTTTTGGATTGAAGCATACTGCAACTCATCCAAGTAACTTCTTCAGTCTGAGGAAGGTTGGTGGAACTGTAATGTGAACTATAAAGAGGAAGCCTTCCACCAATCTTCCTCAGACTGAAGAAGTTACTTGAATGAGTAACAAAAAGTTTCAATCCTACGAGAAAAGAAGCCCAGTTGCCATGACTCAACACATTTAATATGTTAAAATATTTACATTCTGACCTTCAAGTTACTTTTTGCTTCCAAGTTAGAAAAAACAGTAGCATCCATCTTGAATTCACAATAAAGAAAGCAATTTCCACAGGGAGGGTGCTGGAAAATGAATACCCTTGTTCTTTAGAGCAGCCTGCCTACCATGAGCAGGTAAGGTCGGAGAGTTTCCTTAAAGATCTGAGCACATATGGTGGTTCCTGTTAGCCTTTTAGCTAGCTAGGCTTACCTTTTTTGATGGAGGCTTATGTTCCAATTAATACAGAGGCATTAAAACAATAGGCATTACAGTAATACCTTGGTTTAAGAGTAACTTGGTTTAAGAGTGTTTTGCAAGACAAGCAAACATTTCTTCTAAATTTTGCCTTGATCAACAAGCAATGCCTTGATATACAAGCATAGGAGCAGGTCACATGATCACAAGTAAGCCACTGGTGGCTGTTTCTCCCTCCCTCCCCCTGCTGGATTGCGGGTGATTATCTGGAATGTTCCATCTCAGGCAGCCTCCAAAGCAGAGGGAGGAGAGAAGAATACAGGTAAGGGTTTTATTTTTATTTATATTTATATATATTTTTTCAACATTCTTATTTTTTCAAACCATTTATAGTCATGGGGCATCTCTTCAAGTGTGTGTAGGGCTACAAATTGTGCTTTACTATTGTCACGTTAAAAATCCAGAGTAAAATCCAGTTGTTAGTCCCAAGCAGAGCAGATTCCACAGCGAGGTACGTAAACCATAGTGTGGACATGGACTTCTAGCCAACCTCTTTTGTGAGTTTTGGCATTTTATGTATACACTATGTGGGGTGTGGGACCCCAGAATGATCATCTGAGTTTCCATTATTTCTTATGGGGAAATTTGTTCTGATATAAGAGTGTTTTGGCTTACAAGCATGTTTCTGGAACAGATTATGCTCGTAAACCAAGGTATTACTGTACTTAAGGGTTGATGTCTAAAGGTTTCCCTGATTTGGTGCATGTGCTGTAAGTTGAGAACTAGTAATTGCATTTAGACCTGAGACTCAAAGGTGTGTGGGGCGGACTCATGTGTCTAAATAAAGAGAACTCGTACGGTGTTGCAAACTGAGACAGTTTTCTTTTTATGTAGCTTGTAGCCATAAAGGGACTTGAGCAGCCTTGCGCCAGACCTGATGTTTGCAGTGTTTGTTTAAATGCCACAAGGTTTTGAGCGTATTAGCACAGCTGTCAGTTGGGTAGTGTGAAAAGGAGAGGAAAAGACAGGCTCACACAAAAGGGGCAGTGTTATAAATAGATGGCCAAGAATGTGCTTTCCGGAAGGAATTAAGAGTTTAAATTCACTGGTATGTAGACGCTACTTTGTGCTGTGCTAATGTAGGCCTGTTACTGTTTCTGCCTCTAAAGATTGTGCTCTACGTATTCCATGTACTGGAAAGTCTGAGTAGACCTGAGCTTTCTTAGGTCAGAACCCTCTTTATTAGTGGTTAATGCAGGCACAAATAAAATCAATTAGATCACTGCAATGAATTTGTGCTAATTAACTTACTGTTTTCGAGCCTGTTGCTTGACTGGACACATGATCAGTAGTGTAGCCAGTACCTTATTAAAATGAGTTGCAATTTGCTGCTGTGACTAGTGTGATTTCACTTATGCACATATACAGAAAATTGCCAATAAGATTCTGATGTTAGACTGTCAAGGTTTCATGTAATTTAAATGGTTTTAAAAGGGAGTTTTTGTTTGTTTGCTGTCCTGCCGTTTAAAGTAGTCTACCTCAATGAGTGAAGAAGTTAGTGTATCTATTCATTTCAAATGAAAAATGCCAAACATATTTACCGTAGGACCCCGGTATCCACTAGGGATTGGTTCCAGACTTGTGGATAATGAAAACAATGGATAATACAGAACACCAAAAAATCCCCAAAACTGCTGCTTTTCAACAGTAGCTTGCTTTACAGCTGCCGTTGGTGACAGTAGCTTGCTTTGCGGCTGCTGAATTATTCATTTATTTTTATCCCTCTCCCAACCATGGATAACTGAATCAGTTGATAATGAATCAGTGGATACAGGGGTCATACTGTGTATTTAAGGAAGAGGGAGAGTAACACATTATTTGTGGGTATTATCACATTGGTGACCTGAGGTTGTACCACCCTTTTAGAGTAAATGAGCAAGTATCTTCTCTTTCCCAGGTATTCTTGGACTATAGCTCCCAGAAGACAAGCTGTGCTGGTCAGGATTTCACGAAGTTGTAGTCCAAGAACATCCGGGGAACCAAAAATAAGGGTTTTGCACTGCATCTAGGAGTAACGGGAAGCACCTGCTTGCCTTCCCCCAATGAATTAAATTGCTTTACTAAGCAAATATTGGCAGTGAAGTCTTGTCTAATTTGCTCATCCTTAATTTATATATTCATTACATTTGTAACCTCCCCTTCCTCCGGGGAGCTATGAGCAATGTACAGTGGTACCTCGGATAACAACTGCCCCGGATAACGAATAATTCGGATAACAACTGCAAATTTCCGGTTATAGGACTGCCTCTGATAACGAATTTTCCCTATGGGCTCCCTCGGATAATGAATCGCAATTTCTAAGTATAGGTCTGCCTCAGATAACGAATTTTCCCTATGGACTGCCTCGGATAACGAGTTTCCAGCATGCATCAGTAAAAAAGAGTTTTCCCAGGTGGCATTGCATCTGTACCTTTAAAGTGCACTTTATAGAGGGTTTTGAGCAAAAAAACAACAACCAGGTATCTGTGCCATTTTCCTAGGCTCCAGAACGGATTAAACGGTTTCCCATTCATTCCTATGGGAAACCGCGTTTCGGATAACAACGTGTTTTGGGTAACGACTAACCTCGGAGAACGAATTACTGTTGTTATTAGAGGTACCACTGTACATGGTACTCCTGCTCCCTAAGTTATCTTCACTGCATTTGGTTGTCCTCAAAGAAGTTAGCCCAGGGTTGCCAAAGGAGGGTTTCATGGTTACACTTCACCTGCTCTCGTTCCCTTTCCTTGGCTACTGATTGTGTGTGTGTGTGTGTGTGTGTGTGTGTGTGTGTGTGTGTGTGTGTGTGTGTGTGTGTGTGTGTATTACTGAAGGTCAAAGTCAAAGTCACCTTTATTGGCATAAAACAGTCGTTAAAATAGTTACAATAGGCAACCCTCTCAGCGCCTAAATAGCGACCATATTAATCTGGGGTTACCATAAACCAAACATAAAGGGAAGCAGGGCTACTCTTTTGAGAAACTAGTAATAAATATTTGGCTACTAGCTCTGTCACGCTTTTATCTTTGTCTGCCAAGAGAGTAGCAGTAATAGTCTCAGGGGTTGTTGAAAATTTGGAAATAATGGAGCCAATTAATTGTTGTTGATTAATATGATGGCCGGGACATCGAGTCAGAATATGTACAACAGAATCAGGTTCCAACCTACAGAATTTACATAGTCTGCTCTTGTAAGGTATTTTAGAGTATCTTCCTAGAGTGACGGTGGAAGGAAAGATGTTCAGTCTTGCCAACATAAATGCCCGTCTCTCTTGAGGATTCAAGAGATTCTTGAAATAATTTGAACCAAATTCTGGGTTGAGGGTTAGGCCATAATATAAAGGGGAGCAAATTGGATTAACTCTTCCAACAATATTTTGTCTCTCAATGTCCCAAAGTCTTTGACGAATAAAGTTGTATAAGAATTGTTCGTTGCAGTTGGATAAATAAATTACTGCAAGAGGGTCTTTTTCCTGTTTTGGGGGTGAAGGGACTGAAGGAAGAAGCAATGCCTTGCTTAAGCATGGCTTGGGTGCTGCTAACTGTGGAACCCTTTTCTAGGTGGAAGAGCTGGCTCTTCAGTCCATGATCAACGCACGGGAAGGGAACATGCCCATCTCTTCCGCTGCTGTAATGGAAGAACATCAAAACGTAAGCCCCTCCACTCGTATCTGCTTTCGTTTATGAGGACTCCGGCTTTTCCATTTAGTGCCGGAGAGGATAAGTCCAGTACTCCGGATTTTAAAGGAGGTGAGGCAAGGCCTCAGACATGCATGTCTGAATCACTATGCCATTTATTTCTTCCCAGCTGGGAAAGAGATGATTTGCTTCCCCTGCCAAAATGCCCTTGGAACTTGTGAAGTCTTTGTAGCCATGGTAGTAGGCTGAAACACTCCTGTATGCCGGCGGCAGGAAAGAAGGGAATGTGATCAAGACAGTAAAGTTAAGGTACAGTGGTCCCCCACCATTTTGCAGTTCATATACTGCGGCCCCGGTATATCGCGGGACCACAGTATATCAAAGGCAAGCCCCCCTGGGGTAAGCTGCTTCGGCCTGTTTGAGGCCTTCTGCACTTACCCGAGGCCTGGCGCTGCCCTGAACGGGCCTCCAGCGGGCTTCCAGGGAAAACCGGAAAACCCTTCCGGATGACCAGAAACCACTTCTGTGGCCTCTGACAGGCCTGGGAACCCCTTCGGAGGCCTGTTCGGAGTAGCACCAGGCCTCAGGTAAGTGTAAGAGGCCCCAGATAGGCCCCCCAGTCCTGAACCGACCTAGCATCCACTTATTGGAGATTTTCCTTTATTGCGGGTTGGGTCGGGCTCCTAAACCCCATGATAGATGGGGGATTACTGTAAAGGTTCCCCCCGCACATGCATGCTAGTCGTGTACGACTCTAGGGGTGGTACTCATCTCTGTTTCCAAGCCAAGCATGTGGTCGGCATGACTAAACACATTTCTGCACACAGAACTCTGTTTACCCTCCCGCTTTTTACAGTGGTACCTGTTTATCTGCTTGAACTTTCATGCTTTCACACTGCTAGGTTGGCAGGAGCTGGGGTTAACAGCAAGCGCTCACTCCGCTGCGAACCGCCAAACTGCCAACTTTGCAGCCGACAGTTTCAGCACTCTAGCCCGCTGAGCCACCACACCCCTGAGCAAGACAGTACCTAATGGCAAACAAGGTTTCAAAAATGCAATATATATTTGAAGAAGCATCATATCAGTAATACCTAGTGGGCTGTGGTGGATAGAGTGACACACTAGGACAAAGGAGGACCGGATTCAAATCCCCTCTTAGCCACGGAAGCTAAGTGCAGGGGTAGAACTGGTAAAACCACTCCTTTGCCTCAAAAGTCCCATTATAATGAGCAGGGCCTCCCTGCGAAGCAGAAGGGACTTCCGTTTCAACTGGAAATCATTTCTGAGGCCTCCGACAGGCTTAGAAAGGCTCTCAGAGGCCTCAGAAATGATTTTCAGCGATCCGGAAGTCACTTCCGGTTCACAGGGAAGGCTCTTTTGGGGCCTCCAAAAGGCCCAGGAAGGCCCTCACAGGCCTGTTCGAGGCAGCTCTAGTCTTGAAACAGGACTTTCCCCCCTTACCCTAGGGGGCCTTTTTTCATATACTGTGGTCCCGCGATACTGTGGTATATGAACCGCGAAAGGGCTGGGGACCACTGTACTCTTATTTATATTCCTTTGCCTGGACTTAATGGGTTTCCCTTATTTCCGAATCCATGAACAGATGGACAATGAAGCAGCTATCAATCAGACCAAACTGCAGCTACAAATGTGTGTCAGTGAAAAGGAGGAGGAAGAGGAGGAGGAGGAAGAAGAAGAGCAGGAATCAGATTCCTAAAGTGGGCTGTGCAGCCGTCTGACTGCCCTCCCCTGCCTCCCCCGCAGGGATCTCCCTGTTTGCTATTCAAGGAAATTGACTGACTGTACCCCTGCTGCGGAGACCTGACTGTACTAAGAAATGCAGCTGCATATCCCAAAGTTCTCCAGAAGTGGAGATAAATCTGTTGGTAGGAATGCAGTGTTGATTCATAACTATGTAGCATGTTTTATTTTCGACAAGCAAACAAACTCTTGGAGCTGAGTAGCATTTGGGAGGTGCCAAGACACAGCTCTCAAAGCAATAATCTCTCCATGAAACATCTAGGGCTGGTAAAGATGATAATTTCAAACAAATGGCCGTATCAAAACCTCATTAAGTTTGACTGTACAACTATGAAACAAAGGAAAAACTAGTCCAGAACTCGGTGCATGTAGCTATCTGGTGCATTTGCTGTGGCATAAACAAAACCACTACTGCTGATGATCGCTAACCATCTTTCATTATTTATATAAACCACTGAACACTTCATTAATTTTCTGTAATATTAGAAAACATCTGAAATTTGTTTTTTGTGTGTGTGTATGCGTGCTTTATGAAGGGTCCTATGCAGGTGTCGTCAGATTTTTGCATATGCATCTTTTCATCTTTTTCTACAAACAAATTGGACACAACTTCTTATCTTCTTAACATGAGTGACTTGGGCGGCCCAGGTAGCCAACCTGCCAACATTGTTTGGCCACATCCCATATTGTGAAAGCAACCTATCCCTTGTCCTCAACTCCTTAGCCTGACACAACCTTCTGCTGCAGGCCCAGGATTGTGGTGGGGCTCAAGGAGAGAAGGGGGAGATGCTTCTAGGAGTGTCTTTGGGCATAACACGGGCTTCTCGTTTCTTTCTTCTTGCCCTGGAAGTAGTAGTACTGGTTTATTTTATTTATTTTTATATTTATATACCGCACCAATTTCTCAAAAGGGAACGCTGGGCGGTTCACATTAAAAACACAAAAAGTCCACAAAATAGTAATAGTAAATAAAACGGCAATAATAATAAAATAAAGGGGAAAATACCCCACAGCAATTAAATGATAGGCAAGAGGTGTAGGACAACTGATGACGGGTACAAACCACGAAACAAATAAAAACAATACAAACCCTAGTGATTGCCGAAGGCATCCCTAAACAACCAGGTTTTAACAGCTTTTTAAAAAGATGCCAACGAAGGAGCCTGGCATATCTCGCTCAGTAGTTTATTCCAGAGAGCCGGGCCGGCCACCGAGAAGGCCTGTTTACGCGTAGCTACTCTACGGGCCTCCCTGGGGGTGACCACCCAGAGCGAGAGAGCCATGGAGGATCGGGTGGGTCGGGCGAGTTCTGATCTTAGGGAGATACGCTCTGTGGCCTCATCACAACAGCATTGCTGTTGACCAACTGAGTGACGACATGTTGCATTCCCAGCTGTTTTCCTTCCATATTCTGGCGCTAGTGCTGTCTCTTCCTCTTCCATTTTGCCACCACAGGCAAAACACAATTAGGCTTGGACCAAGACGAGCGGATGTATCAGTATTACCGTGTTTCCCCGAAAATAAGACAGTGTCTTATATTAATTTTTGCTCCCAAAGATGCGCTAGGTCTTATTTTCAGGGGATGTCTTATTTTTCCATGAAGAAGAATAAGGTACACATTTATTGTTATCATTGGGGAGGCCTTATTTTCAGGGGGATGCCTTATTTTTCAGCAAGAGGCAAAACTGTAAGTAGGTCTTATTTTCAGGGGATCTCTTATTTGCGGGAAAACAAGGTAGGAGTTTCAGGATGACCAGAATGTTTGCTAATGCAGGGAGACACTGTACCCAGATAGGGTTGCCCCTCTGTGTCCTTGGGTTAGAAGCAGAGAGGACCAGTTAGGTCAGGGGCAGAGGCAGCACAGACCAAGGGCAGAGGTACAGTACAAATACGATTTCAGCACCAAGAAATGCTTTGAGCTACAAGCAGCACTTCGTTTTTTTTTTTTTAAACACAGTTCCCTGGAGTAAATTCATGATATATTTATTAGTGTAGGATGAAACTGCTCAACATCTAAAAGAATAAAATGATTAAAAGAACTCTCAAACACAAAGTCTGCACAGTTGTTCATATCAAACATCCGCTGAGACAGAAAGGAAGCAGTGCCGAGGCTTTTGAAGGAAACACGTTTGACCAGGGTCGAGGGCTACTTCTATCTCTCATTCTCCAAATACAAATATCAGCTGCGACGGAGAAGTGCACCACTACGGAATCCCGAAATATCTAACAGACACTTGAAAATTAATAGAAGTGCCAACAGGTTTCTTGAAGTTGACAGGGAAGGATTTTGCTGAGGTCCTGCTCACGTTACAAAGAGTTCATTGTATAAAGCTCAGAACAGTGACTGGAACGGGGATTTCAGATTCATAGCAGCTAACATATACTTGGGAGAGGCATCTCTTACCACTTTGCCTGAGACAGAATAATCATGACTGAAAAGTACCACCAAGTTACAAATGCTTCAGGTCAAAACAACCTAGGCAGGGGGTAGGAAGGCAGCAGCTCCAGCCAGGTGTTCCATTGTAAAAGGGTATCCAGCATTCACTCCAAATGGCCATACCACTAACTTAAAGCATCACATGTTTGGTCAGTTAGCAAAAATAAGGAATCAAACACAACAGCTGTCATTTTAGAACTCCGAAGAGGGAAGAAGGGGTTGGCACAGAAAATAATTTGGCACATGCGAAGTCGAGAGGGGTGTTTTTCCTTAAATGGGACGGGGAAATACATTTTTTAGTAGACAAGAAGCTTGGAACAGGACCAAAACAGCGTTGCTTTAAATAGCGAGACAGGAGGAGGATCCGAATTACAATCCACCAAGTTACCCCTGGGTCTTCTGTGGGGCTCCTGGATCAACCCCCCCTCCTTGGAATGATGGTATTGTAGCAGCAGCACTTGGTGGATTCTCTGCACCCTTGTTTGACGGTCAGACTCCTCCAGCGTGGGTCGGGGTACTGGGCTGGTTAAGGCCGATGGTGGAGCACAGCCAGCCTGCAAAATCCACTTCCTCGGCTTCTGATCTCTTGATAAATGCGTGGACCTGAGAGAGGTGAACAAGTCAAACGCTGTGGCCGCTGCCGCCGCCACCCCCAAAAGCCAGGACAGAGTTCCTAACTCTGCCGGCTCTAAGGCAAAGAAAGCCTGTCACCAAGTTGCATAAGGCTTCCCTCCATGCTCCTTTGTGGCCACTGTTGCACAACTTGGAGAGTACAGAGAGAGCCAGAAGTGTCCGAGAGGCCCTTGGCTCTCGTTAGAAGCACCGCAGGCCAATCGATAGAGACATCACATAATTTTCACCCAATAGGATGCAACATGAAAAACACGGGGCAGCCAACATCAAGACTCCTGGGTGACATGTTGAGGGCTATCGAGGACATTGACGTAGGTGTCAAGTTCTCTGCTGCTGCTTCCACACTCTTAAAAGACTATCTTGCAGTAAAAAAACCCACCTTAGTTCTAACATCTCCAGACTGGAGCCCATTCAGTGACTTCCAAGTAACCCAGAGATGGAGGGGGGTTAATTTTTTTTCTCTTCCACATTCTAATCCTAGCAATCAAGATTCACATGTAATTCTAAACAACACTTTCCTTGATTTTAATCTGAGAGGGTGGGATGGTACCCCCCCTCCGAATGGAGGCACAAGAGAAACCCCCGGCAAGACTCAGAACCTTTAAACTGAGACATTAGGGTTCCGCTTACCATGAGCTGCTTTAGATCTGCCCTCTCTGCTGGATTCTTGATCAAGCTGTACAAAAAGGAAGAAAAGGACAATCGTTTTGTGCTTCGATTCTCTCAACATTGATTGAAATTACAGCAAGGGGGAGGGGGGGGAAAGGTGCCTGGATCCTCTTCCTTTTCCTTAAGACCTGGCGTCCCATTTGGCCCAGGACAACTCTCTGTGGCATATATTGCAGGGCTTCCATTCATTTAAATGGGTTAGCACAAGACCTCATGCCCTGCATTGTACTAGATTGTAAACTAATTGGGAAAGCTGTGTCAGTTTGGTGCATGAGCCTGTGGGGAAAATCCACACTCTTCTAAATCTAGCCAACTTGTTTTGAATTGTTTTCAAAGTACAGAAACACCTATTTCTTTCCTTTCCTTACTCAATCATACAAGCACCCTCAGAATTCCTTTTAAAAAAATAATCCTGGGGAAGGAACAGTTTAAGAATTGAACTCACCATTTGTTCACAAAGTCCTGGAATTCTGGGCTAAAGACTCCACTGGGAAGTTTTGGAGGAGGCTGTCGGATGACATTGGAAACAGATGGAAGCAAATACAAATCAAGGTAATTTGGGGAGCTTTTATAGTTGTATAATACTTAGTGTTATATAATACCTATATTTTAATACATCTGCTCAATAGCAAAAAAAAAAAAAAAGAATGACAGATAATTCTACTGAGAGCCAGAAAGTCAATATTCAGTGGATTATTTGTAGGAGAAAAGGGTCAAGTTTGTTCACGCATGCAGTAGCAGAAGAAAATTGTTGAATTCGTCAAAACACAGATGGACTGCCAAACCACCCTGTTCTCATGGCTTTACACATTAAATGATGGTTGCCTTTTAAGGCTGGAAACATAGATTTAGGGTTGCCATGCTAACCGGTTTCTATCCATGCCGGCTGCTGATGTCACAGACGAAGGACTTGCAGCAAGGTCTTGAAAGTTGGTTTTCTTTTAGAAATTGCACACAAAGCTAGTGCGCTCGTCAACCATCATCAGAAATATAGAAAAGCTAAGAGCTAACCTGCCTGTGCATATAGGTAAGTACAGTAAAAAAAAACCACCACCTATCGCGGGGGTTAGGGACCCAACCCGAACCGCAATTTTTAAATTATTAAAAATTAAATTTAAAAATTTTATGTGAACCGCCCTGAGTTCTCATCCAGGGAGTAGGAGCGGTATATAAATCTGAAAAATAAATAAATAAATAATTGAAAATCCACAATATGTGGATGCTGGGTTGTCTTGGGACTGGGGGCCCCTCTCTGGGGACTTCTACACTTACCTGAGGCCTGGCGCTGCTTTGAACAGGCCGCCAGTGGGCTTCCCAGGCCTGTCAGACATCCCAGAAGTGGTTGCTGGTGATCCGGAAGTTACTTCTGGTTCACCGGAAGTCACTTCTGGGGCCTTCAACAGGCCTGGGAAGCCTGTCAGAGGCCCGTTTGGGACAGCACAATGGCCTGGAGTAAGTGCAGGAGGCTTCAAACAGGCCCAAGCAACTTGTCCCAGGGGGCCTTGCATTTTGTTTACTCTGGTCCCGCAATATACCGGGACTGCAGTATATGAACCGCGAAATGGCAGGGGGCGCGCGAATGTATACAACAGTAACCTTAAAATCGGAAGCCCAAAGGAGAGAAAACCAAATGGATCTTAAGTCCATGCTGTCGCCCTCAATCAAAACATGAAAGGCCGAATCACAATTTGATAAGTGTGTGCCGCTGACAGGGTCATAACTGTAACTCTGCAGAATTTAAGTGACTTGCAGCCTTGCTTGGCTTCAGTATATATCTGATCATTATTTTATTTTTGAGTATTTTTATCATGCCTTTCTCCTTGGAAAAGGACCCAAGGCGGATTACAGTAATGAGGGATAATATACAGTCCTGCTACAAGAAAACACGTGCAGTTAAAAAGAGTAAAATTCCATGTAAAAGTTATGAGTGATGGAAACTAACATCGAAAACATAGTGTCAATGTAAACACATAAGGTTATAAGTAGTTTAAAACACAAAGTCTATATGATCCTATTGATTCATATAAAAGACACATAAGAGGTTGTCCATCATTCAGGGAAAGCTTGCCTGAAGAGAAAGGTCTTTGCCTGTTTCTGGAAAGATAACAGAGATAAGGCAGTCCTGGCCTCTGGTGGGAGGGAGTTCCCACTACAAGAATTATTCTTGGTGAAAATCAGAAGGGGTCATTTGTATCTCAACTGCAAGTGGACAGATCCTTTAACGCAGGCAAAAACAGAAAATGTCCTGACTGGGGAAGTACACTGGTCCCCTGTCATTTCATATTTCATATACTGTGGTCCTGGTATATTGTGGGACAACAGTATATGAAATGAAGGGTTCCTGAGGCAAACTGCATGGGCCCGTTTGGGGCTTCCTGCACTTACCCCAGGCCTGGCACTGCCTTGAACAGGCCTCTGACGGGATTCCTGGGCCTGCTGGGGGCCCCAGAAGTGGTTTCTGGCGAACCGGAAGTGACTTCTGGAAAATCGGAGGTGCCTTCCGGAAAATCGGAGGTGCCTTCCAGATCTCCCAAAACCACTTCTGGGGGCTCTGACAGGACCAGGAAACCCTATGGAGGCCCAATCGGGGCAGCACCAGGCCTCAGGTAAGTGTAGGGGGGCCCAGATAGCCCCCCCCAAGTCCTGACCTGACCCAGCATCTGCATACTGCAGATTTTTTTCATTATTGCTGGTCAGGTCAGGTCTCTAACCCTCGCAATAGGCGGGAGAGTACTGTAGCAGCTGTTACTATGAAATAATGTAGCGGCATACCCTTAAATGTGAAATGTGATGCAAACTGGCTTACCTCATTGACTATATAATCTAGGAGTTCGAAGATAGCCATTGGTGGTCTGCTATCTGAGCCGAAGGCTGCAAAGTGGTAACAGAGGTTATAAATCACAACACAGGTTATAAACGGACAAGGTGCTCTCTTCCATTTGTAACTTTCTTTTGCAACTACCCCATTATTAAAGCAGCTTTAGTTGGTACAAAGAGGAAGACCACTATTACATGAAAAAGAAAAATCTGCCTTGTTCCAGATGGCTTGGAAATTGTTTTCCCTTTGTGGAAGTTTTCAGAGAGCGAGAGGACAGGTGGGTATTGTGAGGGCATGACAAGCATTACATTGAATTTAGGCCAATGTCGTCAGCTATGTTATCCACAAATCTGTCTCCACTTAAAGCCAGATAATAACTGTTTAAGAAATTCTTATGAAAGGAGCACGTTTTTGCACTTAATTGCTACTTTTGAAGTGATTTAATGTAGAACACCTCTCAAAAAACTTTGGCAGAACCAGACACAAGTCTCTTAATATACAAAAAGAATGTACATATTTTGAAGGAGCTTGCATTTTTTTAAAAAACAAAAGTTGCTTGAAAGGATCTACTGGGTCTCATGTTACTCTCCAGAGGATGCCAGCATAGGTTCTACTGCCCCGGAATAGAGAGTTGCATTATAACAAAAACTTCAAAACAGGCCAGACTTCCTCCAGAAGTTGTACTGAAATTAGGTTCATCTTTAAAACCTCAGTTCTGTGAAGGCAACTTTGGTGTATGGTTGTGAAAAAGGAACTACCACAAACACTTTTTTTGGCAGTCTGCTAGACCTTTGAAATTTTATTTTAGTGCTACAGGTAGTGGCTAAATAAATTTTTTTAATAGTTACTTTCATGAAAATAAGTATTTTAAAGCAGGCATTGGGAGCTTTGCCAGGTCTGAGAGCAATTTTTTTTCTTCTGGAATCATTTATGTTTCACTTGAAGCCAACGAAATGGGAGGGGGAGCATATGGGAAAAATAAACTGGAAGCAGGCAGATAATCCAGTTCAAAATACAGTAGGACCCCTGTATCCACTGATTCATTATCCACTGATTCAGTTATCCAGGGGTGTCAGAGGAAAAAATTAAATAAAAATTCAGCAGCCACAAAGCAAGCTACTGTCACAAACAGCAGCTGTAAAGCAAGCTACTGACATAAAACAGCAACCTAAAGTAAGCTACTGTCACAAACAGTAAAGCAAGCTACCATCTCAAAAAAAAAAGCAGCTGTAAAGCAAGCAACTGTCACAAAACAGCAGTTTTGGGGATTTGGGGGCGTTCTCTCTTATCCACGGTTTTCAATATCCACAGGAAGGCCTGGAACCAATCCCCAGAGGATACCAGGGTCCTACTATATGAACATGGGGAGCTGGGGCTGGGACTTGTCTAAAAGGTTAATCCGCTTCAAAGCGCCGAAAAATGAACACAGAGCCTTGCTTTCAAGAACTGCCACTCTTGATGGCTTTCAGAAGCTATGATGCTGTTCCCCCCCCCCAACAGGACAAGGAGGAGACGCAGGGCAAAAACTGCCTTGTGAGTTCACACGGGACCCAGAACCCATGATCAATCCTACATCTAACCTCAGGAAACAACTTTCCCCTCTTCTTTCTCTCTCTTGCCCATACCCCAAAGTCATCTTACCACTCATGGGACGACCTGGTGTTCTTTGCCTGGGGGACGTCTCTGAGATAGGCGAGTCGGCCCCAACAGGGCACCCAAACATCAGCTCCAGCTCCTTTGAATCCGGGGGAGGAATAGGGTACCTTCCAATGGCCATTTCTACCAAGGAGAGCCCCATGCTCCAGATATCCGACTGCACGGAATAGTGAGTCCCTTGTAGTCTTTCTGGCTGCACGGAGAAAATGACAAAAAAAAATAAAATAAAAATAAAATGAAACTCTTGAGAGGCAAAGTGGTTCTGCTACTGGTGTACTACAGTATCCATCAAGTCTCTCCTCCCCAAGAAGTTTCTGCAGTGATCTAGCTTTGACAACCGTTTTTAGTATCTCCTGTTAGAACTGATCCTGAAATTTAAAAAAAAGTACAGCTTGTATTGAGGGACCTCTTTGTATTCATCAGGGAGGCAGACCCGGCAGGCACACCTGACGCAGGACTACAACCCTATTTGACCTATTTCCCCCTGCAACTCCCACCCACCTTGCACTGAAAGACTTCTGAGATTCCTGGCAAGGTTTGGTCCCAGAAATATCATTCCTGGCTAGCGCAATTCTGGGCTGAAAGCAGCATGTGACTACTGCACACATGTTATTCTGCTGCAGGTTTTACAAAACACATCAAGACACGCTTATCATGGGAAAATCTACATGCTAATTAGGACTGCATTACAAATGTAAAAAGGTAAAGGTAAAGGTTCCCCCCGCACATGCGTGCTAGTCGTGTCCAACTCTAGGGGCAGTGCTCATCTCCGTATTCAAGCCGAAGTGCCAGTGTTGTGCAAGTCCATGGCCACGTGGCCAGCATGGCTGCAAGGAAACACTGTTTTCCCTTCCCACTTTGTACGGCGGTACCTATTTATCTACTTGCATTTATGTGCTTTCAAACTGCTACGTTGGCAGGAGCTGGGGTGATCAGCGGGAGCTCGCTCTGCTGCGTGGCACCCGGGATTCGAACCGCCGAGCTGCTGACTTTGCAGCCAACAGTTTTCGGAGCCTTAGTCCACTGAGCCACCATGCCCCCTACTACAAATGTACTTACTTACAACTCCCTGTATACCATAGTGTTGCCTGCATAGGCATTTTCACCGTGGATGATCCCAACATCATCCCCTGTACTTACGGACATGTACGACCTTGTGCCCACAAAGGAGTTGGCCATTGAATCTATCAGTTGTCCACTGACACCAAAATCACAAAGCTTGATCTCCCCTCTAGAGTTTACCAAAATGTTGGATGGCTTAACATCTGGGAGGGGAAAAAGAAAAGAAGGTGAATGGAGGATATTTCTATTATTTTATTTAAGGCACATCTGCCCTGCCTTTGATATTCGATGTTCCCCAAGTGATTAAAATGAAATGGGGGAAGGGAGGAAATCAAGACACAAAATAAAAAAGAACTAAAAAAGAATGAGTGGTGACATGTTCCCTTTCTTCTTACATGCCTTTCCACTTCCAAAAAGTTTGCAGAAGAGGAAGTGGAGAAGAGACTGTGGTTTCTAGACCACTATTGCTCTCCTGTTTCTCAGCTCACAAGTCAACGTTTGGGGAGGCGTCTGCCTTCAACTCTCCATCACTGTGGATATATTCTTCCCCACCTCCACACACACCCCTCTTTTTTGCTCTTGGCAGAATTGATTTGCTGATAAATCTGCCTACTTCATAAGGCTTAATGCACTGCTAATGACTAGATAAGTGCTCTGTTCTACAGAGTGGTGTCCGACGCCTACAGCAGAAAAGATGAAAGGAATTGCTTCTGGTTCTTGAGCATTCATAAATAGTGAGTTTTCAGTTGCCTAGTTACCGGCAGCCTTCATTTAAGGAAGTCAGGATATGTGTGTGTGTGTGTGTGTGTGTGTGTGTGTGTGTGTGTGTGCATGCTCACACTGGCTGGATCCAGAGAACCACTTCCTTTCTCCGATGAGCCTTTACTTCTTCAAAAATTAAAAGAATCACTGGAATCCTCCAATGCATCTTAAATTGATTAATGGAGTCCAATAAGCAATAGACTTGACCAGCAACCTTGTGTTCCACATATCTGGAAGTAGAGCCATGGCAACTCGACTTCTTTTTCTTGATTGATTGAAATGTTTCGCTGCTCATCCAAACACCTTCATCAGCCTGAAGAAAGCTAGTTGCGAGTCCTTCATTTTATAGTTCACTTTGTGTTCCACATGTTTATTGAAGGTCTCCTTTTTGTAGGATCTCTTTCAACCAATTTACAGTGGCTCATTATTCCATTACAGGTTACAAACCATTATGGAGATGTGTAATCTGTAGGCTTAAAACCAGGGTACTTCAAGGGCCAGATGCAGGGGAGGGGTATCAGGAGACAGAGATCTAGTCTCCTGCGCTCCCAGACGCATCTGGTGGGGCCACTGTGAGATACAGGAAGCTGGACTAGATGGGCCGTTGGCCTCATCCAGCATGGCTCTTCTTATGACATATGACAACAGATAATGTAAGCTGCCCTACTTTGTCCACTGCTGCCCTACTTACTATGTCAATTCACACCTCCTGAGGTGTATGTGTGTGGGGGGGACTCCCTAAGAAAACAGGATGGCTTGATTTCCAACCCTCTCAAAGTGAGAAGTTGCCAAGCCCTTCCAAAGATACAAATCATAGAGCATTTAAAGATAGACACATTCCTTGTGAGATGGTGTGGAATTGTTCAAGTCAGTATCACATGTGTCTGGAAAGACAAGGGCCACTGGATTGCTGCCTTGTGATGAGTCACTAATTAACAGTCTTAGGTTTTCTATTCACAATTTTGCACAGTTCTCATCAAAGTTTTCTTGGATAAAATATTTAGCAGCTACTTCCTGTGACCTTCCTCAGCCTTAACTACATCACATCCCTATGTTTAAAGGCTGCCAAAAAGCTGTCTGGGAGCTCTTAAGGAAATGCAGGCAATTAAGAGTAATGCAACTATACTGCCTGGTCCAAATGCCACTCTGGTTATTTATGGTCCCCAAAGAAAACACACTGTCCCTTCTCCATCATCATGCCTTTGTCTTTAAGGTGGCCAGGCAGGATTTCACTCTTGTTTTCATCTGGGAGGTATTTATGCAGAAATACCTCCACCTGGAAAAATGGGGACACAGCTTATCAGCTACCATGGCAACTTCTGGCTTACTCAGGGTTGGGGTGGAGTTTGTAGCTGCCTTGCCTCTCTGTATTGGCTCTCCAGTTAGGGTGTCCCTAATCCACCACATAGCTGTCACATCTACCTAACTAAACATTCCCATAGTCACGATTAAAAAAAACTCGCACAGAGCTTCTGCCCCCCCCCCAACCCCATGGTGGCACAAACATCTCCACAGAACAAGCCTGTGTGGGGTCAAAGGAGGTGCAAATAAATTTTAATAAGTTTCAACACAGGGGGTGAAGCAGATTATAGTTTAATAATAATTTTCTTCCCTGTGCAGTTCAGTGGGTTACAGTGTTCCTGTCCTGTTCCCCCGGTCTCTCAACAAAGAGGCGAGAAAAGGAAATACAATACAGCAGGCAATTTGGTAATAGAATCGAAGAACTTTCTAGTGTGGAAAGTGCTGAGCTCCCTACGGGAGTGGTGTCCAAACTTTGGCCCTCCAGATGTTTTTGATCACAACTCCCACAGTCCTTTGTCATTGGCAATCTAGGCTTGGGATTCTGGGAGTTGTGGTCCAAAACATCTGGATGGCCGAAGTTTGGACACCAGTGCCGTACAGTGTATCCCACAAGGACAGCCTTAACTTGTGGAGAAGGAGATATACAACCACAAATGTAAAGTAACTGGCCTGAGAGCGCAGAGGAAGCAGATGAAAACCAGGATTAGAATCTCAGAAAATACACCAGCATGGAGAGAGGGTCACACACACACACACACACACACACACACACACACACACACACACACACAAAGAGAGAGAGAGAGAGAGAGAGAGAGAGATTTTCTTGGCCTTTTTATCTCTTCAACAGAACTCTCTACCTTTATTGATTTCCATTGCCCAAATGTCCAATAATGGCTGGCAAGAAGAGAGAGGCTGATGAGAATATTGATGTTTGAAAACAGCATGTCCTAGTTTTGTAAACATCAAGGCAAAAAACACTCCTAAGGAGCTGCAAAGGGGTTGTGTTGGGACACAGCCTTGCAATGCGGTTAAGAAACTACAGATATAATATAATAAGTCATCATGACAATTAAGACATTCTCAGGTGCCAACGACCTATTGCATTCAGTAGCCCTGCAAAAATGTGTATTACATAAAATTTGACACTGAGCCATGGCCTCTTGTTCTAATTTATAGGCCCTTTATAATCTGAGGCTCTACGGGTGTAGGTGAGGGGCAAAATACAGTTCATGGGCCACACGAAGCTCCCTATAACCTTTTTTGAAGTCCCTCATTTCCCACCCCCCCATTAAAATCTGGCAGCAGTGAAGCATATCATAAATTTTTGTAACAAAGCCACACACAAGCCCCATAAAATGGAACTGGAAATAGTGTTCTGCAAAGTTGGGGCATCTCTTTAAACCTGCCTTCATTACGTATAAATATACATTGCTCCAAGCCTTTAATCTCTGCAAGATCTCTGTAAGGCAAGGTGGGACACAGTGAGTGTCACAACAGAGGAGATAACTGAACCACACTTTCCCAGCCTATAGCACAGGCATGTCCAAGCTTCGGCCCTCCTGATGTTTTGGACCACAACTCCCAGAATTCCAAACCTGTATTTCCAATGGCAAAGGACTGTGGGAGTTGTGGTCCAAAACATCTGGAGGGCTGAAGTTTGGACATGCCTGCTATAGCAACAACCCTCTGCCTTTGAGTTCACTGCACCAATGATTTTAAAAAACATTTTAAAATATTTTACAGGAATAACATATTGAATGAATATTTGGGTTGAACTGGAGAAAGGCTGAGCAATACAACAGCCAACTTCAACCATCACAGATGCTCTGAAGAGAATATTTTTCGACTTCACACACTCTCACGCACACAAACACCATTCACACAATTATAGAAATAGACCAAGTAGGCAACGGCATTCATAACACACTTAAACAGGAAGACAGACTGAATTATCCTTACCTCTGTGCATTATCTTATGTTTCTCTCTCAGATATGTTAGACCTTTTATGACCTGCAACCCAAAACAGAGCTTTAATAAAACAATAATGCTATAAAAAATGAAAAATCATATGCTGTTCAAGGAAACGATAATATTTCTCTTTCGCTGGAGGAGCTATTCTTTTAGATCAGTGGTGGCCAAACTTCAGCCTTCCAGATGTTTTGGACCACAACTCCCAGAATTCCAAGCCTCTATTTCCAATGACAAAGGACTATGGGAGTTGTGCTCCAAAACACCCTGGAGGGCTGAAGTTTAGCCACCAGTGTTGTAGATGGATTGCAGCGCAGCCTTTGAGGGGGTGGCTGAGGGAGAAGGCAGGAGAGCAGGCTGCAAAGGTGAGTGGATAGCTGCCCTGTGTAAGCATGGTGATGAACTGGGCTAGGCCTCCTAACTTGAGGTCTATCTCTAGTAGTAGTACTTGTATGAAAATCCAAAATAAAGCAACCTTGTAAGTACCATCTTAGATGTTTTAGAGACTGGAGAGTTTATTGGGCTGGTATTATCAGTCAACAAGGGGGAGGCAAATACACAAAGGAAGGAAAGCCAAGACCCTGACCCCCACCCCATTTGCTTTCTTCTGCTCATGTGTGGGCCTCATTTACTCTAAGCTGCATCAGGGGTCTGGAGTGGGAAGGAGATACAGACCACAGCAAGCATGTCCTCAGGGGATCCCTGTTGAAACTAAGGTTTGCAATTGTCAGCTAAGGGCTCCTGCGCACTTGGGGGCTTCTTTACAGGCTGCATCTCCTATGTAAGGCTGGTATTACTACAGGAAACCTATTCAAAATGGTACACCAATGCATATACCAAAGCTTTTTCCATTGCATTACCAGCTGTCTCTGCCTTCTGGCCATGACTTGCTGACGCCAGCTGTATTTGAATGCCACCTACTGAACGCCAAAGCAAAATACTTACTGCAATGCTAACTTTGCCCAGAATCTGTTCAGGGATTCTGCCAGCCTTTTTCAGGACTTGATCCAAGGAGCCACCATCCTAATGAAAATTTAAAAAAAAAACTCATTGCATTTTTTTTTGCATTACTGTCATCCTAAAAGTGTTGAAGATTGAAGAACCCAATTGGAAAAAAAAAAGCATCTTGACATCCGACAACAGAAACGGTATGGCTGAGATGGGCTTCTGAAGAACTCAGGAGCAACAAGTGGAGATCATGAAGGAAACTTTTGCTCTTTGACACTTACTTCACTACTGGTATAGTTTGTTCCAAGATGACTTGGTCCCCAACTTAGATATAGATTTAAAAGTAGGGGCTTCAGAGGAGTCATCTTGTCAAAGATTCAGTTTCTCTCTGTCACAGATGTTAATAAGCTTCTGGGATGTGTGAAAGCTGCCACCTGGGGGTCTGGATCTTTGGCACTTAAAGCCTCTTCTGAGAATGTGAGAGACTTCAAACTGGCCACAGTTAACACACCATTGTCAAAGATTGCCTTCACAGAGGCCTTGAAAGCAGCAATGATAAGACCTCTACGAAAGAAAACTACAGCGGTACCTCGACTTACGAATTTAATCCGTTGCAAGTGCATGCTCTTAAGTTGAACTACTCTTAAGCTGGGGTACCTATCTAAAAATTAAAAAAAAGTTAAAAAAAATATTTGTAAGTCAAGCAGACCATATCTGGGTTCGCCATCACTGTTCTAGAGCATACGGAAAACAACACAGAAGGGTTTTTTTAAAAACACATGCAAGCTGGATTGCTTAGGACTCAGGCATGTCCAAACTTTGGACCTCCAGATGTTTTGGACCGCAACTGCCACAGTCCTTTGCCATTGGCAATCCAAGCTTCGAATTCTGGGAGTTGTGGTCCAAAACACCAAGAGGGCGAAGTTTGGACATGCCTGGCTTAGGTGGTTGACACCTTTAGAAGGCCTGTTCCATTTAACTAGGCATGTCCAAACTTTGGCCCTCCAGATGTTTTAGACCACAATGTCCACAGTCCTTTCCTATTGGTAATACAGGCTTGGAATTCTGAGAGTTGTGGTCCAAAACTTCAGGAGGGCCGAAGTTTGGACATGCCTGCGTTAAACCTTAGCTGGTGAAGGGGCTCATATGGGTAGAGGGGCACCAGTAAGTATCTTGTTTCCAAGGCATGTTGGACTTCATATGTAGTAATCAACAACTTGACTTCAACCCAGAAAACCACTGGCAATCAATGCAACTGGCACAAAATTGGTATTGTATGAGCAAAGTACAAAGCCTAGCATCTGCAAACTGCGCCAGTTGTAGCTGCTGAGCTGTCTTGAAGTGACCATATAATATAGAACAAATTACAGTTTGCCTAATATCAGGGACACCCCTGTATGGGTCAGATTGGCCACATCAGCCTTCCCTAAGAAAGGACAACCTTTCCCTACCAGGGACAGTTGAAACCACACTGACCAGGCAGCAGTCCTTACCTGTTTCTCTAGGACGGCCATTGAGTATGGTGAACCCCCTAGGCCAGGCATGTCCAAACTTCAGCCCTCCTGATGTTTTGGACCACAACTCGCAGAATTCTAAGCTTAGATGGCCAATGACAAAGGACTGTGGGAGTTGTGGTCCAAAACATCTGGAGGGCCGAAGTTTGGACATGCCTGCCCTAGGCTCTTCCCTTGGTCCCTGGGGCAGGGGGCTGTTAGAGAAGCGACAGCTGGATCTGTCAGTTGCCAAGTGACCAGCATCATCTCTGTCTTCACTTGACCACAGCCTCCAGACAACAACTTAAGTGCTGTTCCAGATGCCTCTGCTTGGTTAATGTAAGATAAAGCTCGGTGACATCAGCAAACTAATGGTACCAACTCCAAAGCCACAGATGATCTCTGTCAATGGTCTCAAGTTCATGCTGATAAGCCCTGGAGCTAAAACTGAGCCCTGCTAATCTCCACATGAAGGTCTGCAGGGGGGGGGGGTGATAGGCAGTCCTCTACCATATTTCTCTTGGCCCTCTTGCAGAGAAAAGTAGTGCAGTACTGGTCTATCAAGACCCAGCGTTCTTTCTCCGTTCCTCAACAAAAGACGTTGAGCCGCTGTAGCAAAGGCTACTGAAATATATCAGCAAGGGTAATGCCCTCTTCAACAACCCTGCCCCCAAAAGGGTAGGTTTGAAAACAGCCAAATAGCTAGACATTTGGCCCTCCTTTCCCTTGTATTTTTCTTTAATAGAGCTTTCTTTAATAAAGGCCCATTTCTGAGGCCTTTGCAAAGGCAACCTCTGACAATGATGTGTTAACTATAGCCAGCAGGAAGTCTCTCACTTTCTCAGATGAGGATTTAAGTGCCAAAGATCCAGACCCCAGGTGACAGTCTTCACACACACCAGGAGCCTATTAGTATCTGTGAGGGAGAGAAACTGAATCTTTTTCAACAAACAATGACAAGATGACTCCTCTGAAGCCTCCACTTTTAAAGCTGCCTCTAAAGCAGCATCCAATGTTTACAGATTTTCTGTGCCTTGGTCCAGTCATCAATCCAAATGGAAATGGCCACTGAGAAATCTGAAGAAGACTGAGACTCGGAAGGGAAATGATAAAGGAACTAGAAAAAATCCTCAAGGATAAGGATGTGTCACTAAAAACCAAGGTGACATTTATCTGCACTTGGGTATTCCACTGTGGAAAAAATGCTGACAGGAAAAACAAAAGAGTCAATACAACTGACTTCAAAGTGGAGTTTAACTTGTTTTGGAATGAAAGCCATTTCCCTTGGAAACAAGGGACATTTTTGCGGTTTGTGGTTTTCTGGGCCCAGCTTTGGCCTTGGATGTTCAGGCCGCGGCAATGGTCAGCAACTGAGGCTCGTGCGCCAACTCTTGGTGTGCTTATTCTTTGAGGACGCATTATCTCAACACATGCCTTAATATATCATAGCCAATTTACACACTCAACACAAGTCTGCTTTTAAAAGCTACTAAACAATTACAACTGATCCAGAAGTCAGGACCCCAACTACTTAAAAAGGGGGGTGCCTATGGATACCACAGGAATACAGAAAGCTACCTTACACTGAGTCAAATAAATGCCCATTAGGCGAGTAATATTGGCCCTAAGCACATCCGATCTTGCCTGATTTCGGAAGCTAAGCAGGGTCGGCCCTGGTTAGTACTTGGATGGGAGACCACCAGGGAATACCAGATGCTGTAGGCGCCTGGGGTAGGAATTGGCAAGCCACTCCAGTATTCCTGCCAAGGAAACTCCATGGACATGGGGTCACGGAGAGTTGGTCACGATTGTAACGACACACACACACACACACACACACACCCCAGCTCTCTGGATCTCTCAAGGTTTCAAGGAAGGAATTTTAAGATCCTTCCCAGGTTCAATTCAAAGTGCTGGCAATTACTCTTAAAGCTCCAATTAGTGAAGGGTCAGGATTTCTGAAAGACTACCTTCTGCCACGAGGGGAGTGGTGGCTCAGTGGACTAAGACTTCCGAAAACTGTCAGCTGCAAAGTCGGTAGCTCGGCGGTTCGAATCCCGGGTGCCACGCAGCGGAGCGAGCTCCCGCTGATAACCCCAGCTCCTGCCAACCTAGCAGTTCGAAAGCATGTAAATGCAAGTAGATAAATAGGTACCGCCGTAAAAAGCGGGAAGATAAAACAGTGTTTCCTTGCAGCCACGCTGGCCACGTGGCCATGGACTTGCACAAAACTGGCTCTTCGGCTTCAATACGGAGATGAGCACCGTCCCTAGAGTCGGACACGACTAGCACGCATGTGCGGGGGGAACCTTTACCTTTTTATTTACCTTCTGCCATTCGAGCTTGTCAGCCCTGAAACTCATCTATTTTGGTGCCTTCCAACAACACCCAAGATATGCCTACAATCAAACTAGGGGAATACTCTTCCGGATAAACTGCAGTCACCCTCTAAATGAAGGAAGGCCCACCTTTTAAAGGAAGTAGTTCACTATGCCATTTTAATTTCCTATTTTTAATCAAACTCGGGGACTGCTATTGTGCTGCCGCCTGCAGCTGTTTCCATGATTCAATTATTATGTCGCGAACTCCAAGGATGTTCTTAACAATTAAATTGATGTCCTTGGACTATGCTTCTTTGGCAATAGAATTTGGAAATATGACTGTCAAAAATGGGAGATTACAATTAAGGCTTCTAACAAGGGCAAGACATACAAGACATACGTAAATAACTACATTTAACGTGGCGTCAACTGCTATTTTTCTCAACCCTTTCTCATGAAGCCCCGGAGCCATTTTGCTTCACACAACATTTGAGGACGCAGGCGAAGGGATTTAACCAGCCTCTAGTCACTGCTCTAAAAGAAGACTCTCCATCTGGCTAAACAAAGGCAGATGGATGCTGAGAGTGAAGAGCAGATTGTTTTGTTTTTTTAATACGCATTGGAGTTCAAACAAGGTGAAAAATGAAGTTGGGAAGGGAAAAATTAGAAGGTATCTCAGGGTAAAAATGTTTGCAACTCTCCTGGGAAATGGATGCTCCCAGGTCCCCAGGTGGCAAACTAACATACAGCTCCATGCAAAGTACAAAGAAGGGTGGGGGATGTTTATTTATTTACCGCTACTTACTTGTTACATTAGGGAACGCTAAGAACTGTTTTTACTGAATAACATCATTGTCCCATGTGGTTCAATACTCTTAACTCCTGTCGGCCATGGCTCTCCAAGGTTACAAGATAGAATTCCTTCTTGGCTCTATCTGGAGGCTACATGGTGCTTTCCCCGCCAATTACTAACCAGGCCTATATTAAGGAAACATCATATTATGCTTCCTTAATATAGGCCTGGTTAGTACTGTAATTGGCGAGGAAAGCACCATGCGGCCCGTTTTCAAATTTTGAGTGGCCCGCAGCTTCTTCTCCCTGCTGGCTCAGCCTGTCATGCATCCCCACCAGCTGTCCTTTACCCATACCAGATAAAGACGTCAGCTTACAGTTTTATGGTTTGCCTGCCCTTCCTGCCTCAGTCTGTCCCCCCAGCAGCCTGCCCAGCCTACCAGCCCCTAGCTCCATTGCTGCAGCATCCTCCCCACCTCCTTGCATGTCCTAGAGCAGGGGTCCTCAACCTAAGGCCCCGGGGCCGGATGTGGCCCCCCAAGGTCCTGAATCCGGCCCCTGGGACCAATTGCACCCCCCACCTACCCCTTGTTTTGTGAGCAAGCCAGCCTCCGCAGCTGCTTTTGGACTGTGATCCGGCCCCCAGTGGTGTCTGGGTGGTGGTGGACCGGCCCACTGTTTGAAAACTTTGTGGACCCCTGTCCTAGAGGCTTGTCCAAAGTCAGCCTGGGACAGTACACATAGCAACAGCAGCTTACTTACCATGTGCTCCATGCAAATGGCTGAATGGTCGGCCCCCACTCATTTTCACCTCGCCAAATTGGGCCCTTCTTGCAAAAAGCTTGGACACCCCCTGCTCTAATGGACCCCATTCGAGGTAATAACATCAAGGAGGAATCAATAAAAGAGCTCGGTTAGTTGGACCTTCCCCCCTCTAAGTGGGTACCTTCTTTAAGAGTATTCTTTTGGGTAAATTTTGCCTTTTTACTCTTTTGTAACCATTTCCTACTTATATATACTGTATATAACGTTTGGTTGGATTTTGAGTGCAGAGGACATCTAGGGACCAACTTCTAGTGTCTCAGGCTCACTATCCTACTATGTTCTTGAGAGAAGATGAGAGGATGTGGGGAATGGTAGTAGTGATCGTGTGTACATTGAGCACTGTTGGGCAAACCTTCCAAAAAGGCACAACCACAGAGAAGGGGTCCACATACCAGGGAGTAGAGAGAAACAATCCAGCTTAATTCTCTGATCTCTCATGCCTTCCGAGGTCTCCCTACCTCAAGGTGACAAAAGGCAAAGGAGTCAAGAGACTATCTGAGGAGTGAACCAGGGTGGTGGGCCAGTACAGCCATACCTTCACAGTTATAAATCCCGCAACTGTCACATAGGACTCAAAAGGTTGTTCTAGAGTTACGTTGAAGGTGATAGACAATTACTCAACAACCATAAACTAGCACACTTCTCAGACCCATTACCATGTGACCAACACTGGTCTGAATCAGAGCTCAGAAAAGTTACTGCTTGAGACTACAACTTCCAAAATCCACCACCAGCCATCAGTCCAGGTAAATAACCCATTCCTTCTCAGAATCCTGTCTGTTAATGGGATGCCAGGCAGAGGCAGAAGTATCTTAAAAAAACCCATGAAGGCATCATCCATTTCCTTTGTTAATCCTCAGGATATATTAATTACAGGCCTGTTTTCCCAAAACAGAACTTCTATCCACCAACAGACCAAGTGACCCAACCAAAGTACTACAATGTTCTTTGTCAAGAAGTTTCATGCATATAATCATGTAACATCATTAAATATTTCTTTCATGCCTGGCCTCACAATGACCCTAAAGTCTGTATATTTGGAGAGAGCATTATTAAGAAAAATCACAAACCCCACACAGTCAGCCATGGTGGTAAGTGAGAAAACAAAACCATAGGTGGCAATCCTGTTCAGATCAAACAAAATGCTCTAGAAGTCTACAAACATTTCAGCTTCCCAAATCTACACTTCAGGATAAATGGGACAAAAAGCAAGGGGTTGGGGAGGTTCTAAACTCTGGCTAGACACTGTGGCTGCAAGGTTTATAGTCCTGACTCAGACTTACGATGGAGATTTTCAGTTCAAATTATTATTGTCCAAGGTCGCAAATATCAGGCTCTGTTTAGCAATTCCTCTGGGTCAAGGAAGCCATGACTACCCAGTACAGATGGGCTTTTCATTATGGAAGTGGTCAGCTTCCGAAACGAAATGCAGGAGCCCAGGCGTCGTTCAGAACTGGAGGAACCCCATCAACCAATCCCTTACCTTGCGTTGGGCTCGCACGGGTTTAAGCTCCAATGAAGAAGAAGCCTCCAACGTCATCTGTCCTTCTCCCTGGCACTGGCCAATCAGACAGGGAGGTGGGGTGATGCATTTCCCTGCACAGCTCCTGATTGGACAGTGCCAGGAAGAAGGACAGATGACACGGAGGCTTCTTCCTCATTGGAGTTTAACCTCGTGCGAGCCCAGCGCAAGGTAAGGGATTGGTTGATTTCTTTCCTCCAGTCCGAAACGCCACGTGGGCTCCCGCGTTTCGTTTTGGAAGCTGCCCACTTCCGAAACTAAAAGCTCATCTCTACTACCCACTGTATGTCACAGAAGTCATTAGGAATGGTTAGATGCTGTTAAACACATCCCTTAGAACATTTTTTTCAACTACAACAAAATACATCAACAAAATAAAACAGAAAAAAACCAAACATTATCATCATCACAATATACCCTTCCATTACCATACAGGGCTTGTTGTTGTTGTTGTTGTTGTTGTTGTTGTTGTTGTTGTTGTTGTGTCGTACAGTTGTGACCCCATGTCCATAGAGTTTTCTTGGCAAGAATACTGGAATGGCTTGCCAGTTTCCACTCCAGGCACCTACAGCACCTGGTATTCCCTGGTGGTCACCCATCCAAGTACTAACCAGGCCCGATCCTGCTTAGCTTCGAAGATCAGGCGAGAGTGGATGCACTCAGGGCATCTAGGCAGCTGCCCACCATACAGGACTCTATGGGCACTCACAGAACACCCACAGCAGACAAGGTGTAACATATACACATACCTAAAGACATACAGTACACATAGCAACAGCAGCTTACTTACCATGTGCTCCATGCAAATGCTGATCTCACCATCACTATAAAATGCTCCATAGAAGCCCACTATATATGGAGAATTGCATTCGTGCAGAACTTGAAGCTCCCTGATTATCTGGTTGCGAATTGCTGGCTTGATCTCTAGGTGAATAAGCTGCAAAATAATCAATTACTGTAAGTTTCTTCTTGGGGCAACTCTTAGAAATGGAAGAAGAAGGACAAAAGGTATTCTTAAAATGTTGTGGCATGTGGTTTTGGTGCAGAAAAGCCATTTATCATCTTCCAATCAATCTTTCACGGAGCAATCCCTTGCCAAATGGCAACATTAGAAATCTGACATGCAAGGATCTGAAGATATGGGAGATTCTGTGGGGAATACGCTCTATGATGTTGGAACTGACAACTGTCACTCCTCTGATCGCAAGGGCGTAAATCCCAGTCAGGTCTGAGAATACTTGAGGCCATCATAAAAGAACAGAAATTGCAGCGTTCTGATCCTAGACTTTGAATAGGTTCATTCAAGGCAGTGCTCACCTTTCGTGCCATAATGAGACCAGAAGGCTTGTGAGAGACTTTGAAGACCACCCCACCGTTCCCTGCACCAAGTTCACTGATCTTCTCAAAGTCATCATCCTTCAGCTCCCCAACTTTTTGTTTCTGGGTGAGGAAGGCCTCGAGTCGTTTTCGCTGCTGTTCGTCAAGCTCCAGTTCTTCCAACTTTTTCTGCAGGGCTTCCAGATTTGTCCTGCAGGATAATAAGAGAGAAAAGCACAGAAACAGTATTAATTGAAGTAGAATCAGAGCCTTCCGAGTGACATCCAAGGCCCAAATCTTGCTTGTGCAAGCATAGCATTCGTTTCCCTCTAACCAATCTGATGGATCCCCCTACAAAAGGATACCTGAAGTATCTGGATTCAGTTGCAATTTACTGACCCTCATCCAGTCCATTGCCAAGGCCAGGCAGAGCTCAAGGGTCCAAACATCATCCTCTGCAGATGATGCAAAGGAGAGACAGAGATGTGTGCCATCAACATACTGGTGGCAATGCACTCAAAACACAGGCTCTTTAAAGAGGCCTTTCAAGAGCCTATAACATCTTATCCCGGTGGATACTAAGATACTATTTTTAGTTAATTTCACATTGTTTAGTTTGTGTTTGATGTTAGTGTTACTGTAATTTTTGCACTGTGTCACTGTTGTTTTTTGTTTCAGATTGTTCTTTATTATACAGTATTTGTTGTGAATCATCCAGAGTGGCCTTGGTAGCCAGATGGGTGGTATAAACAACAAACAAACAAACAAATTTGGAAGCTAAAAATCAGCAGAAACCTCAAGCTTAGCCTAATACCTCATTTTTCAACACATGGAACTACAAAGTCCAGACAGCATGTTGTGGAAGTGTGACTCAAACGAGAATCAAACCAAAGCAAACCCTACCACACTTCACCACATAAAATCATTACCTGACTTCCAACTAGCCTCCTTTTCAAGAAGAGATACAGAGGAACTACTAATTTCAGCCCCTCTTCCCCTTTTCCATGTGACTGTTGACCTCCGGTTCATGCCAGTGAACATTCCCCATTTCTACAGAAAGCCTTCCCTCATTCTGCTAGAGTGAAAGTACTGTAGTTTCCACCACCAGAATATGTTGCTAGGTAGGCTTGTGGGGCAGCATTCCAACAGTTCAGAATTGTACTCCAAAGCATCTGGGGGGCACTGAAGTGTGGAAGGCAGTGAGAGGGTGACAGATGGATAAATTATGCACATCCTACTTTGGTAAGAATCTGTGTCAATTCACAGGCAATTACATAACCCTGCATCACTGCAGGAAAGCTCCTTGCCTGTGCTTCCCCCCCCTTCCCGTGTAAATAAAACATATCTGCAGAAAGAAGGTATGCAAAATAAAGAATCAGGAGAAGACTGTTTCAATTCCAAACTCACCATATAAGGCTGTGCCACAAGGAGGAGTCTTGTGGCGCAAGGGTTCAACTGCTCTGCTGCAGCAAAACCGTGCTCACAACCCGGGGTTCAATCCCAGGTAATTGGCTCAGGGTTGACTCAGCCTTCCATCCTTCCTAGGTCGGTAAAATGAGTACCCACCCAGCTCATGGGAGGGCATAAGAATATAAAAAGAGCCATGCTGGATCAGGCCAAAGGCCCATCTAGTCCATCTTCCTGTATCTTATTTATTTTATTTATTTATTGGATTTTTACACCACCCATCTGGCAGCGAGGTCACTCTGGGCGGTTTACAACAATTAATAAATTCAAATAATTCATACAATAAATACACTAACATAATAAAATAAAAATAAAAATAACATTAACATTAATTTATCTCACGGTGGCCCTACCAAATGCGTCTGGGAGTGCAGGGGACTAGATATCTGTCTCCTGATACCACTCCTCTGCATCTGGCCCTTGAAGTACCCCGGTATTAAGCCTGGAGATTATGCATCTTCCTCATGGTTTGTAACCTGTGATGGATTTTTCCTCCAGGAATCTGTCCAATCCCCTTTTGAAGGCATCCAGGCCAGATGCCATCCCCACATCCTGTGGCAGGGAGTTCCAGGGGGGAGGAATGTATAGCCAGAATAATTAACATCTAAAATGCCCAAAAAATGCTTCAAGCACTATAGGGTAGTAAAGAAGCAGCATCTTCAGGATGCCACATCTTTGATACTTTCCCTACTTAATTAGCAATTATAAGTGGTTTTCTTGCTCAGTTAGAACATGTATGTTTTGAAGAAGAGCCAATTGGAGAGAGGGTGTGGGTGGGTGTGCATGACCTCTGCCCCTCTGTTTGAAGGATTTGAAACGATGTCATATTGAAGAGGGAACAGCTTTGTTTTCCATGGGTTCAGAGACTAGGACTCGGAGCAATGGTTTCAAACTACAGGAAAAGAGATTCCATATGAACATTAGGAAAAACTTCCTGATGGGTAGAGATGTCCCGCAGTGGAATATGCTGCCACAGAGGGTGGCAGAGTCTCTTTCTTTGGAAGTTTTGAAGCAGAGGCTGGATGGCCACCTGTCAGGGTTACTTTCATAGGGGTTCCTGCATGGCAGGGGGTTGGACTGGATGTCCCTTGAGCTCTCTTCCAACTCTTAGGATTCTATGATCTGAATCCCAAAGTTGGTTTTCCAAAGTTGGGAACCAGTGGCCTAGAAGGCTGGAGTTTCAGCAAGACAAAATCTATTTCTATCCTTAGTGATTATATCCTTTGATTTGTATTCCTGCATGGAGCAGGGGGGTTGGACTTGATGGCCTTGTAGGCCTCTTCCAACTTCACTCTTCTATGATTCTATGATTAGAAAAAAACGTGAAATGCTGCCACTCATATACAGTATTCCTTCGTTCATTTACGGTGACAAGAAAAGACAATGACCGGCAATTTAAATACAGTAATCTCACATTTATCGCGGGGATTAGGGACCCAATCCGACCCACCATAAAAGGATGCTATGATTCTATGAAGGACTGGGATGTCAAACCCAACCCTCTGCCACAGATGCAGCTTTACAACAGTCCTGCTGTATGATCAACCTCCTGGCAAACCACATCTCGCCAGGTTTGGACTTCTGGTACTCAGTTTGAAGAAACAGATATACCGTGTTTTCCCGAAAATAAGACACTGTCTTATATTTATTGTTTGCCAAGAATGTGCACTAGGGCTTATTTTGGGGGTAGGTCTTATTTTCGGAGAAACAGGAACTGCAAGCAAATACGCTACAAAGTACAGTAACTTTGGTGGCCCAAGCAAAGGGGAGGAAGGACCATGGATGGAAAGGGAGGGGGCAACATGCTCTCTCTCTCTCTCTCTCTGTGTGTGTGTGTGTGTGTGTGTCTGTGTGTGCAGGCACAGTCACACCCATCACTAGGTCATTATTATCAGGGTAGGGCTTATATTTAACAAATGCATAGAAATCCTGCTAGGGCTTATTATTGGGGTAGGTCTTATTTTCGGGAAAACAGGGTAGTCCCGAAAAGCTTCCGGTGATTTTTAAAAATATAGTGGCTTCTAAAGGTATCGCTTGTAGCCTAGTCTTGCTTTTGTTTTATGTGTCTTCCAATGTGGACCTGTTGCAGAATTGGTCCATAAAGAACACAAGGGCAATGGATTCATAGCCAGCCCACTGGCCCCTTCCCCCACCTCCAAGAAAGAAAGGATGAGCTGTCCTTGCTCGCCTGCTGCGAACAACTGAAGCCCCCGCTAAAAGAAATAGCTGGCAAAAGCGGCTCCTTTCCGCCCCTTGTCTTCCTGCCGACAGCCAGACAACAAAATTAGAGCAAGCAATTAGAACGAGCAAAGAGCTTGCATTATCACATCCCAGTCAATGCTGGAGTTGTCAGTACAATCCGATGATGCACTTCCTGCCTTGGACGATTCTGTGAAAGGAGAAGAGACTAAGCAGCCTCACACTTCTGAAAGCATGTCCGTTGGGAGGACATGATGCACCTGCCCAGCGTTGGCTTGCAAACAGCCGAGCTAAAGGGCCTTAGAAGCGTCCCCAGTGAAAGATCAGATGGTGCCAGGAGCCACCTGACCCTGGTGTGGAATTCTGCTTCAGGGCAGGCGATAATCCAGTTTCTGCATTCCCCATGTGCCAGACTTCTGCTTTAACAACAGGAGCCTCGTGGCGCAGTAGTTCAATGCCTGTCCTGCAGGTAAAACTGTGCTCATGACCTAGGGTTCAATCCCAGATAGCAGGCTCAAGGTTCACTCAGCCTTCCATCCTTCCGAGGTCGGTAAAATGAGTACCCAGATTGCACTGTGTAGCCTGCACACTGTAATTAAAAACTGTAAACCACCCAGAGACTACTTGAAGTGGTATGGGGCGGTATATAAACAGAGCACTTTAACAACAACCAAAAAAATATATGCAAAGGACATATGGCAGAGCTTTGAAAGTTATTTTTTAAAAAATCAGCTAACTACACTTACAATTCCAACATCCCAGACAAGTAGCTACCATTGTGACTGCAGTTTTTAAAGTATAGTGGTACCTTGTATAAAGGAATTAATTCATTCCAAATGAAATTCTGTTAAGCAAAGTTTCCTTTATACAAATTTCCCGTAGGAATGCATTGAAAACAGTAATCCCTAATTGCAACCATTTTTATGTTGTATGGATTCACCCCACAGGCGATTCTGTTAAGCAAATTTCCCCTATCTCTGGAATTTTTTATGTTGTACAGATTTTATGTTATACAAAATGTTTGTTATACAAGGGTCCACTGTATCTTTTGAAAATTTCCTCGTTTCTCCTCATTTTCTTCAGTGATTAAAAAAACAAACACCCACATCTGCCTGTTACAATCCACTGGCCTACTATACAAAACCCACTGGGCTCCAGAAAGGGGAAGCATTACTGATTTCAAACAAAAAACAAAGGAACAACCAGCTGCTGTACACCTCTGCTCTCCTTCTATCTACTTTGCTGTCACTTCAACCAGATGCAGCCGGGGAACAGGCAGCAGATGAGTGGAGGTTTCTTTCCCATGCAGGGGAACATGTTGGCAACTGTGAAAACAAGGTGCTTCTTGGGAGGAGATGTTCCACGGCATTTAGTAAGTGGCTGCTTGTGTACCGACAACTTGCCGGTACAGTAGCTGTGAAAGTACGATGCTGCTTGGGAGGAGTTTCCATGAACCCACCCCCAAGAAGCTGTTTGCCTACTCATCAACTCACCTTGAAACAATTTTTTGCCCGGCATTAACAACGAGACCACGAAACTTTGGGACCCAGTCTGAGGAAGACGGATCACCATCTAAAACTACTTAATTCTTTTCAGTGCGCCAGTAAAGGCATCACCTGCTTCTGGATTTGTATTGGGGATATCTTAGATGGACCATTCCGCTTTTAATAGACCCCCCCCCCCCAAAAAAAAGCAGGGGTGACACTACTGCTATTATTCGGCATTTGACTGCATTTGGGTGACTAGGACTTTGGGTTACCGTGCTCATGACTGAGTTCAAATCTGGCTGGTAAATTAAAAGTCTGTTTGACTGTATTTAACACCAAATATATGAACATAAGAAGAGCCATGCTGGATCAGGCCAAAGGCCCATCTAGTCCAGCTTCCTGGATCTCACAGTGGCCCCACCAGATGCGCCAGGGAGCGCACGAAACTAGATCTCTGTTACCACTCCCCTGCATCTGGTTCTTGAAGTACCCCCGTTTTAAGCCTGGAGATTACACATCTCCATCATGGTTTGTAACCTGTGATGGAATTTTCCTCCAGGAATCTGTCCAATCCCCTTTTGAAGGCATCCAGGCCAGATGCCATCACCACATCCTGTGGCAGGCAGTTCCACAGACTGACAACACGCTGGGTTAAAAAAAAATTCTTTTGTCTGTTCTCACTCTCCCAACCCTCAATTTGAGTGGATGTCCCCTAGTTCTGGTATTTTGGGAGAGGGAGAAGAGTGTCCCTCTAAACCACTTCACGCATTTCAGACTAAAGAGCCCCAAATGTTTTAGCCTTTCCTTCAAAACTGGAAATGGACTTCCACCCATTTCAGCTTGCTTTCTGTCGGTCTGATGGCATCCTTAGAGGCCTGGACATCTTGTGATGGGGAGAGCAGCCTTTAGATTGGCAAATGTCATCCCATCTTGGGATAAGGTGATAGGAAAAAAAAATCCTTCTATGCCTGACACTGTAGAAAGCAGATCCCAGGCAGACAAAGCATCTCCCCAGGATTAAGGCAGCTCTTTGGAACATGTCTCATCTCCCCCACCTCCGGGAAATATTCCTTAAGAAACAATTACAAACTGCCTTGCCTTCTGTTGCACATAGCAATTGGGGGGGGGGGGTGTACAATGTTTCCTCTCCCAAGGCCTTCAGCTGCCTCTAGAATTTCACACTATTTCCGTCCCCTGCCTTAGAATTATTCTGATTGCAATTCTTGATACAAATGGTGCTGTCATTTCCTTTCTACTTTTTCCAGAAGCTGACAGGTGCGTAGGTGCTTGGCAGAGTGGAAGCGTCTTTGCACCTCACCCCTCGGATCGATACCTTTCTCTTGTCACTTATGTCAGCCGATTTGATACACAGCAAGAGGCGATACCGCACAGGCAAGTAGCAATTGCGTGTACTTTTCAAACAATGAATAAGACACAGGAGGAGAGGAACAAAGAAGTGGCGCACAAGGTGAAAATGCTTCCGCCCCCTCAGTATTCCAGTAGAGTTTGGACCGTGCACAATATCTATTTACTAAAACATTAAAATAAAAAAACCATGCCCACATAACCTGCCGGTTGTGTGAATGGTGTCACACCTAGTTTGGCCAACTGAGTCTATTGCTTAGCACAGTGGTACCTCAAGTTACAAATTTGATCTGTTCCAAAGGCATGCTCTTAAGTCGCACTACTAAGTCAGGGCACCTATCTAAAAATCAAAAACTTAAGTTAAAAAATAAAAAATATATATATTTGTAAGGGGAGCAGACCATATCTAAAATTTGTAAGGTGGCCGTTAAAACGCCAACAGTTTTCTGCTCTCAAGTTGAATTGTTCTTAAGTCAAGCTGCTCTTAAGCTGGGGTACCACTGTATTTAAAACCACAGTGGTGGAGTAGGCGTTGAAAATTGGAGTGAGACTCACGCGGTCCAGGTTCTACTCCTTGCAAAGCCATTGCCTTGGATTACAGGGTGGTTATGAAAATGTGGCGAAGAGGAAGAGTGTCATGCATCTCACGAGAGGAAAGGTAGGCTGAAATGTAAACCGTTGGCACAACTCACAACACACTGGGAGAGAACAAGCGGGCATTTCACTGGTTCCAGAAAGCACCATCAACTTTTTTTTTGGGGGGGGGGTCAATTTTGGAACACCAGAAGCTGCCTTCCCTAGCTCAGGGTCACCAGCCCATTGGTTCCCCAAACCTTCACAGAGACGTTGTCCATGTTACATGTCATCTAGTCTTTTAAATTAAAAACCCTACCGATGAAAATGTAACACCCTCTTGCATGCAAAGCGTCAAGTCTGCCACCAAATCCGTTCCCTAAGCGTCCCTCCCCATGAGATGTTGGTTTTGGTGACCAGGAAAGCTGGCACAGCCCTGTCAACAGGGCAATAACATGACTTGTTTTTGTTTTTGTTGACTGTCAAGGATTAAATCCTTAAAAAGGAGGTCACTGTCCTTAACCTTAAAGCTTTCCTTATTTAATCCATGGTGGGTGGACATTATCTGTGACATGTGGAATGTGTGTGTGTGTGTGTTGTGTCGTTACAGTCGTGACCGACCCTTCGTGACTCCACGGCCATGGAGTTTTCTTGGCAGGAATACTGGAGTGGCTTGCCAGTTCCTACTCCAGGCGCCTACAGCACCTGGTATTCCCTGGTGGTCTCCCATCTAAGTACTAACCAGGGCTGACCCTGCTTAGCTTCTGAGATCAAGCGAGTTCGGATGTGCTCAGGGCATCTAGGCAGAGGCACTTTTAAAATCACTTCACCATCTACTCAGACAGAATAGCTATACAGAGACACAACATACATCACAGATATACATTGCATCAATGCCTTTAATTGGATCTAAAGGGGAGGTGAGGGATATACACACCTTGCTAAAGTCTGTCAGTGGTGATTAGCTATTTCTCCACTGAAATGCATTGAGCCAATACATTTCAATGGGGATTGCGGGACAGCGTTGGCTGGGAAAGGAATGGCGCCTGCAGCAAGGGCAGTGGTGCCTTTACACAGGTTGCTGGAAGGCTTTTTAAAAAGTCTTCCAGCAGCCCATAAGCAGCGGTGAGACCACTCTAACTGATTGGTGCTGGGGTGGGGAAATACCCCAGCACTGATCAGCTGGAGCCCCAGCATGTACTCTGGTCCCATGATATAGCGGGACTGCAGTACATGAACCATGAAATGGCGGGAGGTTACTATATAGGAAATACACAGGCAGGAGGCAAAATAAAGATTAGTAAGTTGTAAACTTTAATAGACTTTGTTGGTTAAAAGTTTGAAGGGTGACTTGGGAGACACAGCCCCCCCTCCCCCGAGAGCCATGAAACCATATTTAGTGGTGCTGACAAACTCACTCATACTCAATTCTTCTCTCTCCCAGCCTATCCTACCTTACAGGATTGTTGCGAGGACAAAGGGGAAAGAAGAGGCATATACGTCACTCTGAGTTATTGGAGGAAAGCCAGGGTACAAGCATATTGAATAAATACAGACTGATTGATTCACCGACTGACCGATGGGTATCTTTACGATACCATAGGATTCCATGGCTTTTGTTTCAACTCATTAACACAATTAGTTTCCTGGCAACTCTTATTGGCAAAGAGTAATTTTAGGAAATGACAATTATTTGCCAGAGTTTACGCTGGTAGTGTCATGGGACATTAAAAATAAAACTTCAGCATTTTGGTGAATTTTTAGCAGGACTTGAAAGTCAGCAACAGAATGCTGTATCATCTCCAGTCAGTTCCAGGATGTATGTGTCATAATGCGGCATCATACCATAATCACCATCCAGAATATCTTTCATTAGTAACGAGAGCAATTATTCATTTATTTTTGTCCCCCCCCCCACCAAAAGTTATTGTTTATGCAGCTTTCAGGTGGCCCTTCTAGATTGTTTGTTGGCCTGTTTGCCTTCTTTAACAGAGAGCCAGTGTGGTGTAGCACACAGCAGGGCTCAGCCATGGAAACTCTGGGGGTGGTAATGGTAAACCACTCCCTAAACCTCTAAACAGCACGGTTACATTTCTAAGCTCCCATGCCACTTCTGCTCTGGAATGTTTGGTCCTAATATCTCAGCTAGTAATTCTCAACCTGTGGGTCCCCAGATGGTCCTGAACTGCAACCCCCAGAAATCCCTACCAGCACAGCGAGTGGTGGAGGCTTCTGGGAGTTGCAGTCCAGGAACATCTGGGGACCCACAGGTTGAGAACCACTGATCAAAGCATTTTAATTGTTTTCTCTGATTTGCTATAGAGATGTTCCCCCAGATCTTATACGTTAATAATCAAATTGGTCTCCTGGGCATTTGGAATGCTTTTCCGGCTCTCCTTTAAAGAAAGCCTTTTCCAGAGACTTCACACTGAGTTGCAATCCCTTAAACCTCTATACAGTAATATAACCCATTGAATTCAGTTCTGGGAAGACATGTATGGAACTATATTTATAGAGCCAAGATGGATAAATGACAAGGTTTGCACTTGAATGTGGACAAAATCGTGTGTGTGTGTGTGTGTGTGTGTGTGTGTGTGTGTGTGTGTGACATCCTCAGCTACAATACATACCATTCTATTTGCTGTAGTGTGTAGATGGATGATGGAAGTCATCACCCCTGCATACACAAAAGGCACCAGAATTGGGGGAAACTGATCTACGTCAACTTATTAGCCACGGACAAATAACCCTGCTTCTGATATCTACTGAGTTACAATTATTTGTAGCTTACAGATCAGAGATCCCGCCACTTCTCAACTGTGTCACACCTAAAAATGGTGAAAAGCAATGGTTTCATAGCAAGGTTGAGAGTTCGTGACTGGCAAATAGGCAAGAATAATCATGAACTGTAATCTGACTTTACTTGCAACATTGCTTAGGGCGGAGTAGCACCTTTAAAACCGCCAGATTTATTGTGAGCGTGAGCTTTTGTGGATTACATACCACTTCGTCACTGTAATTCGTCATACTATATAATCCATGAAAGATTATGCTAGGCAAAACCTGTTAGCCTTAAAGGTACAACGTGTTTCTTCATTGTTCTGCAGCAAGAAGCACACGGGGCTGCCCTTGTTAAAAGGATTTGTTATTCTTACACTAACAGAAGTCACAAACTGTTGCTGATTTTCTGCAGATCCTCTTGTCCCTTTCTCCGTTCTGCCAACGACTGCTGCAAAACCGAAAGCTTTCTCGAGCACTGCTCCTTGCTGACATGAATGCACCTGGGGTACAGATGAAATGTCTAAGAAGCGATGAAATTTCTCAAAGAGGTCATAAATTATGTCTCAGCCACAAAGGAATGCCAGTCAGCAGCATTCCAAAGGAATTTGGTCTCTTCCTGTATGGACAGGGCTGTGGGTAGGAAAGAATTTCTACCAGAGAGCCGACATTTGTCAAGAATTTCTGAGCACCAAATCTCTCTCTCTCTCTCTCTCTCTCTCTCTGTTTCCTCCACCCCAATAGATGTTTGTTCTCTGTAACTGGCAACATCTCTGCCACTTCTAAGGTACCGTGTCTTCAGAAGAACCTTTTGCTTCTGGGGAGAGTAAGGTGGCCTCAATGTGACATCAAGGAACCATATGAATCTGAATGGTGGGAAAATGATTGATCATTAGATTCTAATGATAACATCAAACAGGGAAGCTTTTATAACCAAAAGCTACTCTGCCCAAGCTAAAGACTAGTTCTACTACAGCTAATAGTTCTGCTGCTAATAAAGTTCTACTACAGCTTTCCTTGAACAAGTGAGCTCCATCCACATATGTTGGACTACCACCATTCCAGAAACATTGATCTACAACTCTCACCCAGTGCATTGGCTAGTCCTGGAGTGCTCCTCCAATGCACCTGGAGGTCCACCAGGCTGGAGAAGGCAGCCTTCTCATGGGAAGAAAAATGCAACTGAATCTTCTGCCAAAGGAAAAACCAATGCTACTGACACAAGGGTATTTAGCAGAAAAAAATGTGCAAACGGCTAAGAACCCATGGCAATAAATCCAATTTGTTAATGACCTTCTTTCAGATATTAGGAAGGATCGCAAATACAACACTGCTGCTTTTTTGCTATCATGGTGAACGTCCCAAAAGCATTTACACTGAAGAGTAGACCAGACAGGAAGAACTTTGGCTCAACCTGGACTGCAAGGAGATCAAACCTATCCATCCTGAAAGAAATCAACCCTGAATGTTCCCTGGAAGGGCAGATTTTGAAGCTGAGGCTCCAGTACTTTGGCCATCTCATGAGGAGAGAGGACTCCTTGGGAAAATCCCTGATGTTGGGAAAGATTGAAGGGAAAAGGAAAAGAGGACGGCAGAGAATGAGATGGTTGGACAGTGTCATCGATACAACCAACATGCATTTGACCAAACTCCGGGAGGCAGTGGAAGACAGGAGGGCCTGGAGTGCTCTAGTCCATGGGGTCACAAAGGGTGGGACACGACTTAACAACTGAACAACAACAAGTAGGGATATTCTTCCTTTCCAAGCTGGTCAATAGGAAGCATATGGAGGTGGCCTCAACCCCCAGGGTCCTTGGGATGGGCAGATGGGAAAGAGATGTAGCTGTGATACAGGGAATACAGTAGGAGGTGCCTGCAGGCCCCTGGCAGCTCCTGGGTCAAAGAAAAAAATTAGCCATAAAAATTACAATTTTGGCACTACTTAAAGGCAACTTTGGCTACCCTTCTAGGCCCACTGCAGCCAAAAGCAATGTTTTAATAAATGGAAAGTGATCAGAAAGAAATGCACATCCTGACTTTCTTTCACCATGAGATTCACATGGGGGAGATTCCAAGGGGAGGGGGGTCTCCTGCTTGGCATGTCCAAACTTTAGCCCTCCAGATGTTTTGGACCACAACTCCCACAGTCCTTTGCCATTGGAAATACAGACTTGGAATTCTGGGAGTTGTGGTCCAAAACATCAGGAGGGCCAAGTTTGGACATGCCTCCACAGCACAGCAAGAAGAGGCCTTAAGCTTTCCATGTGCTAGCACGGTGATACAGAAGGCCCATCTGGCTGAATGTAAGGAAGACCGGGATTAGGTGAAACATAGTCCAAGCACCTAACGGGTTATAAAGTACTCCCTTGAAATCCATTATGGAAGAAAGATTGTTATTATGATATCGGATGGAAACTCTCCTGTTTATTTTTCCTTTCAGATGATCTAGTAGCATTGTGTTACCAGAGAAGCGACTAGAGAATTATATCATTTGCCTAATGTATATCATTTACCTACTTATTCTTTCATTCCGGATTCTGAGTTATGGCTCATCTGGGAAACAATTCCCAAGGTACCTGAAATGACTTCCTATTATAGATCTTGACCTTAGCATCCTGGAATACAGCAACCAGCTTTATATCAATTCCAGGAAAACAGCTGAGACCCTCTCCCAAAGGGATGGCCATTCTTTATCTCATGTGAAGTACACTTACATCACTTTTTATGGGGCAGAGATAATGCTACTCAAGTACTGTGCCGGCTTCTAATCAAAAATAGCTTAATTATTTTAATATTTTAAATTTGTTTAAGCTTCAACTATGCTTCATTAATGTCCATAATTTTAAATTGTGCAAAGCTGAAAGAGAGAGTGAGTGTGTGTGTGTGTGTGGGGGGGGTGTTCCAGAACAATTAAATTCAAATGCAACAGAAGACATTCAAATGCAACCACTTAAAACAGACACTGGATAAAAGAAGCCCGGGAACTTTTTGACATTCAAAATAGGCACTTTGAACCAAGCCAAAAAATACCACAAGCCAACTGATGTGCTACTGGTATGACCAATCGTAAACCCTGCCTGCTTCTTAGAGATTTATGTACTTTTACAGTTGATTCTGGGCTGGGAAATTAAAAAAAAAAGAATCATTTTTTGCAATCTGTAGCATTACATAACAAAAATGCCTCTAAGAACAAAAAGTGTAACACTGCAGGGCAGGTGTAGGATATGAGGGGGTTATCAAGAATGAAATTTTCTATTTTATCCTTCAACAAAAAATGAACTATGTTACCAGTTGAATTGTTTTCTGAAGGACTAGATCTGGTAACATTATTATCCAAAATATAAGGTACTGTATTGCAGACAACATTGTTACTTGTGGCTTAGGGAGACAAACATAAAACCACAATTAGGTGGTTTCACCTACTGCTGATTCTGAGTCACCGCATTGGCTGATTTAACTACCATTGCACCAATGAAACCACAGTTCCTCAAATAATCAGATGCTAAAATCCTACTGGACAGTGCTGCCTGGACAATGGAAACAAGGTCATCAGCAGTGGCAGATTGCAACTGATTAACTTTTGCAATTCTGGAATGCACAAAGCTTTGTTGCATTGCGTAAAAGCCACGGGCAACCGTAATTGACAAAGAAGTTTAATCGGCAGCAATCTGTCACTGCCAATGATGTCAAACCTACAGAGTCCTGTGACATAAGCTTAGTCACAAAATTTGAGCCAGGAAGGATTTGACTTAAACCACTGAATAACTTCAGTTAGATTTGGAAAATGGGACTGAGCAGGCCTCTTATTTCTTGTCGCTCTTTATTCTTGTTCATTTCTAGACACAGAAGATCATTTTGAGAACTGTAGATATTTCTAGTATTGTCTTTACTCTCTCTTTAACTGCTTCTCTTGGAGCTTTAACTTCGTCTTTTAACGATGTAAGATGTCCCTCAATTCCCCGTACTCAAACTTGAAGATGTCTTAATTGTAAAAGGTATATTGTTCCTCATTCCTGTAAGCCGCCTTGGGTCCTTTTCCATGGAGAAAGGCAAGATAAAAATACTCTAAATAATATAAATAAATTATGCAAGTGTGGCAGCAAATGGGGCCAGACCTTCAAATTGTGGTTCGCCTCCATCTGTTCTCTGGGGTATTCAGGGTGCTATTGCAGCAATTAGTAAGGGGACATGAACAGCAACATCTGCAGTTCATACAACTGTTGCTGTCCCAAAGGTGGGGATTACTTTTAATACTATAATTGATGAAATGCCATGAATAGCGATTCTGGCTAGTGCATTTTTAAAAACTGTTGCCCAAATGAGTAACACTGCCAAATTCTGTATCACTTCTCTATCTGTGGGGGAACAATTCCGTAGTACAGTGATACCTCACCTTACGAATTTAATCCGTTCCGAATGCATGCTCTTAGGTCGAACTACTCTTAAGTCGGGGTACCTATCTACAAAATTGAAAGAAATACGTTTTAAAAATCAAAACATGAAAAAAAATGGTAAGTCGAGCAGACCATATCTAAAATTTGTAAGGCAGCAGTTAAAACGCCAACAGTTTTCCTCTCTTAAGTTGAATTGCTCTTAAGTCGAGCTGCTCTTAAGTTGGGTTACCACTGTAGAGCCTCTTTATTGGCATAGCAAGAAGAGAGACAGTCCATAGGATGTCTCCCAGAGACCACAACCACATTTTCAAAGTGCTGCAAGACTCAAGCAAACATTTATTACTCAAGAAATACAACTTCCTACTGGGAGTTTCATTTCAATTATTTACGTCATACAATTTGGAGTTAAATGTCTACCCAATGTCATGAAGCAGCATTCCCTATTCCCTTAATTACTTTGAAGTTATAGTTAGATTTCTGGTTCTTTCTCATGACAACACTAGCTTACATAAAATACAGTATATGTGACTTACATGTAATTTGGGGGGCTGACTGTTACAAGCACCTGGCAGCTACGCTCTGCTCCAGGTTGATGCTTACTGCATCATTAGAGCAAAATGAGGAAGGCTGGAAGTGATGTTTCTGCAATTTCCTGGTCTGAGCAAATAGTTTGACATGATGGAAAGATAAAAGCATCAGGAAAAATGCAAAGCCCTGTTTAAGTTTTAAGCTTCCGAAATCAAGTGAGATCAGATGTGCTTAGGGCATCTAGGCAGCTAAAAATATTGGGTAGGTAGTTTTAAAAATTGTCTCTACCTCACCCCAGTTGCAATCAAGTAATAGGGCACCTGTGGCAGATGAACTGTTTCCTGTATCTCATTTCCATGAAGGCTTCAGGGCAGCCTTTTCAGGCAGTGAGATTCTCCCAAGTAATCCTGGCAACAGTTTTGATTCCTGCAACTAAAGGCTGGCATGTTTTTTTAAATGGGAGGGAAAGCAGAAAGGCTGCCGATTCATCTTGCTGTCTATCCCTCTTCCCCACTTTCTGGTGTTCCATGTGCACATCTTCTGCCTGTTATCTGGATATTTCAGAGAACACCCTGCTTTTGCTGGAACAAAAGGAGATGAGGGCAGCCACAGCATCAATCTAGCAGGCAGAAGCACTGATTAAGGGAACTGTTTGGCATGGAAACAGATGATCCTAGGTGTGTGGAGGTTGATTTTAACCTGACAAAATTTCTTCAAAGAATTCGTACACACATAAAATGATAAAGAAAAGTTGTGTGGGGGGGGGGGGGGGGAGGGTAGAAGGGAGGGGCTCCTGCCACTCACGACATCAAAGTTTACCTCTCTCACTGTGGAAATACTCTTCAATACGCCTCTTTTATTTTCCCAGAGCTGGGAAGAAGCATTCTTCATCTTATTATCTGCTGGCATTTCGACGGTGCCAGACCCACCAAACCGTGCTGGAGAACAACTCAACAACAGCCACCCTCTCCCTCCCATTTTTCTGGTTACTAGAAGTGCGACTGTACAGTACTTTTATCGAGGTTCTCCCTGCTCTGTTGCACGTTGCTCCAGAAGAGCGGCGAGGCTCAGCATCGTTTACGAGAGATTTAACCCAGGAGGACAACTTATATAACCCCATACTCTTAAACCGGGGGTGGGGGGAGAGATTCGGAAGCGATCGACACCAACAACAGCGCCCGGCGATGGAAGGAGCGCTTCCTGCTGCCGGACCAGGGAGTCCAACCTCGGGCGCTCCGGAGCCTGGGACGGCCCAGCCTTTCCTCCGCCGCCTCGCCCTCCTCCTCCTCCTCCTCCTCCCCCCTTCCCGCCCGCACTCACTCCGCCGAGCTGGTCCCGTTGATGGTGGTGCCATCGGGGGTGGGGTTCAGCTGGATCGGCATCGGCTTCTTCTTGGGCATGGTCTCCGGCGCCTGGGCAGCAGGAGGAAGAGGAGGAGGAGGAGGAGGAGGAGGAAGGCTCCGGCCGGCCCGAGCAGAGGATAAGCGGCCCCGAGCGCGCGGATCAGAGCGCGGAGCCGGCGGGCAAGGCGCGGGAGCTGGGCTGCGCTGGGCTGCGCGCTCTACCTCCCCACCACCTTCCGGGCGGGACCTACTGCCACGGCGCCGCGCTCGCCGAAGCACTTTAAAGCACGCGGCGCGCGCAAGGAAGGAGGCAGGGAGGGAGGCGGTGGGAGGAGAGGAGAAGGAGCAGGAAAGGGCTTTCCTGCGCCCCCCCCGCCACACACACACAAACACACCACTTCGCCGGGAGGTGCTTGCGCAAGGCCCCAGCTCGGCGTAGGGCGCATGTGTGCCCGCGCCTCGCACATGGGCACTGCAGGCGTGACGCCCGAGCGGAGCCTCTTTGCCCTTCCTTCTTCTGCCCGGAATGCCTGGGGAAAGGGAGGGGGTCGCGACCCCCCATCGCCTCCTGGAGGTGGGGCACGGAAGCGCCCTCGGGGCTAGGCCGGTGGGATGCTCAGCTGGGCGGCTTTATTCTGCAAGTGCGCCGGCTTCCTTCCCTGGAAGCTGCCTTCTCTGCTGCCCAGAGGTTTTGCTGCGGGACTTGAAGGCGCGCGCAATTGTGCCTGGCCGGGTGGTCACACAGCCGCTGTTGCAATTGTTGCCTTGTGCCAGGCTGTTACTGGGATGGGCGACCATCAGGGAATGCCAGGGGCTGTAGGGAATGTAGGGGCTGGCAAGCCACGCCAGTATTCCTGCCGAGAAAACCCCATGGACATGGGATCAGGAAGAGTCCGTGGCCACAAATCAGCTCAGACTAATTTTTGCGCGGGCTACATGAGGCACCTGGCAGAAACTGCACACAAAAATGACCTTCATGAATTCATGTGACTTTGACAGGGGATCGTTGCCAAACCAACACCAAATTATACATCTGTTCCGGCTCACAGGCGACACCAAAGAGACCAGGGATTCTTTGATCCAGACTGAAGTTGATATTAGGATTAAAGTTACTAAAGGCGATTCTGGGATTTTCCTTTGGGTAGTGTCACTTTGTGAATGGTAGTAAGCAGAAGTCTGGAAGTTGAGTCATGGCAACTGGACTTCTTTTCCTGAGAGATTGAAACAATTTGGTGTTCATCCAAACAGGTTCATCAGTCCTCCCTGCTGGCGCAACCTCATTCATAGATTAGAATGTACACATATTAGAGAGGACAGGTGGTTTGAGAGATGGGTCAGGGAAGAGTATTGAAAACCATCTCCCAATAGAGGTGGGGGGCTCAGGCACAATCTGTCTACTACTTATCAGGCAGTGATTTCAACAATGTCCAGACAAATAAAAAATACTTCACCCTTCCACCACCAAGGCCATAGCTAACGAACCATACTTTACGGCTTCCAGCACCTTAGGCCATTGTTCACCTAATGGTCTATTTATTTTATTTTATTTTATTTTATTTTATTTATAATATTTTTACCCCACCTTTCTCCTTGGAAAAGGACCCAAGGTGGCTTACAATAATGAGGGACAACATATAGTCCAGAACATTTAAGACACTCATATTAAGAACAGGGAATTTCAAGGGGAATCTTAGAACATTTAAAAAAAAGGTAACATTAGAGCTACAAAGAGTACACAAGGCAAAAATAAAAATCCATTATGAGGCGTGAAAAGCAACATGGAAAACACTAGTGTTCTAATGAAATCAATCAATGCAATCGTGTAGGCTAATTCTTACCATACTATTGTCCACCTAAGGCCATTGTTCATCCGAAGAGCCTATTTCAGACAAGGGTGACATGAGATCAAAGTGAACTGTAAAATGGAAGACTTGCAACTAGCTTTCCTCAGATTGACGAAGCTGTTTGCGTGAGCAGCAAAATGTTTCAATCTCTCAAGAAAAGAACTCCAGTTGCCATGACTCAACTTCCAGACAAACTCACCTGGATGACAGAATCTTCACAGACATGCTGGCGCAAACTGATTCATAACACACCCTCAAACTGATTGGGGACCCATGCTGTAGGCCATTTTGATTGCTGAAATAGGTGTCATCAACATTCAGATTGTCCTTTGCTATGCAAAGTTTGTCTTTCTTTTTCTGCTGAAAAGACAGGTAGGTATATATTACACAGCAATATCAAGCCATTTCCTGGAGTTTGAATCATGGACTGTTGTTGTGTCTTACACTCGTGACCAACTCTTCATGGCCCCATGTCCATGGAGTTTTCATGGCAGGAATACTGGAGTGGCTTGGCAGTTCTTACTCCAGGCGCCTACAGCACTCGGTATTCCCTGGTGGTCGCCCATCCAAGTACTAGCCAGGCCAGACCCTGATACAAAAGCACATTATTCCACATTCATAAATGAGTTTTCTTGGGTTTTTTTTTAACAATTGGAATTCTTAAACTACACTTGTGCCCTTGAGTTGCAGTGCAGTACCGGTTACATATTTGTTCTAATAAATAAGTACTCCCCCCCTCCCAAAAAAAAACAGTGCTTCTGAGCACACAAACCCCATTAGTTTAATACTGAAGATGTTGAAGTTATCAGTTTCCCCCCAAAACATAACCTCTTTAAGGAATTTTTAAGCTCATTACACAAGGTACTGTATTGAAAGAATTATCAATACTATAAAAGAGCTTTGTTAGAGACAACCATTCTGTGCCTGCATGTATACCAACTGTTTCTACTTTGTAGTTATGTTTTTGTGTAAATAACAGTGATGCATTAATTTTTAACAGTATAGGGGTCTAAAACTATTGTTGAAGGGAGAAGTGTATAGTTTTCTCGCTTTCTCTTAAATGTTCACAATCATTATCTGTTATTTCTGTCTCTTCATCCTATTAAGCACTTGAATATTAAACTGTTTCAGTGAGTATCAATTTGCCCATCAGAACCAATCACAACGTAATTTACTCAATTGGCTAGGTTAGTCCTATTTTCATATATACTGTTATTGCTTTGTCTATTATTTATATTTTCTCCTTGTTACTAATTCACTACAACATTAATAATCATTATAAGATGATTTGTTGGAAAGAATATAAAAATGTGCTTTCTTCCAGAGAAAGTTCTTTAAAACATGTGTGGTCTTACATTGCCATCTAGTTGACAAAGGATAAATTGCTTGCTCATTAATAAATCCCTCGCATTGTTTAACAACCCCACCACACTTCCATGTCCATAAGAACAAGGGACTTTTCTCTTGTTTTTTCATTAACTGTATTCATCTTCTATCAGGAAGGAAGTGTTGTCATCTTCTCCTTAGGAAAAGAAACAAAAGTGAGAGGGAAGGGGAAACAAGCAGGTTCAGGCACTGGAGGAAGGGAATTCAAACAGCTAATAAGCTGCAAACAAGGTTCATTTCCTCCCTTTTCTCTGCTAATTCATATGTGATGGGAATTACATAAATTAATTGAGCTGTGGAAACTTGACTTCCCAGGTGCAACTTCACAACAGATATGTTCACAATTTCCCCTTAGGGTGTAACTACAGAGCAGAGAAAATGGGAATTGATGTATTGTGAATTCTCACTCAGGAAGGAAGGCTCTTGCCATCCAGATTTGCAATTGGCAGAGCTAGAGCAGAGCTGGTCCAGTCACATGCAAGGTCAGTAACAGCTCAGCGACGTAAACTTCCATTAGATTTGCAGTCTGAATTTAGGCTTCTTTTGTCAACTTCCAGTTTAGTGTCCAGTGCAGAGAAATTTCCGGAGATATATACAGGTCAAGTGTGCACTTTAAAAATTGTCAAAATCAATTTTAATGTGGATTACTGTACAGTGTATAATTTGTGTTCCCTGGCTTGTGCAATAAAAATAACTCCATATGCATGTTGCTTTGGGAATAACTTCTACCAAAGTGTGCCTAAGCAAGCCTTCAGCTGCTGGGACCATAAGTGTCTGTCCTCTCATTACACTTAATTTTTAAAAAGGGCTCACAAAAATTTTGCAGTCTTTGTTTACCCTGCCATGTTCCCCACAACACACACCATTAACAACTCTTGCAAGATTTTGGTCCACTTTCCTTTCCCTTCCTGCAGCCTAGCCAGTTCCTGAAAGAGATGGTTGGAACTTGGAATGTCCTAAGGAGGGAAGCAGGAGCCTTTATCTCTTGTAGTGTTTGAAGGAAGGACTCCCTCACATACTTTTATCTCACATAGACTCATATTTGGGACTTGGACCCTGCATCTTAGTATCATTGCTAGTGACCCTACAATTAGAAAATATATCTTATGATTCTTTGATTTTATGATTCTAGTCATTTCCTCAAATGTAAAGAACGAATGTCTTTAAAAATTAGCCTGAAACATCAAACAATATTGCTTTGAGAAACAAAAGGCATTCAAACAAGTGTGATGCCTGGCTATATTTATCCAAAGCTTGCAATTATTATTATTTTGGTTATTTTATTAGTTGTCGCTAAAGGTATCGCGTATAGCCCAGTCTTGCATTGGTATTTTGTAATGTCCCCTTTTTACTTAAAATCAAACTGGCAGTGGAACAAAGTGATGCTCTCCTGTTGCAGGAAGGGGAGTCCTAAGTGTTGGTGAACTATGGCTTGGGGGCCAAAGGTGGCACTCAGAGCACTTTCGGTGGGCAACCAACATCGCCCTTTCACAGCCACCTCTATTCAGGTTAAATTGCTGTATTGGTATTTTGCAAAAAAAAAAAAAGTGGGTTTTGAATCGCACTTTGGGAACTCGGTCTCTAAAAGGTTCGCCATCACTGTCCTAGAGTATCTTTTACATTGCAGATTAAAAATAAGGCTGAGGCCGGAGTCTAAAGGTAAAGGTCCCCCGCCCCCACAAGCGAGCTAGTCGTGTCCAACTCTAGGGGCGGTGCTCATCTCCGTATTCAAGCCGAAGAGCCAGTGTTGTGCAAGTCCGCGGCCACGTGGCCGGCATGGCTGCAAGGAGAGTTTTTACCTTCCCGCTTTTTACGGCGGTACCTCTTTGCATTGCACTGACATGCTTTCAAACTGCTAGATTTATTTCCACCTTAAATGCTCCCATAGCGACTTGCCTCGTGGGCACCCTTCTGCCCCGTTTTGTTAAGATTAACGCATCAATAATAAATTAAAACATGATTAAAAAACATTTTTCCCGCCATCTGCAAAGCCATTATCGTTTAGTCTGGTTACTTGTGTTAAACTGTTTTTAACTTGTTTAATTGATTTAACTCAATAGTTGTTATTAGCATTTTCTTATGTTGTAAACCGCCCGGAGTTCCTTCGGGAAGACGGGCGGTATATAAGCCCAATAAATAAATAAATAATGTTTATATCCACCATAATAACCCCCTTTTTTGCAGCTAGCTTTTATTGGGTCCGCTACATCAACACGCACACACACACATATACACTCGGTCGCTCGCAGCCTTGCAGCCTTGCTAAAACCAGGAGGACATCCGAAGTTAAACAGGGAAGGACCAGTTTTTCAGTCTCGGAGGCTCAAATTTCGCGAGATCAGGCGCCTTCCGCGTTCAACACGACCCCCCCCCCGCCGGCGGGCGCCCTTCGTCCGCCGCCACCGGAAACCGGAAACCGGAAACCGGAAGGGCATTTTGGAGGGAGATTTCCCGCGGAGGGAGGGGGAAGCCGCCGGAGAGTCTCGTAGTTTTTTTCCCAGGTAGGGAAGATTCACGAGAAAGCCCTTTATTTCCCTCCTCTCTTTCCCTTCTCCTTCGGTGGACCTTGTTTGCTCCTCACGAAGGGCTCGACCGAGTTAAGGGGAGGATAAATCCAGTTCTGCAGTTGCCCTGGACCCAAGAGTTCGTTCTGGACGGGAGCTCATCTTGAGGACAGAGGATTTATTATTATTATTATTATTATTATTATTATTATTATTATTATTATTATTATTATTATTATTATTATTATTATTATTATTATTATTATTATTTTTATTTTTATTTTTATTTATTTATTTATTTATTTATTTATTTATTTATTTATTTATTTATTTATTTCGCTGACCAAAGAGGGAATGCTTGCTGTGTGCTTGGCACTCTAGGCCAGCTGACTAAATAATGGTGTTTTCTAGTAAA
>JAHTLZ010000252.1:7804252-7826233 GCA_023846285.1 Phrynocephalus versicolor | reverse complement strand
ATTAAACTGGTTAAAATCACTTTACTAGAAAACACCATTATTTAGTCAGCTGGCCTAGAGTGCCAAGCACACAGCAAGCATTCCCTCTTTGGTCAGCGAAATAAATAAATAAATAAATAAATAAATAAATAAATAAATAAATAAATAAATAAAAATAAAAATAAAAATAATAATAATAATAATAATAATAATAATAATAATAATAATAATAATAATAATAATAATAATAAAAGACACAGCTAGCTACACTGGATTTTGTAATACAAATAACTAGTCAAACGCTTCCCAAACATTTAGGACTATGTGATGTAAAAAGTGGGAAGGTAAAACAGTGTTTCCTTGCAGGCATGCCAGCCACATGGCCGCGGACTTGCACAATACTGGCTCTATTTATTATTATTATTATTATTATTATTATTATTATTATTATTATTATTATTATTATTATTATTATTATTATTATTATTATTATTATTAAAGGTGTTGGATACCCCCCATAGCCACGGACTTGCACAACACTGTCTCTTTGGCTTGAATACTGAGATGAGCACCACCCGTAGAGTCGGACACGACTAGCACGCATGTGCGGAGGGGGAGCTTTTACCTTTACTGTACCCTCCCATGACAAGAAAATGAGGGCAGTGGGGACCGCAGCCCTTTGGCCTTTCAGGAAGAGAGTCATGAAGCCATGCTGGGGTTAAAATGCATCTTGGTGTTAAATGTGTACAATTTGTTTTTTAAAAAAACCAGTCTTAGGAGTGCAGAGTGGGAAGGATCTTATCAGCAGCAGGGCTGGGAGCCCTTTGTTATTGGGATGGTAGTAGCTGATTCCTCTCTAGCCCCAATGAATATAGCTCCTTTGGAGTTGCCTCTGCAATTTATTTATTTGAAATAAATATAATTAAAAGGCATTATTTAAGTGCTAAACATGGAATGTGTACAGATATTTAAAAGAATGGAATAAACACCACACTAAAAAGGGTAAGGTCAACTGCAAAAACAGATTCAAAATAACAAGGCACAAAACCCATTTAAAAATCCTTTCCAGACATCAAATTGCTAACACAAGACCTGCATGAAAAGAAAGGATGCTTGTGAAAGGATGTCAAAGGTTAGGACCAGCCTGGCTTCCAGTGGGGGAGAGTTCCAGAGGCGAAGCAGCAACAGAGAGCACAGCAGGGAAGGAGTCAGTTTAATTCCCTCTCCCTGCCCATGACATCCTGTCAGTTAACAGTGTCTTCCACAGTCCTGTTTTTGCATAGTTTTAAGTGGATAAGCATTTCATAACATGTTTGGTCTAAATTGCAGTTTCTAAAGTTTAAAGATAATAGTTGGCTCCGCCTTAAGGCAGACACTTTAACACTATTTTCTTCTCTATTCTTTAGAGTTTTCTTCTGTTGATGAAAATAGTGTTGTCTTATCTGAGTAATGAATTCTCGGTATGATTTGATAGACAACACTGTTTTGAGGGCGAAGGGGCAGAGTTGCCATGTTGCACACATATATTTCGATCTCTTCTTCCTTAGGTTTCTTTTAAATTAATTATTGAAGTGGGAGAAGAGGTGCTGTGCCATTTTAAAAAACATGCCTGTGGCCCAGCGTTGTTAGACCCCCCCTTATTTCATTGTTATAATGCTTGTGATGTTTTTTTCCAGGATAGAGCTTCTTTGGTGGCAAGATGATAGATCCATTAGAAGGCGGTTTGTTCAATCTTCCTGATTATGAACATATCCAGGATGAGAAGTTTCTACCTTTGCCACCTCCAGACTCTCCAGGAGGCAATGATGAAGCTGTTAATGGAGGTGACTGTTCATTTAATCTACATCTTTGCATTTGCAAATCTAATAGCATTTCCCTCTCTATTCTTGTGTCGGGCTAAGTTTCGCTTTGTTCAGTGGGATTTACTCAGGAAGTGTATGAGATGGCAGTGTCACTGTGAAATTTTCTCTACTGAAAACATTGAAAAAAATTGCCTGTTCTAAAAACACGAGGGATATAATTTATTTTATGACTACAATATTTTTTTAAAAGTTACTGATAAGCATTATTTTGACTTCTTTCAAAAGATACTGTGTGGGAACTTGGCTTCCTACCTTTTCATGAAGTACGGTAATTTAGTTTAGATATGCCAGACTTAAAGGAACCCAAAGATACATACAACTGAGTGGCTTATCTGAGGCTGGTCTTGTATTTATATATTGTACATTGGACACCATATGTATAATTTTTCTCAACCCAATAATATACCAGTAATTTGCATTCACCATCTTCAAATATTCTACCCCACCTCTGGCCAATCAGAAGCTCTATGGTTCGAAGAGCCGATAGAGAGATGATGGATGTAAGCAAGAGGGAGGTGCCCATACCATACCGCTCTTTGTTTGAACTGGCCTGTAAAGTCCAGCCCCTTCGGACCATGCTGCCCTCTGCCTTCCAAGAAGAAGCCTGGCATCCATCTTGCCAAGTGAACTTTTAAGAACTCTCTCCTGGCCAATTACATCCCTTACCATGTTTGGACTTTTACACCTGCTTTGAAAAAGGGAGCTTGCTCCCGAAAGCTCAGCAACTTTCTCCCCCTTCTAGCAGCCTATGAAGGTATCACCCATAGTCTAGTTTTGCTTATCTTCAAATTTGTGTTTTATTTGCCAGAGCTGGAGAGCAACAAACCGTCACAAACCAAGGATGCTTCAGGAACCACCAAAAGAGCTGTTAAAAGACCATTGCCTAAACTAGATGCTCAAAGGTATTTTCTGCAGAATAAATTACATATACAGTGGTACCTTGTTTTACGAATGCCTTGGTTAACGTAATTTTTGGTTTACGAATGAAAATCCATTGAAAATAATGCCTCGGTTTACTATTTCCCCCCCCTCAATACGAAGCAAGTTTTCCTGGGGTGCATTGTGCCTGGGAGGTTTATAGCACTGCCCCCTTCTATGCATGATTTGTTTTACGAATGTTCCGCAATACAAAATGTTCTGGAGAACACATTAAATTCGTAAATCGAGGCACCACTCTACATAGTTTGTAAGCAGTAAAAATGTTTTTTTTTTTAAAAAATTGAGGTCAGAATTCTTGAACCTAGATGTATGCTGGTATGAATATACAGTTTTGATCTTTTGTTGATCTATCTATCTGATGCATTTTTTAGAAGGATATTTAGAGCAGTGCATTGTTTGTTAAATTCCAGATGAGCTTGTTTGCACCTTCCTGTTGCCACTGTTCAGATACCTCATTGTGTTAGGCATTCTGATTGGCCAAGATTCAGGACAAGGCTTTCAGTTGTGTGCATCTATGTGGACATCTCTGTCTTGAAAGATTCAACTGCCTCCCTGTTTATCAGTGTTTTCAACATGCTGCTAGCCTTTAAGAACAATTTTTTTTCAAATAACTGGAGAAACTTCTAACATTCACAGGTTAGTGTCAGAGCGAGGACTTCCAGCTTTACGAAGTATGTTTCATAATGTAAAATTCAAAGGTAAAGGTCATGAGGTAAGCAATGCTGAGAAGTCTTGTACTGATTTTTGTGGCCACTGTATGTGTATGATAGCAATCAGGGATCTAAAATATGCTTTGCCTAAAACTTTCAGTTTAATTACAGTGAATTGTTGTTACTCTTTTTAGCATAACAATGATATAATATATCGGACAAAAACAAAACACAAACTAAAAAATAAAGATAAAAACATTGTGGCATCTGAAAGATTAACTGTTATATTTTAATGTGAGCTTTCAGGGACAAGTACCACTTCTTCAGACAGTGGTATAACAATAGCTGGCTTATGTAACATTTGCTTAGTGTGCTACCTCTGTAACCAGGTAAAGTGGGTTTGGGTAGACTGTGGCCTTATTGACATTTGACTGCAACTTTTATTAGCTCTAGTCAGCACAGACAGTGATCACATATCATGAGAGTTATAGTCTAACAAATTTGGAGGGTCACAAATGATCTGTTTCTCATGTGAAGCAGTTCAAGCGGAGATTTGCTACATTATTGAACTGCATGTTCAGTGTACTAATTAACTTTTTGAAAGACATTCAGAATAACTGATCTAGTCCTATAATGTTTCTGTATGGCTGTCTTGCATTTGTCATAGCATGTGTACTGAGAGGAACTCTTTCCCAACTTGCCCATCCCTACCTGAAGGGGCGTGGTGGCTCAGAGGGCGAGAGCGCTGAAACAGGCAGCTGCAAAGTCGGCAGCTCGGCAGTTCGAATCCTGGGTGCCACACGGTGGTGCGAGTTCCCGCTGTTAACCCCAGCTCCTGCCAACCTAGCAGTTCGAAAGCATGTAAATTGAGGTAGATAAATAGGTACTGCCATAAAAAGTGGGAAGGTAAACAGTGCCCCGTGTGCAGCCATGCTGGCCACATGGCCACAAACTTTCACAGCGCTGCCTCTTTGACTTGAAAATGGAGATGAGCACCGCCCCTAGAGTCGGACACAAGTAGCACGCATGAGCGGGGGAAAACTTTACCTTTACCTTTTACCTGAAGATGTAACGCTTGTGCTCTGTAAGGGAGCTGTGGCCATCCTAACAGCATTTTTCAGAAAGCAATACTGATAATTATATTTGGACCTTAGCTACATTCTTATAGTCCATAGATACAAACTTAAATTATTCACTGTTTAACACTGTGCGATAGAAAAGTGCAGATTGCGTATGCCCAGTGTCTGGCCGATGAAGCACCATATCTTGTGTCTTTGCCTTCAGGAAGCAGATCTGCAGACACTTATAAGGCACATGGAGCACTGGGCTCACAGGCTATTTCCTAAACTTCAATTTGAAGAGTTTGTTGACAGAGTAGAGCGTTTGGGAAGTAAGAATGCCGTTCAGGTGAGTACCAGCTGTGTCATTTTTCAGGGAACATAATACTTAATTGAAGGCAATAAATAATCAGTGGTACATCTTCTCATTTCTAGGGTTGCCTAAAGCGAATTAGACTTGATCTGCCCATTTTGCACGAAGACTTCTCAAGTAATGAAGGCATGTATCTAATGAAAATGCGAACGAATTGGCCAGTATTACAACATGTCTTAAAAACAAAACACATTTAGTTCACTTAATCAGATTAATATTGCAGGGTGTAGGTTCAGAAATACTTTAACAGTTGAAGATTGACAGATTTGTATGTTCTGAAGACTTGCACAGGAACGCTATGGAAACCTATTGGTGTACACTAGCAAAGTCCACAAAGAATAATTAGTAACTATGAAGGTGCATTTCTGCTGAAGGAGAAAGCTGTACCTTGTTGAATCAGGTTTTGGAGGGGTCTACTTGATTTTTCTATGCAGCGGCCCTAGTGTTTGGTGGTCTATTGGAAATTGGTTCAATTTCTGTCCCTCTTTGTGTAATTTTGTAGTAAGGAACATTCTTTAGTTCTAGAAATCTATCTGCACTTCAAACATTGTATGCTACTTTGCTAGGATGAAACTAAGTTTGCTCAAACTGAGTGTTCCCTGTAAGGTGCGTGCAAGTACTAAAGTTATTGCCTATATATTTTCAGTTATTGGCTGAACCCCCCCCAAATAGATGGCAAGGCTCCTGCAAAGCAGACAAAAAAAACTGAAGGAATGTTGTTCAAACTCATTCTGTATGCATTTTATGGAGTATTTTGACCATCTTCATAATAGTTTTCTTTTAGGATAGTTTGGACTTCTTATGGAGAGATTAGGAAGAAATTTGGGATGTTATCATAAAAGCGATGAAGTCTGGCAAACCTCTCTATATTGAAGGAAAAACCTTCACTTCTGTCACTAACTTGACTATTTTAAGGTATATAGTAGAACTCGTGGCGCAGTGGTTAAATGCCTGTACTGCAGCTAAAACTGTGCTCACGGCCTGGGGTTCAATCCCAGGTAGCAGGCTCACGGTTGACTCAGCCTTCCATCCTTCCGAGGTCAGTAAAATGAGTACCCCGCTTGCTGGAGGGGGGACAATGTGTATCCTGTATCCTGTAATTAAACTGTACCGGTAAATATAGCGTGAAGACATTATTTTACCTCCTTTCCCAGCATCAAACCTGTAATGTGGCTGTAATGAATATTGGTTGCATTTGTTAGCAATACAATGCAGCCCTAGATAGCCACATACATTAAAAAATATGGTTCCTGCCGACAGCGTCTGTCAAGTTATCAGATTTCTGTGCGATGGTTCCATACATATGTATTCTGGGAAACAGACAAGAGTTTGATTTTAAAGGACAATTAATATAACTTTGGTACAGTACTGAGATGCCTATCCTGATTTCACTTGAGAATGCTTTATAATTAGTAAGATCCAAGGAATAGATCAATGTTTGATTACTGGATGTGTGGTAACTTTAGATGCTCCATAAAATTAGAACTGACTTTCACCGTTATAGAAACGTGCAGAATCCAAAGGGAGGAAATGTTTCAGGATTTACTCATTTTGAAGCAATTCCATTAAAGTATAGCGTTGGCCCTAAAAATGCTGATGGAGTTCCTGCGTTCGGTACAGGTGAAGATGGAAGAAATAATGGACCTAGTATAGCCACTGAAGAACCAGATGTATTTTCTGAAATCCAGAAGACCAAGGAAAAATTCAGTTCACCTTTAAGTGCTGTGCTAACAGAGGAGCAACAGCAGAGAATTGAAAAAAACAGGCAAAGAGCCCTTGAAAGGAGACAAGCCAAAATACAAGCCAGCAGTTTATTACAAGAGCATGGTAAGTTCCCAAATATGAGTTTACACAGACAAATTGCGATGGAGTTTTGAGACAACAGAATTCTAAACATTTCTTTTAAAATAATTGTCTTGTTCTGTTTCAGAAACTCCAAGTACAAAAGTTACTGTTATTTTGAATGGTTTTATATTTACGCTCCATATTTCAGCTCTTGAAGAGGGGAGAGAAAATAGTTTTTAAACTTTTAAAGCCTGAAATTCTGTTGTGTAACTTAACACCTGCAGAAATAATAATTATTGCAATGATGACTCAGATATAGCGCTGCCTCTAGTCAAAGAATGTGCTGTCATAAAATGGTTGGGCCATTGTTTGAAGTTGAACCTCTATTGTTTATGTGACTTGTGTTCCTGAAAATTACTCAGTATTTGTGTGTCTCCTTAGAGAGAAAAACAGTTGTATCCAAAAAATGAAGCGTGTTTTGAAAATTGTTTTCAAAAATTGTTGTTGTTGTTGTTGTTGTTGTTGTTGTTGATGATGATGATGATGATGATGATGATGATGATGATGATGATGATGATGATGATGATGATGATGATGTGGTACCTCAACTGACAACATTAATCTGTTCCGAATGCATTTTTGGATGTCGAGTTTTTCAGAAGTCGAACAGCAGTTTCCCATAGGAATGCACTGAAAATTAATTAATCTGTTCTGGAGGTTGGAAAAAGGCAAACAAAGAGTTTGCCTTTTACAGTGCATTCCCATGGGAAGGCTGTCCTAACCTCCCTCAATCAAGGGCAACCAAAGGCTGCTCTCCACAGCCGCGCCAGACAGCTGGTATCACCTGTTTGGTGCTGCTACGGGTGAAGATCAATGGGTGAGGAAGATCACCCATTGGTCTTCAGCCAGCCTTGGGCGCCTTGGGAGGGAAGCATGCTTCCCATGCAAGGCGCCCAGGCTGGCTGAAGATCCATCGGTCTCTGCTCTGCCTAATGAAATGTAGAGCAAGTTCGCTGCCGATCGCCCTCACCTCCTCCTTCTTGGTTGCTCCGCTCTCTGCAAAAGACATCAAAGCAACCAAGGAGGAGGAGGAGGAGGAGGTGATTGGCAGCTACCACTGCTCTCTGCAGCCTCGCTGGAGAACTGATTTTGACAGGTCCGACCTGTCAAAGTCAGCTGTCTTGCAGAGCTGCGGAGAGCATTCGTAAGTCGGATTTTTTTCGGTTGTCGAAGCAATCGTAGGTCGAGGTACCGTTGTAATAGTAATATCAAATGAAAAGCTCTATAGTTCTACACATTTGCTATAGAAATGTCCTAAGGAATAATAGAAAATAGAAATGAAGTGATTGGATGTACACTTTAGATTTTTAACAGAAAACGTGTGTCCTCCTTCTTTTCACACAATCCCCTCTTCCTTTTTTTGTTCGCCTGAGAGAAATGCTGTGAGGTGTGGGATCTTGTTACTATTGATCACTTCCACAACTCCACTGTATAAATCTGGAAGCGTGTTGAAATTCATGGAACTTAAATGTCGCTTATAATTTCCCAGTACTGTACTGTAGACCTAGGCAACTGCCAGAAGTCCAGTGGTCACATATGCCCACTCCTAAACCTTTGGAGGGCTGCTATCACATCCTGCCTAATTGCCAATAATTTCCCCCCACTTATAAAGCTGTGCCCTTTAGGAGCCAAATTAAATTGAAACAAGTTTGAGTGAGTGGATGGGGCAGGTAGTGGTGGGGAATAGAGTGGTACCTCCTATAAAGGAATTAATTCGTTCCAAATTAAATTATGTGAAGCAAATTTTCCTTTATACAAAATTGCCACAGGAATGCATTGAAAACAGAGTAATCCCTAATCACTACCATTTTCCTGTTGTACAGATTCACCCCATAGACAATTATGTTAAGCAAGTTTCCCCTATCTCTGGAATTTTTTATGTTGTACAGATTTTATGTTATACAAACCGTATGTTATACGAGGGCCCACTGTATGCCATAATTGCCTCCCGTGTGTCCTCCAGTATGCAAAGAAACTCCTTTATCCATGGAAACTGGCTGGGGTCGTGAATGTGAATTGTGACCTGTATTATTTTTTTTATCCCAGAGCTATAATTGCACTTAATAATGAACTCAAGAACCACCAGCAGTGAGCACTTGGACAGGATTACCTAGCCTGTTGTGTAGATGCTTGTGTTTTTAGGGGGGTGGGTTGGTGGGTGGGGGAGTGTTCAGGGATTTTTTTGTGTGTGTGTTGAAGGTTATTTTTTTAATGTGTGTGAGAGTGTTTGGAGAGTTTTATGTGTGTGTGTGTTGAATCTGGTCTCTGGGTGTCTGAATTTCGTTGTATGTGTATACTGTGTATATACACACAATGACAATAAATTATTATTATTATTATTATTATTATTATTATTATTATTATTTACCGGGCCCTCTTGTACTTGGATAGCTGTTAGATATTATGTAGAATATAAGGTCTTCCTGATCTTTTTCAAAGGGCTTACTCCTGTTTAGTATGGCTGTGTTTTCTCTTGTCAAAATGGTACAAGAACAGCCTATGCTGTATAGATTTTATTCTTATAATTAGCAGTTGATTTAACTAGTTTATTACTTGCTATAATGTGCCATCATGTCTCCTCTAACTTATGGTAATTCTGTGAAGAGATAACATTTAGAATGTCCCTATCATTAACAGCCTACTTAAGTCTTTTACACTTTTTATTAAGTCAATCTGTCGCATTTTAGTTTTCCGCTTCTGCTGCTGCCGATTTCTGTCAGCATGGTCCCTGGGAGGGAGATATCTTTCCCACAAACTCAAAGAAATCTAACAGAAATTTAAGCCTAGATTAGGGATGCTAAAAATCAGCAAAAGCTTATACTATCTGACCAGGATAAAATAGAAAGTGAAAATGATATACTGAAGAACTATACAAAAGAATTGTGAGGATTACAGATTTCTTTAAAGTAGAAGCCTGTGGTCAAGAACCTGCAATTTTAGAAAATAAAATGAAAGCCGCCCTCTAAGCATTTGGAAATAACAAACTACCACAAATAATAGGATATTGATAGAATTTTTTCAAACTACAGAGACTGAATCTGTCAAAATCTCAAAAATATCCAAACAAATATGGAAAACAAAACTTGTTCACAGACTGGAAGCATTCAGTATACATTCCCGTTCTCAATAAAGAAAACATCCATAATTGCTGTAAATATAGGACCACTGCATTCATTTCCCATGCAAGCAAAGTGATACACAAGGTGCAGCAACAAAGATTTTCCCCTGAATATCTGACAGAGGATATCTCCCAAAGATCATTGCTGGCCAGACCCACCAGAGCCTCATGGACCTTCTCGCTTTGGGTGGCCACCCCCAGAGAGGCCCGTAAGGTTGCAATTCACAATCGGGCCTTCTCGGTGGTCGGACTGACCATATGGAACAAACTGCTCTGCAGGATCTGCCTGGCTGCATCCCTCACACTCGCAGCCTTCTAGAAATTATTGAAAACTTGGCCATCCAAAGAAGCTTATGGCGATCGCTAATGCCTGTTTGTGCCCCTTATGATCTGTCGTTTTCTGTTATTATCTGCTTGTGCCTCTTGCCAGACTCTTTCCCTTTTTCTCTTGTTGTTTCTTTTGTGGGGTTTTTAATAGTTTTTGTTGCTCTGTTTGCAGACCGCCCAGAGTCCCTTGGGGAATATTGGTGAGGTATATATAAACTTAAAAATAAATAAATAATAAATAACTTTCTCTAGAACCAAAATTGAAAAAAAAACCAAAACAAACCTGAGGTGGTTGTGCTCCGGGCACATAATGAGGCGACAAGCATCCGTGGAAAAGACGGTAGGCCTTGGAAAAGTTGAACAACTCAGCAGGAGAGAGGGAGACCAGATATGAAATGGATCAGCTAAATAAAGGCTGCCACATCCTTGAGTTTGTAAGATCTGAGCAGGACTGTTTGTATAAAGGAAAAATTGCTTAACATAATTTAATTTGGGGTGAATTAATTCCTTTATACAAGGTACCACTGTAATTTATCTATGCATTCACCATAAGCTGGAGGAGACGTGACAACAGAGAACAAGGACCCTGGACCCCTGAGAAAATTCAAGTTGGGAAAAGGGCCCCAGGAGTGACAGTTTTGTTTCTCTCTCTTTCTCTCCCCACCCCATTGAGTTTTACAGTAAGTCTTGGTTTTGATCCTCTCCTTTTCAGACTGCAGTGGGTCCTGCGGTAGAAATTGGCTGGTTGCAGCTCCCACCCCCGCCTACAACCTGCTTGCCAGTTGTAAAGCAGAGAGGTCTAGTTTATTTTACAGGCTTTCTTCCAGTCTGCAGGTTGCTTGCTTCTAGGGGTTGCCATGACAATGCAGTAATTCTTTTTTATAGCATCTTTTTTTTGTGTGCAGCTCAATAGAGAGGCTACTACTGTGATGGAGACTAATAAATTGTCACGTCACCAGGCAAGAAGGGGGCTTATGGCCTTAAACTGCATTCCTTCGTGATAGTTTTAAAGACTGTGAAGAGAAGTGTGCAAAAAAGCTCTGATATTGGTAGCTGTTGGCCTTTTTGACTGAAAGAAATTCTTACTTAATTTCTACTCCAACAGTGGCTTTGCTTCTTGGAAACAAATAAGTGAAATGAAATTTAGAGCAGGGGTGAAGCATGAGGGGCACCTTTGAACGTGGGGATGGAATGGGTTGTCAGCTCATAAAAGCCACATCTACAAAACTCATTTCAGGCTCTTGCTACACTCTACAGTGGTTCTCAACCTGTGGGTCCCCAGATGTTTCTGGACTACAACTCCCAGACGTAAGAAGACATAAGAAGTCTTCTCTTCATCACTAGCTGAGGTGGCCAGGATTTCTGGGAGTTGCAGTCCAGGAACATCTGGGGACCCATAGGTTGAGACCCACTGCTCTACACCTCTTGGGAGGAAATGAACCATGCTATTGGAAGGGAGTTGAAGCACCTTAGGAAGCCACCTTACACCGGGTCAGATCATTGGTCCGTCTATCCCAGTAGGTTCAACACTGACTGGCAACATCTCTCAGAATTTCAAGTAGTCCTTTTTCCAGCTCTTCCTGGAGATTTTGGGATGGAATCTGGACCTGTCGTCATGCAAAACATACGTATTACTATTGAGATGCAGCCTTCAGCTTCCAGTGAGCTGCTCAATAATGCTTGCAAATACTTTCCACAGGGAAAAGGCTGACCAGTAGTAATAGCCTTCCACCAAAAGACAGCTTTGGTGTTGTGGGCACAGCTGGCAGATGTTCTAGCACTCCTTGCCTAGCCTTTCTCAGGGTGGGGAGGGTAGATTGGTGGAGAAAGAAGAGGACAGGGTGATTTGACATTGATAATGTTCTGTTCACACATCCACCTTTTCTCATAGGAGGTGCACAGCGAAGTGTGGGAGTACTGTAACTTTTTTTTATATAATACACTATTCTCAGTTCCTATTTTTCATGGAAACTCACAACAGTCATAATCAAAATAAGTCTGTCCTCACATCAAGACTTGAATTTATTTTGCTCTAAAATTAACTGTTTCCTGCAGCTAGACTCCTGCCTTAGTGATAATTGCTTTCCCCCCACAAAACTTGTTTTTAAATAAATCAAATGCTGTTATCTCATCACAAAACTCTTCAAGTTATTGATTGGCTTAGAGCGTATGAGACTTACCAATTAAATTTACAGAATAAGGGACTTAATGCAAGACCAGTAACTTCAAGCACCCTTTTTTGTTTGTTTCTAATAGACTTGTGCATGACCCCGCCCAATGAAGAAAGTACGACCGTTGTGATTCAGCAACAAGACGATGTGACTGCAGTAGAAGCTGGAAGTATGTCTTTTGAAGCTATGGAAAACATAGAAAGTGGAAGTGTAGATGAAGATAAATGATCTTAACTGTTTTGGAAATGATTGCCAAAACCCTGTATCTTGAAAGACCAGTGGCGTTCTCTTCATTCTTTGCTGCTAAAGGAGTTTTAGGATCATTCCTCTTCCATTGTAGAATTTTAAAAACTGTGACAATGCTAAGTGCTGAAACCGATCGATTCTGCCAATATGATTTACTGAAGATCCCCCCTGAGGGACACACTGCTCTGAAAACCACACTTTTCCATTAAAATAAGGTGAAGTTTGGATGAAAGTAGCAACCAGAAAACAGCAAACTATGACAAGCAAACTACAGCTAGCACTTTCAATATTTAATTCTTTTGTTACTTTCATATTGTTAAATATTTGTACCCGTGCTCATATTTTATGTGAAAATGACGGAAATAAAAAATGAATGCAGAAAACCAACCAATGCTGCGCCAGGAAAGTGTTATCAATAATCCAGGCTCTGTCATTTTAAACCTAGACAAAGGTCATGTGTTAAGATTGTAACTCTCAATTCATGCTTGAGGCAGTACTTGAACAAATAAACAGTGGTTTAGCAATTCTCTGTTTTCTTCATTTCTGCATAGAGAGCTACTTCAATAATACTCTGTTTCCTAGCCATGTTACTTCATCTAACCATGCCACCTATTATTTTACTGTGTAAGACAACACATGGCATCAGTAGAAAAAGCCAACAAATTGTCCTTATGTTGTCCATCTTCTGCATTGCAGGGACACAAAGAATACTAAATGCAGTACAAACCATGGGTTAAAATTTAAACTACCTTCCCCCAACCATCATTAAGTCACATCAGTGGACACTAGACCCATGACTGGGTATGTGGAGGTTCACAAAGTCAGTGCTCACAGCCTCTCCCCCCTTCAGTGTTTATGCTCGAGCACTGGCAAGTTGGGCACTGAATTAATGAAAGCTTAGGTGTTGTCCTGATAACCCCACCCCCAACAGTCAGGCAAGTATTCACCTGTCCCTGCTTTCTTGTTTCTTACCAGTAAGATGATGCTAGCTGCTAGAAATACACCATGCAAAATGGGACATCCAACACCTGATAAGGCAAGCCTGGCAGTGTTGCTAGGGGAGTAAAAAAATCTTGCTACTTCTTCTAGTATTTAATAGAAAATGTGATGATCAGATTTTTCACTTTGAAACAAAGCAAGAAAGGTATCTATGCAAAGCAAAAAGAATATGGAAACTATTCCTCCCTTGTAGAAATTTTACATTTAATCGAAAGCACAACATACAACTGCAAGGTTCAACAACAGGCCCTTGCATACTGAAGTTCAGGCATGTCCAAACTTCGGCCCTCCTGATGTTTTGGACCAGAACTCCCAGAATTCTAAGCTTAGACTGCCAGTGACAAAGGACTGTGGGAGTTGTGGTCCAAAACATCTGGAGGGCCAAGGTTTGGACATGCCTGATGTAGTTCCTTGTTGTGCAAATCTGTTCATGGTCAAACTAGAAGAAAACATTTTGAATGAGGCCAGTGAGAGACCTCTTATATGGTATTGATAGATTGAAAATATCTTTATTGTCTGTACAAAAGACTAGGAACATCTAGATAAATTTTGGTCATATATCAATTCTTTTCTATTCAGAATTAAATTTCCATCTAATAGCACCACTAAAAATCCATCCACCCTTTTAATTGATGTCCTTACTGCACAAAACAACTTATCACTGAGTTTTATAACAAGTTCACTGATGCCTACACTGAACTTGACAGGAAATCCCACTATTTCAAACATAAAGAGGAATATTACATTGTTTGTATCTTAAAATCAAATACATTTGCAACACTGAATATGATAGATGAACTCAAGAACCACTTGCTTTACAGAAGATACCCTCTGATCATTGTTTCTAGTACAAAAACAAGTGCTTCTGTTCAAGGAGATTTTTTTTATCAGAGTTATAAATCTAACAGTTAACAATGCATTCTGTTTATGGTAGATTTCTGTTCAGCATCTCCAAATTATGGCACGTTCCTCCAAGTCTGTGCAAAGCTTTTAAAATAATACACTTCCGATGAAGGTGTCCCTGATGTTGTTCTCAACTGAAGGAAAGCATGTTTTAAAAGTTAAAATGTTTAAATATCACAATAATGTAATCTCTCTGCCCTTTATTTAGAGATGTTGCAGGTTCCTTCAATGTATATTCATCAAACCACCAGCAGGAGAAGTTAATAATCCCTTCTCTAGTTGCCTCTTCCTTTGCAAACTCATGTGAAAAGATGTCAAGCACAAAATTCTAACAACATACAATGGTACCTCCAATTACGAAATTAATCTGTTCCAATGGCATTTTCTTAACTTGACATTTTTGTATCTTGAAACAGGGCTTCCCATAGAAATGCACTGGAATTGGATTAAGTTGTTCCAAATGGGAAATCACCCCAACCCCCAGAATTAGAAAAGCACAATAACAGGCATGCAAATGACAGAAGCTCGGCTCCCTACCTTTAAAAGTCCCCCAAAAGGTACCAAATAGTTAAAGAATAGCTCCAAAATGGGTACCTTATGCAGGTCATTGAAAAAGAGAAGCCCCAGTTTTCAGCTTCTTTTCAAAATGGCTCCTTTACGATTACAGGCACAGCACTGTAGTGGGGGTGACCACAAGATGGCTGTATTGCCACTGCAAACAAAACAGGAGCCATTTTGAAAAGGAACCTTGTACTTTGTTTCCCTTTCATAACTGGAAAAAAGGGCTAAACTTTCTTGAAGCATCCCCATCCCCACATATTTCTTGAGTCGAATTTTTCATAATTAGGGGCATTTGTAACTAGAGGCACCACTGTATTCCAAAATGTTATAAGCTCTCCCTCTCCCACAGTGATCTCCAATATGGCATTTTAACAAAATCTGCTGAATAAAAACTAAGTGGAATAAACAATTGCCTTTCTGAAAACTCCATAATTTCAAAGCAAAGCAAAGCAAAGCCAAGCCTGTACAAAAACCCTGTGCCTAGGAAAGAAGCTTTACAACATTATTTGCCCGAACAGAATGTATTTTAGTCCTTTTTCTTTAATATTTAAAAAAGCTTAGCATGTTTGTAGATAATATCTAGCCTTCCCAGTGCTCTTATCTGCTCTGGATGCATACTGAAACCTTTTGCTACTCATCCAAGCAGCTTTGTCAGTCTGGATGGGTAGCAAAACATTTCGATCTCTCAAGAAGTCCAATTGCCATGACTCAACTTCCAGACAACCTCACCTGGATGACTGTGCAGACGCCAAAAACTTAAATATAAAGTTTTTGAGTAACTTACGTTTTTACTGTTCAGAGCCATCAATTATTATACAGTGGTACCTTGTATAAAGGAATTAATCCGTTCCAAATGAAATTAAGCAAATTTTCCTTTATACAAATTCCCATAGGAATGCATTGAAAATTGAGTGATCCTATTTTTATGTTGTATGGATTCTCCCCATAGGTTATTATGTTAAGCAAATTCCCCCTATCACTGGAATTTTTTATGTTGTACAAATTTTTGTTATACAAGCTGTTTGTTATACAAGGGTCCACTGTATAGCAAAAATTTGAAGAAATACATAAGTTGTTGCATCTTACTTATCAAATTCATACCTATAGTCCCTGAGATATTTACAAGTTTATGTACTGCATTAACAGAAATTAAGGCTATCTTTCCATTGCAATTAAATATTACAAATTTGATTAAAAACAGAATCTTAAAATATAGCTGCCTTCCTGGATGGAACTGTTTTATTGTACTGGGCAACACTGAATAAACACTAGTCGACCAAAATATATATATTTTTTAAAAAGCCAACTTTTTAAAAATAGATCAGGCTACCAGTACAAAAGTGATCAAGACAACAAGTTCTCATACATTTCATGCTCTGCTGTCCACAGATATATCTAAAAGAGCCAAATCTTTGATTTCCTCCAACAGCTGATAAAGGCTCAAGCCCTGCGTCTGGCGATACTCCTCATATCCCTCTTCTATCTTCATCGTTCTGGCCGTGTCATGAGCATGCTGTGCTTCTTCGACAGTCTTAGTTACTTCCCTTACCAGATCTGCTCTGGACACGTGGGAATCCTGAGACAGTTCTATTTCTGACGTCTTGAAAGGCTTGCAATTTATTATCTGAAGCCGAATTCTGTCAGCATGGCAGCGAGAACTCTGTACGCAGACTTTTACCTGAAGAAGGAAAAAAAGAACAAGTTCCTTTTTATTTTATTTATTTATTTATTTTTACAACTTATATGCCGCCCACTACCCAAAAGTCTCTGGGCGGCTTACAATCAAAGAATTAAAACAGTTAAAACATCAAATATCCATAAATAATTAAAACAATAATAAAAACCTTACATTGAAATCATTTCACTAAAATTGCCATCAGAGGACCCACAGTCTATGTTGTATCAATTAAAAAACTTCTGGAACAGGAAGGTTTTTACCTGGCGCTGAAACGTTATCAATTTTGGCGCCAGGCGGATCTCACTTGGGAGGGCATTCCATAGCTTGGGGGCAGCTGCTGAGAAGGCCCTATGTCTACAAGCCATCCCTCTCACCTCCTTGAGGGATGGCTCTTTCAAGAGGCCCCCCTGGCTCGATCTTAATTGCCGGGTAGGTTTGTATGGAAGGAGGCGGCCCTTCAGGTATCTAGGTCCTAAGCCAGGCATGTCCAAAGTCAGGCCTGGGGCCAAATGTGGCCCGTTTTCAAATTTAGAGTGATCTGCGACCTCTTGTCCCCACCGGCTCAGCCTGGTCACACATCCCCGCCAGCTGGCCATTCCCCATACTGGATGGAGATGTCAGCTTGCAGTTTTATGGTTTGCCTGCCCTCCCTGCCTCTGTCCATCCCCCCAGCCACCTGCCCAAGACAACCTTCCGCCAGCTCCGTTGCTGCAGCATCCTCCCGGCCTCCTTGCATGTTAAAAAGACTTGTCCAAAGTTTGGCCTGGGGGCCAAATGCAGCTGAATGGTCGTCCCCCACACATTTTCACCTAATCCAATCTGGCCCTCCTTACAAAAAGTTTGGACACCCCTGTCCTAAGCCATTTAGGGCTTTATATGCCAAAACAAGCCCTTTGAATTGGGCTCGGGCAGCAACTGGTAACCAATGCTTCCAAGTGTAAACTTGCAATACCTTGGGCATGTGTTTGTAACTTACTGTCACGTGGTCAAATAGGCTAAGGGTAACAGCCTCTCCAACTGTGGGAGTGGAAATAATTCTGCTGGGAAAACGCTGCAGAGAACCGGGTTTCCATTCACAGGTCCCGTCACTTTGGCAAGAGAGGACCTGTCCTTCCTTAGTTTTCATATAGGCAGCCCCTTTAATTCCGTATCTGTTGCAAAAACAAGATGAGGCCACAGTGTTAGGCAATAAATGCACTTGGAATTTGACAGCAGAAAAGCTGGAACGCCAGGTAGCAGTCTGTGGCAACACATTGATAAAGTATGAAACACAGGACTCAACAATACAACACAAACAAACAAAATACAGTGGTACCCCGACTTAAGAGCAGCTCGACTTAAGAGCAATTCGACAAGAGCTGAAAACTGTTGGCATTTTAACTGCCGGCTTAAAAATTTTAGATATGGTCTGCTCGACTTTCAATTTTTTCCCATTTTTTATTTTTTTTTAACTTTAATTTTTTTTAAGATAGGTACCCCGACTTAAGAGTAGTTTGACTTAAGAGCATGCATTCAGAATGGATTAAATTCATAAGTCGAGGTACCACTGTAATGATAGCAAGGGGCAAGCCAGGGTGTACCAGAAGTCCTTGTGACAATTTTACCCTGCTCTGGTCCGTATCCTACACCTCTGTTGGTGTAGCAGGGAATGATTGCCACTAAGTAAGGAGACCATGCTTCAGTTTTGGGCTGTGCGTGCCTTGTGCTCAGTGAGAGGACAAGGCAAATTTTTTAGTGTTTTGTATTTAAATGTTTTTATGGCTTTTAATTGTCCATTGCCATTTTAATGTTTTAACTGTTTAACAGTTCATTTTAACTGTAAGCTGCCCAGAGACCTTTGGTTGGGGGCGGCATATAAGTTGCATATAAGTTACAAATAAATTGTATAAATAAATAATAAACAAATAAATAAAACTGAAACAGGGCCTTATCGGCAATCTGCCATTGTTGATGAATTATTCCTGTGGCGCTGATGACATTGTCCAACAGGATTTTGGCCACCATATAAGAGGCTCAGACTTGCTGTGCTTTGCGTATGAGAGTCCTAAATATCAGTGTAAAAGGAGCTGGAAAAACTATAAAATGTTCAACACAGGAGAAGCGACACTCTTCTAAGCTAAGTGCACTCACAAATTGTGCCATCAGGAAGTTCTTTCCAAGAATAAGAAGGAAACCCCTTCAGATCTGAATCTACTAGTTCCTACTTGCTGTAGCTTCCTACAAAACAAACTTGCCACTTCTACCATGTGAGAGGACTTCAATATTAGCTATCGTATCACCCTTCAAATCTCCAGACTAATATTTTGAGAGGGCTTGGTTTCCACTTTCTACTTTCCATCCAGCCCCCTTACTATCTTAGTCGCCCTCTTCTGCACTTGTGCCAGCACGCCAACATCCTTCTTAAATTGTAGTGATTAAAACTGGACACCGTATTCCAAGGGAGGTCTGACTAAAGCAGAATAGTGACTCTTGTTACCGTGGTCTCAAATCTGTATTTCGATTCATGCAGCTAATAATTGCTTTTTTGTGTGCTATCAACATCACATTGGACTGTAGTCTAGATGTCGTCCAATGTAGTCTACGAAGACTCATCACTCTATATTTCTGCCTCTGATTTTTCTTGCCTAAATATACAACTTGATCCTTTTTCTTGTTGAAATTCGTTTGGCTTGTTTTGGCCCAGTTTTCCAAACCTGAGAGGGTCATTTTGAACCCTGAATCGGTGTCCTGAAGTATTAGATAACCTCCTAGCATGGTGTCGTCTACAAATTTCATCAGCATCTCTTTTGTTCCATTTAAATAATTTGTAAAGTCGATGAATAATACCGGGCCAAGGACAGAACCCTGCAACGTGCCAGTTGTCACTCCACTCCATGATGACAGGCAGCACTGGACTCAATGAAGCACTCTTTGGGTACAGTCCCTCAACCAGCTAGCAACCCAGGTAATAACAGCAGTCCACATTTTACGAGCTCTGCCATAGGAATTCCATGGGAAACTTCCTTAGATGCCCGGTTGGGAATCTAGATTTCGTACATAACAAGCTCGTACATCTCTTTTAAGAAAAGAAAGTGAGATCTAGTCCGGAATGGTCTGTTGTTGAGAAACTGGGGCGGGGGGGGGGTTGTCACAGTAATTATGGCTATTTTTCCCCTAAGTGCTCACAGCTCACATCTCCCTGACCCTCGGGGGAGGCCCTTCTGACCGTCCGCCTTCACAGGCACCGTGACCTGCCTGCCAAATGGGCGGGAGGCAAATGCAATAAATAAGTTTGGTGAGAACGAGAAAGACAGCTTTCTTGGTGGCTGTTAGTAAGCTATGGAGCTGTGGATGAGTGTAACATGCTGTGAAGCCAGAACCAACTTATACCAACCCTAACAGGGCTTTCAAGGTGAGATATTCAAGGAGGGGGTTTACCAGTTTTCACTCTGCTGGTGAGCTTTCATGGCTGAAGGAGGGATTGGAATCCTGTTCTCCTGTCCACCATACCATACTGGAACTGAGCTGTAGTTAAAATTATGCAACGTATTTTAAACTGTCCCAAACAGCTTGCTTTGATCACTTGGGAGTCCTAGTTGTCTTAGGTCAGGCATGTCCAAACTGCGGCACTTCGGATGTTTTGGAACACAACTCCCACAGTCCTTTGCCATTGGAAATCCAGGCTTGGAATTCTGGGAGTTGTGGTCCAAAACATCAGGAGGGCCGAAGTTTGGACATGCCTGTCTTAGGTTAAAAGGTCTCCCCCCGCACACACATGCATGCTAGTCGTGTCTGACTCCAGGAGTGGCACGCATCTCCATTTTTAAACCACAGTGGTCTTACCTTGGTACAAACACGAGTACCCCATTGGCTCGAATGGAATAGATGATCCCATCTGCTCTGCCGTGTTCCTCTCGTTTGGGGTACTTCTCCTTGAAGTACATGCATTGGAAAAGTTCAGTCGACTGTTTCTGGGCGTGCTGGGCTGCCTGTTCCAAGAAGCAAGGCCCATGAGAATACAGCTTTCCTCTGCCACGTCACGTTCCGAACATTTCAGAATCACAGCTTCTGATATGGCCACCTCGTCTCCTTTCTAACAAACATGCCCTTGGCCCTTCCTTGTTCAGTGCATTTTAACCTACGCCTGCAATGACTACAGGCCTTCTACTGGATTCTTTCTTGCAACAAAAATTACACTCTTTGGCCGAAGGCAAGGCCATGTACATTTCTTTCTGCTCGATCCCATCCAATTCCAAGTCTTCCAATCCTGTCTGATTAAAAGTAATAAATAGTAATTGCATGTTGACATCTGTTCTGGCTTCTGGTGACCCTTTTCAGGGTTTATTAAGGACACAGAGCTCAGAGGTGGTTCACCATTTATTTCCTCTAAGGAGCACCCAGGACCTGTGTACTTGCCCGAAGCTACACCAGCTGGCTGTTCTAGGAGGGCCAGTTAGGAACTGGGCTCCCAGTTTCTAGCAGCGCAGCCGGAAACCTAACTCAATGAGCTAGGTAGCCAGGCCTCCTTAAAAATACGGATCTCTTTTTGTTCTTAATAGTGTAGGCATACGATTGTGTAGTGTGATAAGCTGAACTTAAGAACAGAAGAGCCATGCTGGATCAGGCCAAAGGCCCATCTAGTCTAGTTTCCTGTATCCCACAGTGGCCCCACCAGATGTGCCCGGGAATGCACGAGACTAGATATCTGTCTCCTGCAACCACTCCCCTGCATCTGGCCCTTGAAGTACCCTGGTTTTTTAAGCGTGGAGATGACACATCTCCATCATGGTTTGTCACCTGTGATGGACTTTTCCTCCAGGAATCTGTCCAATCCCCTTTTGAAGGCATCCAGGCCAGATGCCGTCACGCCATCCTGTGGCAGGCAGTTCCACAGACTAACAACACGCTGGGTAAAAAAATATTTTCTTTTGTCTGTTCTCACTCTCCCAGCCCTCAATTTGAGTGGATGTCCCCTAGTTCTGATATTCTGTGAGAGGGAGAAGAGCTTCCCTCCATCCACTTTACATAGCTGCATAACTTTGTATGTCTCGATCATACCTCACCCTCAGGTGCCTTTCCCCACAGAATTTCCTCTTCCCCATATAGATTTTATAAATATGTTGGGGAAATGACAGAGATCGGCCAACCCCTCCCCCTGAAAAAAAAACTGTCCTTCTTTCCAGAATACTCTAACTGCAATAGGCACAAGGATTTCTGAATCGTCACTGCTTGGAAGCAGAAGTGGTTGAGTCACCTCATAGAAAGGCGAGGTCTTCAAGTGAGTCTTGCTCAT
>JAHTLZ010000252.1:7769656-7804212 GCA_023846285.1 Phrynocephalus versicolor | reverse complement strand
AAAAGGTCTCATCATAGCTAGTGTGGTCTTGTGGACAGAGCGATGGACTTAAGACGCAGGAGGCCTGGGTTTGAATCTCTGCACCACCATGGAATCTCACTGGGTAAAGGCACTCCTTAAATAGCCCACTTGCTCTGAAAGCCCCATTCAGAGTCCTGTAAGTTGGTTCTGATTGGGATGGCACGTAAGAGCGACAAAGGTCTCACTCCTAACAGCCTTGCTCCTATTTTGCACACTCCAGGCTTTGGCCCCCTTTAATGAGTAAATGGAATAAATCAATTAAGCGCATGCATGGATTCAGACAAACCTACCCTTGCAGGTTCCCTTACCTTGTTTCTGCTGTTGATATGTCTACACAGCTCCACGAGTTCTTTGTTGGCCAACAGGTCTTCTCTGGCGCTTGCCTTATCTTCTTTCAAAGTGGCTGCCAACAGCAATCTATGGACTATTATATCAGCATATCTCCTAATGGGTGAAGTGAAGTGGGTGTATTTGTCTAAAGCAAGCCCTAAAGGAAAAAAATGACACCACGGATGTACAGGAAGCCCATTACGACAACATTGGAGCTGCCCAAACATGGACTTAACGACACACGCATGAAAGTAAACGAAAGCAAATACCGTAGTGAGAGAATTCTTCTTCAGGGCAAGATCCAGTTGAAAAATAGAGAGCATTCGACATGGCCTGAGTGGCCATTGATCTCAACAGCTTATTCACAAGTGGATCAGAAGGATCAACTGCTTTATCCAAGGAGTCAGCCAGTGCCTTGTTAGACCTATAAAGACAATAGAGTTAACCAGCATGGAAGACATAGTAACTACTGTTCAGCAACACAGAAGCTTGTTGGTGTAACTTTTGGGGTGCAAACCCAACAGTATATGCTAAGGTACTAATCCTTAAGCCCACCCTGTCTGAATTTCCATTGCTATACCAGCTGCTGCAGATCCAATGCAACTTTGCTTTGTTTAAATGTTCAGTGAAGAGAGGACCACATACTTTTTAGCAAACTGGCAGATTAAAAAGCACCAGTATTTTTTTAAGCAAACTGGCAGATCTGAGCTTGGGTTTACCCCATCCCTTTGCCTTAAGAGTTGTGTGCTCCCCACCCCCACCCCCACCAGAATTCACTCATCGGAAGAGGACTCCAGTGGACCGCCCCAACTGCAACAACCACATAGCGCTCTGCAGAAAACTGTGGACCTCCCCTATTGTTGTTGTGTCATTATAGTCATGGCCGACTCTTGGTGACCTCCTGTCCATGGAGCTTGCTGGAATGGCTTGCCAGTTCCTACTCCAGGCGCCTACAGCAGCTGGTATTCCCTGGTGGTGGCCCATCCAAGTACTAGCCAGGCCCGACCCTGCTTAGCTTCTGAGATCAGGCGAGATTGGGTGTGCTCGGGCCATCTAAGGCAGAACTCCCCTGTGTGTGTGTTGCATTGTTACAGTCGTGACCGACTCTTCGTGACTCCATATCCATGGAGTTTTCTTGGCAGGAATACTGGAGTGGTTTGCCAGTTCCTACTCCAAGTGCCTACAGCACCTGGTATTCCCTGGTGGTCTCCCATCCAAGTACTAACCAGGGCCAACCCTGCTTAGCTTCTGAAATCAGGCGGGATCGGATGTGCTTAGGGCATCTAGGCAGCTGAACTCCCCTATTCCAACCTCTAAATCAGAGAACAGGCTGGCTGCAAAGAGAACCATGTCTCTATCCCTATTCCCAGTCCCAAGCACCTTATCTGGGAGTGGGTTGGGGTGGGGAACATGTCAAAAGACCATAATGAAAAATCTAGGCTTAACATATTCTCAAAATGCAAAAAAAAAAAAAAACACCAAAAAATGACAGTCAGGGAGGCACTGGACTTGGAGCTTGAAAATCAAAGTGGTGCAGTGAAGCCCTTGGTTGAACCATTCCCCTTCTGCTTACCGAGTATCTATGGAGAAGCCCTTGGCCTTTGCGCATTCTCGGAGCTCAGAAAAAAACTCCTGCCGGGGCGGTGGGTGTTGGCGGAGGAGAGCTTGGTGGGGGAAAGCTTCCTGGATCTTCTTTGCCACCCAGTGATTGGCAAGGATCATACACTCCGCAATGGTATCGTGAACCTCCAGGGGCTGTCGAGGGATGAGGTCGTCTATGTTCTTCTTATCATCCAGCTGGACTCGGACCTCGACCCCTTCCAATTCCAGGGCTCCACAACGGTCTCGTTGAGCTCTAAGATGCCGGGCAAGATCAGTCAGCTTTCTTATGGCCCAGACCAGTTCGCTTAACTTCTGCTTTCTTGCCTTTTCACCCAGTTCTTTGAGCTCCAGAATTTCATCTGCTGCGCTCAGGTCTCCCTCTAGCAAAGCCTGGGCTGCCTCGTAGAAGAGCTTGTAGGAAGAGCGAATAATGGTCCGGTCGTACCTGACCTTTTTTACGTCATAAGACGTCGGGTCAAGCTCCCAGATGACACTCACAGCATACCTGGAAAACAAACATCACCATGTTAGAAGAACACCCACTTCTCATGGTGTGATCTCTGGAGGAGTTTGGACGAACAGAATCCCAAAGTTACAGGACATTTTGGTCTCTTCATATTGTTTCCACGCTGCCTGGAACCTTGAGTAATACAGGTATCCCTGGACTCCAATTCCCAGCAGCCTCCAGAGCCAGCAAGGAGTGGGGTGACCAGTGGGGTGCCCCAGGGTTCTGTTCTGGGTGCAGCGCTATTCAACATCTTTATTAATGACTTGGATGAAGGAATGGAGAGTAGACTGATTAAATTTGCAGATGATACCACATTGGGAGGGGTGGCTAATTCCCTAGAGGATAGGATGAAAATCCAAAATGACCTTGACAGATTTAGAGTGCTGGGCCAAAGCAAACAGAATGAGTTTCAACAGAGAGAAATGTAGGGTCCTGCATCTAGGTAGAAAAAATGAATTGCATAGATATAGGATGGGAGACTCCTGGCTAGAGAATAGTTCCTGTGAAAGGGATCTGGGAGTCTTGGTGGACCACAAATTGAACATGAGTCAGCAGTGTGATGCAGTGGCCAAGAAAGCCAATGCAATTCTTGGTTGCATCAATAGAAACATAGTTTCTAGAGCAAGGGAGGTGATAGTACCACTCTATTCTGCTCTAGTCAGACTCCACCTGGAGTACTGTGTACAGTTCTGTGCTCCTCAATTTAAAAAGGATGTTGACAACCTTTAGCAGGTCCAGAGGAGGGTGAGCAGGATGGCTAAAGGTGTGGAACATATGTCTTACGAGAAGCGGCTTAGGGATCTCGGAATGTTTAGTCTTAGAAAGAGAAGGCTGAGGGGGGATATGATAGCCATGTTTAAATATCTGAAAGCACATCATATCAAAGAGGGGGCTGGCTTGTTTTCCATGACTTCAGAGACTAGGACTGTGCTTTCAAACTACAGGAAAAGAGATTCCATTTGAACATTAGGAAAAACTTGGGGTAGAGCAGTGGTTCTCAACCTGTGGGTCCCCAGATGTTCCTGGACTGCAACTCCCAGAAGCCTCCACCACTTGCTGTGCTGGAAGGGGCTTCTGGGAGTTGCAGTCCAGGAACATGTGGGGACCCACAGGTTGAGAACCACTGGGGTAGAGGAATGCATGTGTTCCGGAGCTTAACACCGAAGACCTCACCTGTCAACATTCCCCAGAAGAGAGCATATGTTGGCACTCAAGACAGCTGGCAACATGTCATAACGACGATCCGCTAAGTAGTACGTCGTGGCTCTGAAAAGTGGAGAAAGAACTGTTATAATGCACTAACTGCTAAATAAATATGAACCTCTATTCCTTTACATTTAGTACATTTTCCACACTAAATACGGACACGTATTAATTTCAGAGATAGTAACGATGAGTAAGGGCGAGTGGCAAAGTTTCTGCTCTTATGCTGTGGCACTATTTACACCCATCCTGTCACCTTTGTTAATTTAAGAGTAGGGTAGCAACGCTCAATCGGGCCTTCTCGGTGGCTGGTTCCACTCTTTGAAATAAACTACCAAGCGAGGTACGCCAGGCTCCTTCTTTGGCATCCTTTTAAAAAGCTGTTAAAACCTGGCTGTTTAGGGATGCCTTCGGCAATCGCTAGAGCTTGGATCACTTTTTAAAAATTGTTGTTGGGTATTTCCCCCTTATTTTATTATTATTGTCCTCTCATTTACTATTATTATCTTGTGGATTTCTTGTGTTTTTATGTGAACCGCCCAGAGTTCCCTCCTGGGAAATTGGCCCGGTATATAAATATAAAAATAAATAAGTAAATAAGATAACTTACAATTAAAAACAATCCACAACATGTACAAGTAAGATTACTTTCAGAGCAAAAGCACAAACACTGTAAATAATTTGGGCAACTGTGCCTTGAAATTCTCATGTCAGAACTACAATGACACCAATAGCATAGTAGGAATGTGTTGTATGAATTTTTTAAGACTCCAGTTCCCAGAATCCTCCAGGAATTCCTAAGGAGATCCAGCCCACAGACCCAAACCTTCAAGCATCTATTGTATTTCAGTCCCCTGGAGCACAGCAAAGTCATGTATGGCTGTATGACATTCAGTGCCTCCACTCCTTGCCCCAGGAGCCTTGACAGCTTTAAGAAATGACTGGACAACTTCATGGAGAACAAGGGTATCAATGGCTACCATTATGGATGCCTAAGGACAATTTCCAGGTTGGAGAGAGAGGCAGGAGATCTCTCAATGCCATTTGCAGGGAATCGTAAGCAGGTGAAGACATCTGCTTGGGAATACCCTGAAGCAAGCGGTGAGCCATGGTGTGAGACAGAATGCTGGACTGGATGGGCTGTGGCCCGTTCCAGCAAGGCTGTTCTTATGTTCTTAGGTTCCCTGCTATCCTGCTCCCTTTCAGCTTCCTGGGTGCCATAGTTTCTTTGAACTGGGGTTTGCAACCCAATCCCTGACTGGAGTTTTAACAACATCCTTGCTGCTTTTTGCCTCATCTAAGAAAATCACCTGGTGACCATCTTGCCAATAACTTTAAGAATGATCTCCTGGCAAACCCATCTTTTGCCATGCTTGGACTCTTGGCACTTGCTTAGAAAAAGGGGGTGTGCCCTCAGACGCAAAGCTCACAATGTTTGTTATCTTTCTAGCAGCCTATAAAAGTATCGCCTCCTAGTCTTGCATTTGTACCAGAATGATCATTCACAGTTTCCTTTGCAAACTCTAACTGCAGCATTCGCTTTTCAAGCAATAAATGAATTATTTAAAAAACCCCCACAGAGTTTCTTGGATTCTTATGCGATTCCGCTTTTCAGCTTCCCTTTTCAGCAGAGTTTGTGTCAAGAAGAGAGCTGCCAGAACCATTATCCTTTATTTTCAACCAGAAGGAAATATACCTTGCTCGTGCTTCAATATCCGTGTAGGAATTTGCCGCCACAAATTGTGTCACATCTGCAATGTGAACACCCAGTTCCAGGTTCCCACTGGGCAGGAGTCTAACCGAGAGGGCATCATCTACGTCTTCACAGCCTTTGGGATCGATGCTGAATACAAGATGCGTATCCCGCAGATCAATCCGTTTTCGCTCTTCTTCCGGAGCAACTTTCCATGGCTTCTCTGGGACAACAACTGGCATTTCACACATCTGCAGGAATAAAGTCCTTTTCATCAGCAATAGCAAATGAAAAAACAAGATTCTTTCAAGGCCCCCCCCCCCCAACACCCCAGCGCACCAAAAAACAGTTGGGAAATCTAATCGGCCTGTCCCCTGTTTACAAGGAAATTATGGACAACTTGATCTGTAAACAAGAGGGGCAAAAGGTTTGCTCTTGTAATTTAACATCCTAGACTCGGTCCAGTAGGACCCCGGTATCCGCTGGGGATTGGTTCCAGGCCTTCCCGTGGATAACAAAAAACAGTGGATAAGAGAGAATGCCAAAACCCCCCAAACTGCTGTTTTGTGACAGTAGCTTGCTTTACAGCTGCTGATTGTGACCATAGCTTGCTTTACAGCTGCTGAATTTTTGATTTAATTTTTCCTCTGCCAATCGTGGATAACTGAATCAGTGGATATGGGGGTACTACTGTACTTAGAAACACAACTCTGCTGACAAGACACCAATTAAAGCAAGAGAGTCATAAACAAGGGTATCATGTTATGCAAACACAGAATTTGATAACTAAGTGCAACATTCTACATCATGCCATGGAGAGGGCATTGGAAAAGGCACCTCTGGCGGGCAGTCTCACCCCACCCAGGACCCAGGAGAGGAGGGTGTCTCATGACAGCAGTGTGCCCTCGTTGACTGGTTATGTCCTGGTGAAGGACTTGGAAATCCAGACAGAAGCACTGCCAGCAAAAACGGCAGTAGCAGCCCAAGGTGTGCATGTGAGAGGTACCCACTGTCAAACACCATCCAGAAGAGTGGGAGGTATTCTGGTATTTGAATACAAGCATTTATATAAGCTTTTCTGATGCAGTCTTTTGAGTTCAGTTGCATCATTAGCTTTCCTCTTGCTTCCTTCTGCTGGAGTGCTGATGACTAGTTCCTGGCTCTGATCAGTAATTTTTGCATCCTCCTCACTACTCAAGTAGACACGTTCCCGAACCGGATGTTGGCTTTTCCCAGTAATCAGTTTAAAAGCTGCTCTGCAGCCTTTTTGATGTTGAGTGCCAGCAATCTGGTCCCATCATGGTCCAAGTGCAACCTGTCCCTCCTGAACTGGTTCGGCTTGTCCCAAAATGTTCTCCAGTTCCTGACAAAAGATCAGGAACTGGAGAAATGGAGGATCCCTGGTAAAGGCAAGGTTCCCAAACTAAAGGGTGCAAACACAACTTGTTGTTGTTCAGTTGTTCAGCCATGTCCGACTCTTTGTGACCCCAATGACCAGAGCATGCCAGGCCCCCCTATCTTCCACTGCTTCCTGGAGTTTGGTTAAATCCATGTTGGTTGCATCGATGACACCGTCCAACCATCTCATTCTCTGCCATCCCCTTTTCCTTTTGCCGTCAAATCTTTCCCAGCATCAGGAACTTTTCCAAGGACTCCTCTTTCCTCTTGAGCTGGCCAAAGTAATGGAGCCTCAGTTTCAAAATCTGTCCTTCCAGTGAACATTCAGAGTTGATTTCTTTCAGGATGGATAGATTTGATCTCCCTGGAGTTCAGGGGACTCCAGCACCACAGCTCAAAAGCATCAATTATGTGGCAATCAGCCTTCTTTATGGCCCAACTCTCAGTTCCATACATCACTACTGGAAAAACCATAGCTTTGACCACCCAAAACCTTGTTAGCAAAGTGATGTCTCTGCTTTTTAAGATGCTGCCTAGGCTTGCCATTGCTTTCCTCCAAAGAGGCAGGTGTCTTTTAATTTCGTTGCTGCAGTCGCCATCTGCAGTGACCAAGGAGCCCAAGAAAATAAACTCTGTCATTGTTTCCATTTCTCCCCTTTCTATTGGCCAAGAGGAGATGGGACCGGTGGCCAAGATCTGTTTTTGAAACAGAAGTAGATGTTTTTCTCGAACTCTCTAAGCTTTCTCCATGATCCAGCACATGTTGGCAATTTGATCTCTAGTTCCTCTGCCCCTTCGAAACCCAGCTTGCACTTCTGGGAGTTCTCTGTCCACCTACTGCTGAAGCCTCCCTTGGAGAATGTGGGCATAACCTTGCTAGTGTGTGAAATGAGTGCAATTGTACACTAGCTGGAGCATTCTTTGGCATTGCCCTTCTTTGGGACTGGGATGTAGACCAATCTTTTCCAGTCCTCTGGCCACAGCTGAGTTTTCCAAATGCAAACACCACTACCCTAAGCCTGTCCTTCAACAGGACTACGGGGGTAGGGGTGGGGAGGCAGCTGGGCCCTTGACCACCGTTAGGGAGGAGCCAGGGAAAGCGAACATCAATGCAGCTGTGATGTTGGAAGTTAGAAGCAAGAGAAAGAAAGCCTATGACAACTCCAGCAAGGTGAACCTCCATTGGCTCTCCCAATGCCTGGGCCCTGCCTTCATAGTGGGCATTACAGCCATTGCTTTTGTGTCCCTTGAGATTCAGCGATGCATGATGTTCTGCAAAGAGAACTGTGATCCCCAACCCCCACCACCACTGCCAGCGTGTTTAGTTTGGGAGTGGGGTTGGGGGTTGGGTAGAACAGAATTGGATTAAATCGGGGCCAGTGGATTTAATTGGCTCTGAAGAGAGCCCAAGGTCCAAGAGCTTGTTTGTTCATACCTTCAATACAACTGGAATAAATCCCATTTTGTTCAAGCCATGTTGAGTTCATGGACCTCCTAATGGAGGAGGGACCACCTGTTGAGTCAAGTAGGGATGGAGAGGCTCACAGGTGCGTTTCAAGTTTTCTACCTTTTAAAAAAACAAGCTTCTAGCCCTCAGCCACAAGGATAGGTTTGGAAGTGTACTTAGTGAGCAATGCTTAGTGAGCAACAAAGGAAAGTTAAAATCTGAAAAGGGTCCTGCATAAATTTTGGTCCCAATCCATTACTGGAAACAGATCAGCATCTTGAGCAGATATCCATTCTAATTTGCATCAGGAAGAGATACTGCAAAATTTGGAGGTTTTTTTTTTTTTTACAAATCATTTGTTGGTTTTGTTTTTGAAGTTAACTATGTGAGGTTGGTGCACACCCAATGATACTTCCTCATTTACTTAACATAGTATGGTATTTCTACATGTAATGTAGAAAACCCCTTATATAGATAAACAGACTTTACTCTACCACTAGGTGTTACTTCTAAACTAGTCTATTGGGAAACATCTTAAATCAAGGAGACAAATAAGAAACACTTACCTGTGCTTCAGAGAAAGGACTAACAGAAATGCTATTTTCCACTAAGATGGTTTGAATTTCTCCTTCAAGATCCCCTATCCGTCCCAAAACCCGCACAAAATGTCCATTTGGATACAGCGATGTTGACTCCCACGAATCGATACGTACAATGACTCGGAAGTCCTGGTGCAAAAGCATACAATATATGAGAACGCCGAAGCAAAACAGCAGACATTTCAGCAAATGACGGTCTGAAATGTCATAAGAACATAAGAAGAGCCATGCTGGATCAGGCCAAAGGCCCATCTAGTCCAGCTTCCTATATCTCACAGTGGCCCCACCAGATGCATTTGGGAGTACATGAGACTAGATCTCTATCTCCTGATACCACTCCCTTGCATCTGGCCCTTGATGTACCCCGGTTTTAAGACTGGAGATTACACATCCCCATCATGGTTTGTAACGTGTGATGGATGTTTCCTTCAGGAATCTGTCCAATCCCCTTTTGAAGGCATCCAGGCCAGATGCCATCACCACATCCTGTGGCAGGGAGTTCCACAGACTAACACCACGCTGGGTGAAAAAATATTTTCTTTTGTCTGTTCTTACTCTCCCAGCCCTCAATTTGAGTGGATGTACCCTAGTTCTGGTATTTTGTGAGAGGGAGAAGAGCGTCCCTCTATCCACGTTAGTCATGCCCTGCATTATTTTGTACATCTCAATCATATCCCCCCTCAGGCACCCTTTTTCCAGACTAAAGGGCCCCAAACGTTTTAGCCTTTCCTCATAGGGGAGGTGCCCCCAGCCCAGTAATCATTTTAGTCGCTCTCTTCCCACGTAACCATTTACCTGCAGTGCCTCAGCTTGCTGTGTACTAATCCTGATCTTGGGAATCCTATAATCCCAAGGTGTCACTAGGATTTTCTGCACATTTTTGCCATGGGACTGACTCTCTTCTTGAGACGGAAAAGTAACCACATAATCACGCCAGTTTTTCTGTATGATACCAACAACTTTCCCTTCAAAAGAAGAATAAATGGTTTATTTATATAACGGGAGCAAGAAAGAGTAGGAAACAGAGCACAACAGTGGAGCTTTGAAAGATGCTTCCATTTACAGGGAGATCTATCAGGCCCTGGAGGCAATAAAAAAATTGCTAACGCGATACAGCAATCAGGAGAAGTCTACAGAGTGTACTTCGAGGATGAGATTGCAACTTTAGTGCTGCAATACATTTTTAGACCCATAATTTATTCCCCTTAAATAGGAGCTTTCTTTACAAATGGTATTTTCTAGCAGAACTGTAAATTCAGATATCAGAGGCCCAAAAGGACCTGAATGTGATTTACAAGCCTCTCCTCCTGTTTCATAAGCTGAATGCAGCTAGCAGCGTACGGTGATGTAGCTGCCGTGCCTGAACAGCAGAAGAGTATGCATTAAGTCAACGTGGGTGGGGTGACAAGTTGCTAGGCATTTTCCTGGGAATGATGCTGCGAGAGAAAAGAAAGCTTTGTAAACAGCCTTCTTCCCTTCTGCTTCAACGTGTCACAACCAACAGTCGTGCAGGGACCCAAAGGAGTCAGAGACAACATTTGCACATTTCCCCAAGTCAGTGTCTTTGATTAGGGAACCTAGAAACTACCGGGGAGAAATGATAACATGTTCAAGTTCCGGAATACTTGTTTCCAAAGATCGGAAATTCTGTAAGATACACAAAAAAGTTTCTGTTTCAATACAGACATATTATCTGATTAAATACCCCAATGAACCTCAAATCTGCATTCATTTAATCAAGTCTCCCAAGGGAGAGACCGATTCATTTGAAATGCTATGCTGGACGAGAGCTTTGCAGATACCCTGGGTGGGCAGAAAGAGAAAAAAAAGTGGGTCCTGGATCAAAATCAAGAGTGATGTATCTCCGGAGGCAAAACGGTTGAAACGGAGGCTTTCCTACTCAGGGTGTTTCGTGTTTCCCCGAAAATAAGACACTGTCTTATATTTATTTTTCTCCAAGAAGATACACTAGGGCTTATTTTTGGGGTAGGGCTTATTTTCGGGGAAAGAGGAAGTGCAAGCAAACATCCTACAAAGTACGGTAACTTTGGTGGCCCAAGCGAAGAGGGGGAAGGACCATGGATGGAAAGGGAGGGGCAACATGCACTCTCTCTCTCTCTGTGTGAGTGCGTTCGTGCGTGCAGGCACAGCCACACCCATCACTAGGTCTTATTATCAGGGTAGGGCTTATATTTTACAAATGCATAGAAATCCTGCTACGGCTTATTTTGGGGCTAGGTCTTATTTTTGGGGAAACAGGGTATATACATCATTAAAGATCTCTAAGTTTATTTCATGCTTAACCAATAACACACATTTCTAACTTTCGGGAAAGAGGCAGAGATCCAGAGATCTTGTTCCCTAACTTCCTTGCTTCGTACTGTGTCTCAACGGATAAAGAAAAAGGAACTACTTTTCAAGTCTTCTCTGCAAGATCTTCCACAAGGTCCAAGGTCTCAAGTACAGTAATGGGAATTTGCTTCATCTACTCTTTCCTTGCTTGCTTAAGGGGGTCGTCCTAAATGCTTGTTAGATAGATGGCATGTAATTACTGTATTTTGAGTAAACAATTTTGAATTTTTCCAATTTCATGCAAAATGAGAAAGTTTTTACATGTTGTACATGTGTGCATGCCTGTCTTGAAATATGTGACGCTGTGGAAATAATATGACGTCTATTATCTTACTCAAACTGAAATGTATAAATTGTTTTGCTGGACCTCAGAAAGTGTGCTTCTCTAAAGAGAGACACCTCAATGCATTGATTCAATCATTGAAATAAAAAGCCTTTATTCTTGAAAAAGCCTGGGGTTCCAATGCTCTGTTTGTCTTTATGGCAATTTGCCCGTCTCATGGGCCGAGATTACCGTTTGTGAGATGACACGTGCATACCGAAAGGAGTTGAGATGCTCTATGCGTTACCTGTGGGCATCGGCTCACAGTGAACCTCCCCCGAGGTCTTGTCTTCCATCTCGTTCTCACAAAGAGCAGCGGTTCGTCCCTTCCATTCGTTTTTGGGTAGCAGTTCGACGGCGACGACGTCACCGTGGATGGCCCTGTTTCGAGCTTTCGTGCCATAAATGAGGACATCCGTTTTAAGATCTGGGCGCACAAAAGACAAGAAGAAAAGCTCAACATGATGAGAGAGCAAGACAGTCACATTTCCTATCTTCCGTAGCTATCACGAGTTTTGTTCTCTCCCCCCCCACACCTCCATGTATCAATGAAACTTTATTTTGCTGCGCAGATGTACAGTTAGAATCACAGGCCAAAAACACATGAGATTTTCCTCTTCAGTTTTCTAACAACTGATGTTCTGATATACAAGATGATCCCCTAACTCTGATGCCCCAGAGACCTATTTCCGTTACTGCTGGGCCCACAGAGACCCAGAGGCTACTTCCAGTCTGCCGGAAGTCACTTCCGATCCATGCAGAGACCCGGGAAGCCCAGCGCAGGGGCCACTGCACAGCCTGGAGACCCGTTCCTGGCAGCACCAGGTCTGGAACGTGCTGCAGAAGCACATCCCAGGCAGTACAGGGCCCGGGCTGAGGTGAGCCTTGTTCATAAGCCAGAGCAAGGCTCACAAACCAAGGCTAAATTTTACTAAAAATGTTGCACGGTTTGCAAAACACATGTCATCCAAGGTACTCGTAAACCGAAGTACCAGGGTACCTGGAAAACCAGTGACCACACAGACAACTGAAACTCACTACAACACTTGCTATTAAACAATTCAAATAAATAAAACATTCACCTAGTATGAGATATCCACTGACCATTGAACAGCGCCCACTCCGTAGCCAAACCGTCACAGTACAAGTGCTGCAGATAACCCAAGGAAGCGAGCCAAGCCACGAATCGATGAAGGTGAAACTGACCAGTCCCGCTCTCAAAACCTAAGATAACGAACTTGTTCTCACCTGTTTCTTTGTTGCTAGCGCCTTGGAGTCGTACAAATGCTTCTACTTGTGCTCTGTGCTTGTTCACATTAAGGACCCCCTACAATAAATCAAATTTGGGGTAGTGAAGAACCAATATACATATACTTGCCTACGTGTACTTCAGTTCTATCAAGGTCTGCATTTGAACATAAGAAGAGCCACACTGGATCAGGCCAAAGGCCCATCTAGTCCAGCTTCCTGTATCTCACAGTGGCCCCACCAGATGCATCTGGGAGCACACGAGACTAGATATCTGTCTCCTGATACCACTCCCCTGCATCTGGCCCTTGAAGTACCCCGGTTTTAAGCCTGGAGATGACACATCTTCCTCATGGTTTGTAACCTGTGATGGACTTTTCCTCCAGGAATCGGTCCAATCCCCCTTTGAAGGCATCCAAGCCAGATGCCATGACCACATCCTGTGGCAGGGAGTTCCATAGACTAACAACGCGCTGGGTGAAAAAATGTTTTCTTTTGGGACCATCAGTCAATGTGCTGGAGACAGTCAACTCTTTTGCTGATCAACTCTGACAAAGTCAAGATCCTGTGGGATTTCCGAATCCAAACGGATAGACACTGGAGCACGTAACACACAAGACATAGCGGTACCTGTCTTCTTTGATTTTTTTCTCTGTTCTTTGTATTTTAAAATGTTTTGTGATATTTATTATTTTTTGCTTTCCTTTTTGTACGCTGCCCTGAGTAGCCATTGGCTAGAGGGGCGATATAAAAATCTGAATAAACAAATAATTCTGAAGCAAAATTTGTAGAAATGCAAGAAAGGCTTCGGGGGTGGGGGTTGCCCATGTCCATCTGATGAAACTCACTGCCCTGGGGAAACAATTTGATGTCCTCACAAGCAAATTTTTTCTCACTTCTTGAAGGCTCGTTTGTTTTTGGAAAGCCTCTTACAACCCACTAGCTGGCCTGGTTTTACATGAGACATTCTGTCTGCTGTGCTCGCTTTATTGTGGCAGCATTTTAATTATGTGACTTTAAGTGTTTTTATATTGATATTTTGTCTTGTTAGCTGTACTGGGCATCTTTGAATTGAAATGCTGGATAGACATTAATTAAAATAAAATAAATAGGTTCTGAGCACAATGCCAGACCTCCCAAAATGATGGTTTTATTTCCCATCCGCTCTGTAATGACCTATAAAGGGCACTGGAAACATTACACAATGAGACTCCAATTTATCTCTTTCCACAGAGACAATTCCCATTTTACGGTGCCAGGGCAAAAGTGAAAGAAGCAAAATACAGTCCCAAGAAGAAAGAATTTGCAGTATTAATTGTTTCCTATTTGTTATAACTGTTTAATTTGTGAAAGGAATTGTAATGCACTGAAATTACGATGCCGGAATACATTTGGTTTTTAATTTTATTATGTTTTTTTCCATCTAAAATTTAGATTCTAAAGCGACAAAGACTAACATGGCAACCTCTTTGAAAGCTCTTTTATACCTTTACCTTCAGTATTAATGCAGCCATCACTCAGCCCTCTTGATGTTTTGGACCACAGCTCCCAGAATTCCAAGCCTGTATTCCCAATGGCAAAGGACCGTGGGAGTTGTGGTCCAAAACATCTGGAGGGCCGAAGTTTGGACATGCCTGACCTACAGCATGAGGTTATTCTTTCCCTCCATCTCCAACAGCCCTCGTCTCCAACTATGACTCTGCTATGAAGATTTATCCAGCTTTCCCAAGCAGACACAGAGAATGTACAGGGTTTCATGCGTAGGTGGAGGGACAGCTTACTCTTGGATCTGCCTTCCATCAGCACATCTATCAACTTGGATCCTGGCCTCTGATTTTACCATGCAAAGATCACACAACGTAACCTGAATGTATCTTCCCGACTTGATCCCAGCTTCCAGTGCTTCCACAGCGACATGCTCGGCGTACTCCTTCCCATGGTTCTCTTGGCTTTCACTCTCCCGTTCACGTCGTGACTGGACGATGGAATCAAAAAGCTCATGAGCAGCTTTTAAGTCAGGCCAAAAGTTGTCCAAATAATTCTGTGTGGACAGATAAAGAAGACAAGCATCACCCCCTCTTCGTCCCCTAGTCCTGGATCCTACAGAGATCAGCGGTAGACTCCAAGGAGTTTCTGGCTATTACCCCTGCAGATAAACTTACAGGACTTTATCCCAATCAGGAAATGTGGCACACCCACCATCTGTGGGCTCAAAGCAGTAAGGTGGCCAAGTTTGCAGGTGACACGAAACTTTTCCATGTGGTAAAAACCAGAGAAGATTGTGAAGAGCTCCAGATGGTTCTCTCCAAACTGGGGGAAGGGGCTGAGAAATGGCCAATGCGTTTCAATGTAGGAAAATGTAAAGTAATGCATATTGGGGCAAAAATAATAATAATCAAAACTTTGTCTATCAACTCATGGGCTCTGAGCTATCCATGACGGATCAGGAAAGAGATCTTTGGACAGTCATTGTTACATGTTGCCCTGAAGCTAGACCCTGGGCTTAATATCCCATGACCTGCAAAGATGCAGAGAAAGAGAGAACTGTACAATTATGTGATCTCACAAATTCCACTCACTTTTGGCTCTGGATTTACCCAAGAGCAGCTAAAGCCCATAACTAAATTTTTATGGTGTAAATGATTTTGTGTGGGTAGGGGGGGGAGGTTTCCGCCCCCATACTAAAGGATACAATTCAGAACTGTCTAAATCAGTATGGAACACGCCCATGAGTTCCACCATTTGATCAGATGCCCAAAACAAGGTACAAAATTGCCTTTGCACAATCTCAGCAGCAATGGGTCCCAAACCCAGATATCAGATTTCTTTACGGCCATGCAATAAATGCAGATATAGTATCACAAAAATGGAAACATGAGATCCTTAACTGGCAGTAACCAGAAGCAAGAGTTCCAGGAAATTATCAAAGAAAAACCAAAACAAAAGACACAACACATGTGGCACCTCAAAGACTAACTTTCATATTTTAATGTAACGTTTTGTGGACAAGTCCACTTCTTCAGACATAGAGCAGCAGAAGGAGGTGTGCAATATATTATGTAATGGGATATACAGTACATGGAGTCACGAAGAGTCGGCCACGACTGTAACAACACAACACACAACACATTTCATACCAAATATAAATGAAATGTTACATTAAAATATGAAAGTTAGTCTTTAAGGTGCCACATGTTTTTTGTCTTTTGTTTTGTTTTTCTTTGATTTTTGCCTAGAATTCTTGCATAGACTAACACGGCTGCCTTCTCCAGAAACAAGAGGAAAAAGTGAGAGGGTAATGCAAATGGGAGGGAAGAGAGTCCCTATAGCTGACATCACATATTCATTATATCTGTATCCAGTCCTTCCTTGAGGAGCTTGTGGTGGCACACATGAGACTATCTTGTCTATTTCCCTCCCAGCTAGCACTAGGGTTTTTTTTTTTCCTGAGGGCCTTGATTGGCCCATGAAGGTATCTCAGTGGAATGCATAGCTGGGCAGAGATTTGAATTTGGCTCGCCCTCATTCAACTCTAGTGATTATCATGGCTGTCGTTCTCTCTCAGTGGAGACTTGAATGCACATAACACAGATGTACCAACTGTATAATAAAGCAAGCGGGTTTAATACGGGCAAAGCTTAGGAATACTGCACAACTTTTTTGGAGTACAACTCCCAGAATCCCCAGTCAGCGTGTGGCCGATGGGCATGCTGGTTGGAAGATCCTGGGAGTCCTAAAGTCCTTGGCATGTTTCCAAGCTGATTTTTTTTAAAATACAGATAACCCTATTGTTAAGTTATTCCACTGGAGAGATATGTCCAAAGCATTTGCCAAGGTAGTGGGAGCCAAAGGAAAATAATTGAGAGCTTTTAAAGTTACTAGCTTTTACGAAAGTAAGTACTGACCTCGGTATCAGAAGACATTTGAGCCTGACTCTTTCTTTCTGAGAGGCACATTTTTCTCTTTCGTATCCTCTAGCAGTTTTGAGGCTTAGCAGAATTTAATACACGCTGCCTAAATTCATGCAAACTAAGGAAAGGCACAGAAGCATTTCTGCAGTAGACTTCAAGGACATTACTTCAAGCCACTGTCTTTGCTGTGAAAGCACAGAAAATATTACCTTGAATGAAATCACAAAGACGCCTTCTGTTTCACTTCCGAGTTGCTGGATAGAGTCTTCATCCTCCGTCACCATGACGATGGGCATGTGCCCCGAGAAATGATTATAGTACCACACAGAGGCATTGTAAATGCTCCTAGGGGAACAAGCACTCACATTGACCGGTCTTAATCGTATTGCACAGGTGGCGTTGCTCGATGGGTTGGAGCAAGAGACTGGGAGTTCAAATCCCCACTGTGCCTGATCTCCTTTACTGCTTGTGTATTCCCACTAGTGCCCCCATATCCATGAGAGATTGGTTTCAAGGGGCCCCGTGGATACCAAAATCCGTGGATAAGAGCGAACACCCTTTCAGCCCCCCCTCTAAATAAATAGTGGTTTGTATTTGAGACAGTAACTTTGCAGCACCCTTTTGCGGCAGCGATTTGTTTAATAATTAATTAATTTTTTTTGGCCGCCAACCATAGATAATTGAATCAGCAGATGCTGAAATCAACGGATACGGCGGTACTATGGTACTCCTTACTCCATACTGCAAATATCTCAGATTAAATTGTTGCAAGGCAATTTCCGTCTTAGTATAATTAATGAACGTGCAATATATGGGTCAGATAGCAGACACACAAAGTCCAGTTCTAGACTATGGACTGGCAGATGCAAATCACAAGTTTCCAACCCAATCAGATATTTTTAAGTGCCAACCCAACATATGCTGAAGACACACCTTGTTTGCCACTTCTCCAAAGGCTCTCCTCTCTCTCTTGGCAAGTAAGAAAGCAGATGGAATTCATTGAAAAACATAACACAATCATGACGGGCATCCTTCAACAAATTTCGCAGTTTATTGTACTGTCTGTGAAGAAATGGGGGGGGAGGGTAGATTGTGTTAATGTGATACAGCCTGACTAAAGGAAAATTAATTTTGACACAGAATAATTACCGTATATACTCGAGTATAAGCCGACCCGAGTATAAGTCGGGGCCCCTAATTTAAACCCAAAAAAATGGGAAAATTTATTGACTCAAGTATAAGCCTAGGATGGGAAATGCAGCAGGGCCTGGCTACTCCTCCTTTGTGAGCTGGGTGTGTGTGTGATGTTTAAAATGACTTTTAGCCACCGAGGCAAGTGCTTGAGTTGGTGGCTAAAAGTCATTTTAAACATGGGGGGGTCAGGAGAAGTGGCGCACAATGTTTAAAATGACTTTTAGCCACTGACCCAAACTTGCCTCAGTGGCTAAAAGTATTGACCCAAATATAAGCCGAGGACCCCTTTTTTCAGCCCAAAATTAGGGCTGAAAAACTAGGCTTATATTCGAGTATATACAGTAAACTTCAGATTGTCTTGTGCATGTAAGAAACACTCAAAAGCAGCTTGATTGCAAGCATGGAGTCTGTTCACAGTGTTAGAATGTCAAAATTAACAGCTTATATTATACTGTTCTCAGACAGAGAAGCACTAATAGAATTTTGATTACATGAGTACATGTTTTAACAAGCAAGATTTATCATCAACATCACCATCCCATTATTGGTGTAAGTACAACAGAATAAAATAGGAAATGGAGAGCCAGTAAACAAAGGAGAATAAAATAGGAAATAAAAAAGCAATAGACAAAAATAATCCAGCTACTAAAAGATTACGATACTGTATTGTGTAAACAAGTGTAAAGCCAATGCTCAAATAAAGCCCAGTTAACTTGATCTGGGTAGCATCCTTCTTTGAATGATCACTTTCAACAAAATTGTCACTTTCTCTGATACATCAGCATTAGCACCTGAAAGAATACACCTTATTTTCTTCTCATTCTGTCAGGACCCTGCCTGCCACAGAACCTGACCCTGAGGGGTGAACTGGTGAAGAGCTGCTGGAAGAGCATTGCAGCTGGTGTCAGTAGGCAGCTGGGTCTGATCACTCAGCTTCAGGCATATCCCCACTTCCTAGAAGGGCCATGAGCAGGATTCTGCAACAACGTGCTACCAGGACAGCCAGAATGCACAATGGAACATATTTGGGACTTCAGTAATGCATAGCCATACTGCAGACAGTGGGCTATTGTCTCCAGATTCGTCCCATCTAATAACATGATCCATGTCGGGAAAGTTTATAAATTATATCTTTTCATGTTTCTAAATCTCACATGAGTCTCAGGCTGCTCGAAGGCTACACGGAAAGACAAAGGCCCAGGCTGTGGCATCGTAAAACGGGAAAAGACTGAAATAATCTTATAGGCTTTAACACAACCCAGGGAATGTCCTACAGTCAAAGAAATGCAAACAGCAGGAGAGCATCAAGTATCTGCATTAACTTGCCTTGTTATGACTGGGGATTAGAACACTTCCATTATTTCTGAAATATATTCACAGATAATAATGGCATAATTAATGTCAGCTGAAGAAATCCCTGATTAACCTTTGGGATCCCAAGGGCATATGCAATACCAATGTACCCAGAGTTGTCGAGGCATATCATTAACCTTTGTAAGTCTAAAAACAAAAAAGGATCGGCAAAGCAGCATAATTTCACAGTTCAGTTTGGATTTTCTTGGCTCGTGCAACCTCATTGGAAGTTGAAATAAATCTGTCAAATATACCTCGGAGAAACTGGAAGCTTATCTTGCAGAAGAGGTGATTCAACAAATCCCCACTGATTCAATGGACCTACTCTAATGTGACATACTAGGCAAAGCAACAGGGTTTGAAGGCCACTACAGTGGACTCTTGTATAACAAACCGTTTGTATAACTTAAAATCTGTACAACATAAAAAATTCCGGAGATAGGGGAAATTTACTTAACATAATCACCTATGGGGAGAATCTGTACAACATAAAAACGGGATCACTCTGTTCTCAATGCATTCCTATGGGAATTTGTATAAAGGAAAATTTGCTTAACATAATTTCATTTGGAATGAATTAATTCCTTTATACAAGGTACCACTGTATTTTGTCACATTTATGTGGGTCCTTTTCCACTGAGAAAGCGAAAAAATTTTGGACAAAAATACACCGTTGGATAGAACAAATAATAAAACAAAAATTACTTTGTCACCAGAGTTATGCCTTCTATGGATACTACCCCAACTGTGAAATATTGATGACCATCCTGGTCGCCCTCCTCTGCACCCGCTCGAGGTTGTCAACATCCTTTTTAAATTGAGGCGCACAGAACTGGACACAGTACTCCAGGTGGGGTCTGACCAGAGCAGAATAGAATGGTACCATCACTTCCCTTGATCTAGACATTATGGTTCTGTTGATGCAACCAAGAATCACATTGGCTTTCCTGGCCGCCGCATCACACTGCTGACTCTTGTTCAATTTGTGGTCCACCAAGACTCCCAGATCCCTTTCACAGGTACTATTTTCTTGCCAAGTATCCCCCATCCTATATCTGTGCAATTAATTCTTTTTACCTAGATGTAGATATCTGTTGTTCCATTTGGGTGTCTGGGCTTGATTTTTCAAATATTAACCAGTCACTTTTTGGAAGTACTAATAGCAACAAGAAAGTATCATGAGGCTGATTTTGGAGATCAGATACCTGCGGCCTCTCTGATGCTGCACCGCTTGGCACGCTGTTTGCATGAACACAAGGCCTCTGAGCTCAGGAAACTCCAGTATTTCTAGGTAATCTTGGACCACTTTCCAATCAGGTACAATATAATGAGTCACATCATCAGACAGCAACTTTCCGACTGAAAAAGAATTCAAATGAACAATTATGTATTTACTTCCTATCTAGAGTGACATGCAATCTCTCTCAAAATAACAGAAAAGAAACTAAGTAGAAAGCCTGCCTTTAAAAAAACGTTTTAAAGGCCTGGCTGTTTTGTGAGGCATTTGGTGGCAGTTAATTTCCTTTTATTTTTTTTCTCTTCCACCCCACCATCATGCTAATTATTATTATTATTGTTATTATTATTATTTTCTCTCTCTTTGTGGTTTTACATTGATGCTTTATTATGATGTTTCACTTAATGTTTATTATATGTTTATTTTACTGTTTCCTTTGTTTGTATCCTGGTTGTAAACCGCCCGGAGTTCCTTCGGGAAGACGGACGGTATATAAATATTAAAATACATAAATAAATAAAATATGCATTTGTTCCTAATTTGGTTCACCTAAGCCAGCAGGTGGCAATCCTTGGTCGCCTTCCTGTTTTTGTTTATTTGTGGCATTATCCACACATTCTTTTATTATTTTAGTTTGTATGTTTTGCTTAACTATGTAATACACATGCACATATACACACAAGTAGTAGCTCACTAAGTCAAGTGATCTAGAAGCTCAATAAACAAATAAATACTGTACAGAATGCTTGGGTCACTCAAGGCTAGAAACCACTGCATTAAGCCACACTAAGTACCAAGTCAGGAGTGGTGGTTATATGGGCATCCCTAGGTTTACAGCAACATGCTGTTGAATGTCAATGGCTGCAGAACAATAGGAAATGCTAGGGCTTTTGGTTGTAGTCTAATATGCTTGCATAGACAAAGGCATCTAAGTCCCCAAACAGAATAAGCAAAGAGCTCAATCTTTGATCCAGTTCTTCAATATTGTTCTTAGTACAGCAGATCTGAACTTCAAATGTAATGGATTGCAACCCCCCCCCAAGTCCCAGTCAGCATGCAGTACTGCCAATGGCACCGGGGATCACGGGATCCCACATATCACGGATGCACTACAGGTAGTCCCCCCCCCCACGTTTTCTTTGCATCGACTGACGTCTTTGACATTTTTGGTCACTCTGCTCAGTGCAAAGACAGTACAGTAGGACCCCGGTATCCGCTGGGGATGGGTTCCAGGCCTTCCCGTGGATAATGAAAATCGTGGATAAGAAAGAACCCTGCCCACCCACCCACCCACAAACTGCTGTTTCCTAACAGTAGCTTGCTTTATGGCCACTGTTTGTGACAGTAGCTTGCTTCACACCTTGAATTATTTAATTTTTCCCCTCTAGCGTGGGTAACTGAATCAGCAGATAATGAATCAGCGGATACGGGGGTCCTACTGTACTCTGCACATGCTCAATGTCCTACTGTACTCTGCACATGCTCCCCTTGTTGATTATGATGGTTCAAGCCAGTCTTTGCAAACCCTGGACAAGCGCTTCGCAAGGCTCCCAACCAGCCCCGATCTCGGCCATCCCTTCCGCCGTTCTCCGCCTCCCCCCACCAGCACCCGAAGTCCTGCCTTAAGCCTACGGCCCTGCCCTTTGACCCCCGACCCCGCGGGTCGCCCTCGCCCTCCTCCTCCTCCTCCTCCTCCGGCGCTCGCTCTCACTCACCGCGGGGACAGGCCGACCGGCAGAGGGCGCTGCCGCAAGGCACGTCGGGCCGCAGGTAGTGTTCGCGCACCACCCGCACCGAGCGGCCCTGCGAGCCCCGCAGCTGGAGCACCTTCTCCGTCCGCAGCATCTCTGCGGGGACGGAAGGGAGGGCGAAGGTTGTCGGAGGGCGGAGGGAGGGAGTGAGGGGGAGAAGAGGGGGCGGGCGAAGGAAGGGTACGAAACCCCGCCTTTAGAAAGCCGAACCGCGTCCCGCCACCCTGATTGGTCGCGGCCGCCGCCGCCCGTCCGGAGGAGTCGGGGCAGTGGCCGCGAGGCTGGAAAGAGGCGGGGCCAACCCTGAGAAGGACGCGAAGGCGGGATTGGGGGCGTGGAAAAGCAAGGGGGCGGGGCTAGCAAGAAATGGCGGGCTGGAGTTTCTGAGGGAGAAAAGTTACCTCAGAGAGTCGGCGGGAGGGGGAAAAAATGTCGCCGCGCTGCATATCCCGGAGACCTGAGGGAAGAAGAGCTTGCTCTAACGTGTTACAATAACCGCCTCGGTGTGTTTTGCCGCCCAGTCAAGTCCTTTCCGTTACTTTATAGGCGTATAGATAACTTTTACCCTTCATAGCGAAAGGAGGCATTTTTTTCTAAAAACGTTAAAAGTAAATCCTGACGCGAATGAACTGTAGTTCTATTAAAAATAGACGGCGGCCCTGTGGAGGAACTGGAAGAGGCCAGAGAGATTTTCTCTCCCTCCCTCCTCCAGTGGGTGGATTAGAATATGGTAGATAGGCGCTGAATTATGTCAGGTCTGAGGCTGTGCCATTACCAAGAGAGTCTTTTATCTAATTTATATACCTCCAATTTAGCTCAAGGGCCACTGGGCGGTGGACAACAGTAAAATAAACAAGACATATATTCTAACAGTAAAAAAAGTAAAAGTACAACACTCTGCCTATGTTCAGAAGTCACCACTGCGCATGTCTTTCTCACTCCTGAATGGGCAAAGCTTGAACTCGTGATCAATGGTGATGTATTGGGGGGTGGGGGAACGAATGGTATTTAACATGTATTGATTTGAATTTATTTTTGCTACAGCCTTTGTGAAATTATTCCGCTGTTGCCAGCAAAGCTTTGCTTATTAAATCCTTTCTCTATTTTATCAAAATTCTGGTATTGATTAATTCTCTGATTCACTCCAAGCGGCTAAAGAACCCCAAAAATATCTTTAGAAGGAATGCAAGCCTAGCAAAAGGCTACATTTCTCTTGGTGGAGATGCCGGGGAAAAATTGCCCTCTGGAGGTGAGCAGGGTCCAGACCAGGTGAGGCTGTACAGTCCTCCACAGGCTGACCAGGTCAGCGCGCACTTCCCATATTTGGAAGGACCTAAATCATCCTGGGGAGCGGCTTAGGCATCCTCACTTGGAGAGAAAGGCAGCCGGCTTCGAGGGACAAGACTCTGCAGAGCGTTTGGTGAGTACACTGGGGACATAACACACACACACAGGAGCAAGGCTCCTTTTGATAAGTTCACGATGAGTCAGTTGTATTGATAAGTTCACGATGAATTAAGGGGGTCGCTCCCCCACCTGGGAAGTGAGGAATTTGAGACTGTATAAAGTCAAGACGATTCCAAGATATTCCTAAAGTAAGGGCAGTAAGGGGTTTGAGACTTTGAGACCATCTCTACGGAGATGTGAAGGGTCAAGACAACTCTAAAAACTACCCTACTCTCTATTTGAAATCTGACTTGAAATTGAACTTGGTTATCTGATTTGAAGATTGCATTACTTTGAAATTGCATAGATCTGAAATTGAATTTGCATTTGGTATTGCTTTGAATTGAATTCTCTATTCTGACACAGCACAGAGGTGCAAGCCTCTATTCTCAAGCTATTTCTTTGAAAAGTTAACTTGTATTTTCTCTTCTGTAAAAAGCAACAAGGCCTTCGCCTCTGCTATCAAGCAAATACATATACACATGGGGAATAGATTTAGGGCATAGACTCCTCCTCAGGCAGGGGCACCTAGATTAGGTTGGGAGCGGGGAATATGAAAATGTTGGGAATATGAGCAGTCTCTGAATTCAACGAATGGTTTGCGTGAAAGAAAGGCCAGGAGACAGTCTCCTATGGTCGGGTGTGTGTGTGTGTGTATATATACTGTTCCAGAAGCAGGTGCGAGTTCAGAGACATTGTGGGTTAGCAAAAGTAAAAAAAAAAAAACAAAAAAAAACCAACCCCTCCCTGTTAGGCTGTTTCCCTTCACACTGAGACTCAGCTATCAGAGACTTTGAATTGGACTATAATCTACAGAACAACCAGTTGAAATTCCTGTGCCACAACATTTGGACAGTAATCCAGTTAGCCTGCAGCAGGCACCTTTGATGAATCAGTAATTGCACAGTCATGGCACAAGATTTTCAAAAATCATCCAGAACTGTTAAGTATACATAGAATTAATGGTGCTGCAGTGTGGAACAATGTCCACCTTGGCTCAGCTGCTGCCTATATAAGTATGACTTTATGTTTTAGAAGAAACAAGATAAGAGAGCAGTCTTGGAGGGCAATCCAGATGACTGCCTTTCACATAGCACTGCCTTCCCCTTCAGTATTCATTTTATCTAGATGAACATTCATCAGCAGTTTTCCATTACAGTAATCTGTTTACTTCAAAGAAGTCCAGCAAGGACTCATTTTCGGTAGGCACATTTCGCCTGACCACCGTCCTCCAGAGCAGGACGCATCATTTTTGAAAAGCACACCCCAAACCAGATGTGCTGCCAGGTCATCTTTAAACACCCAATCCAGAAGTTTAACGAATTTGCCCTTACAGTCTGAATCCCTACTTCCACAAGTAGGAGGAAATTCAGTAACAGAATGTTTAACAACGGAGCCACGTGCTCCGGAAAAGTTCAAGGAAGTTGCAGAAGGAATCAGGGAAAGTGATGTAAATGAGTTAGATGAGTTAGATAAGGAAGAATTCAGACAAGTGTTATCAGAAGATAAAGAATGAACTAAGCAAATAACTAGGTAAATCATGAACATGATCCACACCTATGGCTCACTATAGGAACTAAATGACTGTGTATTAATAGCAACGGAAGCCAGGAATTTCCGAAAACAGCAGTGTTGCCAGAACGGCATCCATAGGGCAACAAGTAGCCAAGGCAGAAATAGCAACTCAGGACAGAGGCCCACCTAAAGCAACCTGAACAGAGATTCCATTCAGAGCCCTACTCCATATCTTAAAAACAAGACATAGCGTGCGGTCTTGGATTCCTGCCCAGATGACTGCTAGATTCCAATTGCACCGCCGCCACCTAAATTACCAGATAGAGGACTACCAATTCAACCCTTGCCAATCCGTAGACGCATGCCTCCAGATTACAAATTCCAGATGATAAAGATTTCAGAAAACTTTTAAGTAACAACTGAAAATGGACTTTAAAAAGTACACAAATAGTTTTGGAAGCAATCAATACCCATGATTCACTTCATGGTGACAGTGAACAATTGTTAAATGCTGCACAAGTATAAGCTTTCCACAGAGAGCAGAGATGTCTTTTAACCCATGATGTAAAACAAGATAAAAGCAACATGTTTAGCATGACAGGGAGCAAAGACGAAAGCTTGCCTGCTTCCATGCAGTGCTGTAAAGGGTACTTTTAATTTTCATGTGCCTAGTTTGGAGAACGCCCAAGGACTGTTCCCTATCAAAGAGACCAGGAGAGTTTTGAAGAAAATAGGAAATTTTGTATTGTCTTAGGAAACACAAGCATTCTGTATTTCCAAGCCTCAAAGCATGACATAGGCAGCAACAGCTCCATAAGAGCATAGTAACATAAGAACATAAGAAGATCCATGCTGAATCAGGCCAATGGCCCGTCTAGTCCAGCTTCCTGTATCTCACAGCGGCCCCATCAGATGCATTTTGGAGCACCTAAGGCTAAATATCTGTCTCCTGTTATCACTCCCCTGTATCTGGCCCTTGAAGTACTGTTAGCTGTCAATGAGAAATATAATCAATAGCTGGTTTCTCCATCATAGTTTGTAACCTGTGATGGACTTTTCCTCCAGGAACCTGTCCAATCCCCTTTTAAAGGCTTCTAGGCCAGATGCCATCACCACATCCTGTGGCAGGGAGTTCCATATATCCCCCTTAAGTGCCTTTTCCAGACTACCCCTCCCAATTGGGACTACAATGCAAATCCAGGCCTTGATGCACTCTGTGTCTATCACACAGCCATTCAACAAGGTGTGGGACGAAGGCCACCAGCACAGCTAAAATCTTAAATGTTATCCAGAAACAAGATGACTTCCCTGTAGTCAGGCACCCAGTTAAAACTGCATTTGTTTCTTCAGTCACCTCAAATATAAGGAAGGAAATTTAAAAGCATGAAAATTACACAGGACAAGATCTCTTTTAATAACAGAAAGAACACTCAGAATTTCTAAAAGACAAGCCCTAGCCAAGGAAACTCATGGCCCTTCTGTACTTTATGCCCCAAAGACACTTAACCCAACAGGTGGACAGCAAATATTGTAGACTTTTCCAGATTCCTCTAGCTCATAGCCAGAACAACAGAGAAATTTCCAGCCCAGTAACTTCCAGGGCTCACCACAGCAATTTCACCATAGAAACAGCCTCCACAATTTCAGCAGTATCAGCATTCCAGTGATGACTCCTTCAGTGGTCAGTCCAGCTGACCTCAAGTCCTCCCCAAATGTCCATGAAGACCCCTGATGTCCAGAATATGGGATCCCCTCCTTTTCCAAACTGTGATGGCCTTATCAGAAGAATATTCTTGTTGACTAGCTCATACCACTTACTTTTTGCCTTTTTCTTAGCTAAAGAGGGTAGTAGTGGGGAACAATTAGTCTAACACATGTTCCTGTATCTGCCAGAAGACTGAGTTATTTAAACTAGGGTGTACACAAGCTTCCTTACAGGCCAGACTGCTTTGTTTAAACTGAGACCCCAAAATCACCTTTACCCCCAGTGGACCCTTGCATAACAGACAGCTTGTATTGCATGAAATTTGTACAAAAAAAAAAAAAAAAAAAGAATTCCGGAGATAGGGGAATTTGCTTATCTAGAGCACGGAAATGGGAGTGCCCCGTTTCTGTGCATTCATTTGGAATTGTATACAGGAAGATTTGCTTGACATAAGTTCATTTGAAGCAGATTCATTCCTTTGTACACACACACATATATGTATGTATGTATAAATACCTTAGGGCAACGTTACAGTGATTCATGTATACAACGAATTTTATTTTCAACGGCCATTAAGACAGCAGGTGTGACAATAGCTTGAATATTTAAATTCCAGCTACCTCTTACTATAGCAGGCCACACATAATCTTGCCATCAGTTCAGTATTTAACTGAACTGATGTTCAACTTCTCTACAGTATTGGCTTAGTATAAACTCCTGTCTCAGTGGTCTAAATCAGTCCTAATTAAATTGCCCTCCTTTCCCTCTTCAAGCAGTCTGCCCTGTTAGAGCAAAAAGCTGCGTGGGCACTGCCACGATACCCTTGCCGACTTAGACATCAGCCTAGCTGCCAGTAACACAAGCGGTCATTGTTTATTCTTGGCAACAATACGCCTCATTCACTGTCTTATCAGACGTTACTATGCAACCCCTTTCAGCTCTCATTTTCGGCACGGCTAAAAAGAGCAGCAAGGAATGGATTTTTAGGAAATAAATCTGTGAAACTTTTTCAACGGACTATTATTATGCTGCCTTAGTTCAACACATTTTTTTTCAATAACAATTTTGCCTCCTTCTCAAGCACTCAGCCTACAAAATACTGCAGGATATCTCTCCACTGACAAAATCTTCTGCATTCCAAAGACTCACTATTTGACTATGCTATTGTGATTTTTTTTAGGAAAATGAAGGAATGAACTTTTGCACACTTTTACCTGCACAATTTTTAGATGCACAACCGGCTCTTAATATTTCCCAGGTTCTCGTGTGTGTTTTTCTGATATTTTGTTCACAGATGGCTGTGCCAGAGGCCTGAAGACCATCACCTCATGTTGCCAGCTCCCCCAGAGGAGAAGCCTGCCTTTTCCGTCCTCAAAGTGCCAGTCCAGGTGACGCCAGAGCTCTGAGACTTCATCCCCTAGATGCCCAGAGGAGCAGCCCTGTGGTTTTCGCTGCAGTGACTGCTGCAGATCTTGGACGCCTGCCAGAAGCCACCGTTTGCCAGCCACTTCGCTGCAGACACTCGCTGCAGGGGGGAAAGCGATTTCCACCACGGAAGGGAGCCATTTGCCTTGCCCTTTGATCTAATTTCAACGCTCTCAAAAGTTCCTGACTCCACTTGCGACGCGCCCCAGTTATATTTTTACTTACTCTTTGGCTGGGAAAGCCCTCCTGATCCAGCTTACAAACTAAAAAGCTTGTTCCCTCGGGGAGCGAAGAAACAGTTGCACATTTTTTTTTCCTTACTGCTGCCATTTTTCGTCATCACTGGAAGGGAGGAGCTCCTCTTCCGTTCTTCTTTCAGAGTTCTAGTTACTTTGCTGATATCAGTTCCTGCAGACATCATGCACATTCCATCTCCAGGTTAACTCTTTCTTTCCAAACAGGACCTTAGCCAACAGGAGAAAAGCAGTTTGGTTGAAGGCTGTTTAACTACAAAAGCATATTTCTCTGAGTGTGTGTCTTTATTCTTTATGCATTTATGACTCCAATGCCTTTCATTTCAGCACAACCAAGCACTCTGGAAATTCCTAATCTCATCATGTGTGCCTTACTATCCCAGGATACAGGCCTTCTAGTCACAACTGAGTTTGCTTTGGCTAGAATATCTGTATTATGCCTGAAAATACAGTATGCTCTTTTGAGCATACCGCAGTAGATCATTAGCTCCTGTGTTTATGATGCTTCTTGCCTGTTTTGCCTCTGCATACACAACAGCAGCTGTGCCGCCTTCATTCTACCACTTCTGCTTCCATACTTCAGGAAGTGGTACCATGATGGGTCTGATTTTTCTTAGCTGTCACTGTTGTCTTTGGCCTTCACAAATTATATTACACCTGGCAAGGAGCTGCTTGGTTATGCCCTGGTCTTAAAAGGAATTGCTACTATTCTAACGGATTCCTCTATGCTTTGATGCCCCTCTGTAGCACATGCAGACACATGTTCTTCTGCCACACAAGGTAAACATGTGGTGCCAACTCTGCTCTTTTACACCTACTGTTCCTCTTCATTATATAGGCCAGCCCAACTAGTAATCTGACTCACCTATGACCACAGTCTCTCTGTGAATGAAGCCTGCAAGTGGTTTGGATCCCAGCATGCCATACACTTGCTCTAGGCCCAGGTTTTCATGCATGGTACCTGAATTACAGGTCTGCTCACAAATCTTTTTGTTTTCTCCCACGGAGGTTAGCAAGCCTAGCACTCTTCCGGGAGACTTGCCAAATATTCAGGATGGTCTTGTGTGTACGTGAACAGGTGGAGGTCTCTAAGCGTGCCCACATTCTGCTCTTCAACTGGGTAAGAGACAACTACTAAATGTTACAGTAGCTAGATCTCACCCTGCAATTATTTGGCGTCCATGGTTTTGGCAGACACACCGGGCAACAGAAAAAACCTCACCTAGTCTGTATACACAACTTTAGACAACTTGCAAAGATATCCCCTTCAGCAAATTCCTGACACTGCCTAAGAATTTGTTCATACACATGGCTCATAGCATAGCCACAACACTTCAGGTAAACTGCTATTATTCATGTGTGGCTACCTGCTTGACTACTCAATGGCCAAGAGCAGTCATAAAGGTGCCCCAAACTTGTATAACACAATTTCTCAGCAAGGTAACATCACTAGGAGAGCCATGTCATTCTATTTAAGCTTGTTATTCTAAGCATAGGCACAATTCCAGTGAGCTACCTTACATATTTAAGCTCATGGGACGATGGCATTTGGCGTTCAACTTCCTATGCCACATAGCCTGCATGCTTGCATGCCACTCCTTTGCTTACATTTCCTTTCAGCCATGGTTAACACCAGACATTATGCACTGGATTGTAGTTACATGGTATTTATATCTCCAGACATCATTTTCTTCTCATTCCATTTCAAATACAGCAATTCTTAGTCTATGCCCCTTTGTCCCACAGGGAAAGGGCAGACCCCCTTTTGCAGGGTTCATGTGTTTAAGCCCAGTGGATAAAGGGATCACATAGGACTCTCAGAGTATTGTGTGTGTGAAAATGGATCTACAACATCAACTCCAGATGACATTGTGGCAAGTTCAATCTCACGAACTGCTGCCTCAAATTGACCCTGTAGGTAAGGTTGTCATGACTTAAACAGCTTACCTATCGTCCCACAATCAGGCCCAGCCTGTCTGCTTTTGTTAGCCTGCATTTTTATGCCTTGTTTGCAATTACAATCCACCATTCTGCCTTAGCCTTACATGACTTAGTCCTGCCACTACATTTCAATGCCATATCAAGCCCAATAGTTTTGGGTTGCTCTAGGTTATGCCTTTTTGTTCACGAAAGGTATACACATCATCATGTGAACATGTCTGAGGGAAAAAAGGACCTCTGTTACTGTGTGAATATGGGAATTCACCTATTTATTTTTCATGTATTACTACTGAATAAATTGACCCTGACAGGTAAGACTGTCAATCCAATTGGCTGTGGAAATTTCAAACGGTTTACCTCTGGTACCTTAAAGGGTCTGTTTAATTGCTTTGGTAAAGCACAGCTTTTCCTGATTTACTCTGTGTTTTTGCTCCTTGTATGCTGCACTTGGTCAGAACTTCTGTGCAGACAATAGCTACTCAAGTGTCTAATCTGAATATTATTACTCTTATGCAAGCTTATGTAAAGGCCCCAATTTACAAGTTTATTCTTTGGGACGCCTCAGTTTCTGAGGGTCCCATAAATCACAGGAGGGAGTGTAGACTAGGGTTTTAAAATGGCTTCTCTTAAGCTAACCTGAAATGCTTTTTACAAATGTCTGTGTCAGTATAATATTTAAACTGCAGTCTGAAAACTATGTTAGCTCCCATGAATGGAATGTGACCTAGATAACTCACTGTCCTCACTGTTCCAGCTCTGTTTCAAACTTCCTCAACTGTTTCATGTATTCCCATGCATACCTTAAAATGCCCTTTTGTCTAAGTTAGCTCAGACCATGTTGCAAAATCATGCCCAGATAATAGCACAATGAAAGTCTATGCTAGAGGAACGACTTGCGCGTGTAATGTTCCCCACTCCTGAATGGGCAAAGCTTGAACTCGTGATCAATGGTGATGTATTGGGGGGTGGGGGAACAAATGGTATTTAACATGTATTGATTTGAATTGATTTTTGCTACAGCCTTTGTGAAATTATTCCGCTGTTGCCAGCAAAGCTTTGCTTATTAAATCCTTTCTCTATTTTATCAAAATTCTGGTATTGATTAATTCTCTGATTCACTCCAAGCGGCTAAAGAACCCCAAAAATATTTTTAGAAGGAATGCAAGCCTAGCAAAAGGCTACATTAGAATTCAAACAGGCACATGTCCCTCCACAAAAAAGAGGGTAGGTGGGGCATGGCAGGTTGGCTATGAAGAATTCTTCGGTTGGAGTCACAGAAGTTGAAGAGATCCCCTGGGTCACCAGATCCTATCTTATGAAGCCACAAAAGGCAAGCTCCACCTTCCAAGGCCAAACATCTCAACTATTTCAAGGTGGCAGTTCTATAACTTTTCAGGCTTTCCCAGAGTAAACATAGCAAAGGTGCCCAGCTATTTTTCACAGGGCTTGTTTTCCAGATCTATTACCATCTTTAAGGAACTGTTCCAGCTTCCTGATAGTCTTCTTCCCTTAATCTGCTGTAGTACTTAACATTGATGCAACCAAGAATTGCACTAGTCATATTTATTTATTTATTTATTTATTTATTTATTTATTTATTTATTTATTTATTTATTTATTTATTTATTTATATTATATTTATTTATTATATTTATATACTGTCGCATCTTCCGAGACGGAACTCGGGGCGGTGTACAATAATAAGAAAAGAAACCACAGCAAGCAAGCATAAAATCAGAGGCATCAGTAAAAATAGGAGGGTACAATACCCTCCACACAGAATTTTTACTATTGCTTTGTCAAGTTGATTCTTTGTGGTTGACTATGGGACCAGGTGTCATATACTGTATATGTGCAGTCATTCATTTCTTCTGCTGAGACATGTAGAATTTTGCATTTCCCCCAGTTGAAGCCCACGTTCTTTGTTGTCGCCCGGTTTTCCAATCTATTAAGGTCATATGGAATCCTTGGTCTTCTGAACTATTTCTTACTCCTTTTGTCCAAATATTCATTAAGATATTAAGCAAAACCTTGTGTTTTGCAACGGAAGGGTTAACTATGAAATATATGTTTTACTTATAAAAAGAGCAGAGTGAGATATGCCTCAGCTACAAGCGAAAACACACCAGATATTGCTAATTGCCTCAGGAACTTAGCTTGAGGTATTAATTAAAATTGTTAACTAGCAGGATAAGATTGTGGTAACCACTTACAGGATTAGTCTGCAGTTAGCATTCATCAAGATTACAGTGGTACCCCGACTTAAGAGCAGCTCGATTTAAGAGAAATTCGACTTAAGAGCAGAAAGCTGTTGGTATTTTAACTGCCACCTTACAAATTTTAGATATGGTCTGCTCGACTTACAAATAGATTTTTTAATTTTTTTCATTTTTTAACTTATTTTTTCAATTATTAGATAGGTACCCCGACTTAAGAGTAGTTCAGTTTAAGAGCATGCTTTCGGAACGGATTAAATTTGTAAGTAGAGTTACCACTGTACGTTGTGGTAACTGCTTGAAAAGATTAGAGCGAAATGCTAACAAGGGAGCGATACAGCCGCCTGATAAGCTCATGGGAGGGGAAATTAGTCTGAGTCAACATGGACAATAGAAACAATGTATTCCATGTAAATAAATGCTGGGAATTGTGTCAATAATAAAATGTATACAATGTTTGGAAATTGTATCCATGGTGCAGATTCTTACTCTTGTTTTGTAGAGAGAGATTCTATCTTGGTGACCCTTTTATTCAGCTGATTATAATGAATCATTTTCGAATTCTCTCTCCTGTCAGAGTAGCTGGCTGTTTATTTCTGGCTCAGAAGATTTGGGGAACAGCCCTGGACTCAATGCAACTTCTCACTTCTCTCCAGGATTACAAAGAACTACTGGTAAGCACCCTTTGGGAACAGTCACTCAACCAGATACAAATCTACCTGATCACATTGTATAACCCACATTTTACTAACTCGGCTATAAGAAAATTATAGTCTCCAATTTATTTTAGGATTTACGTCTTTGACGTGCTGGGACGCGTTTGGAGGCTTAGGTTTTATGATCTTAGGATTTGTAGGTTTTACACTGTTTGTTTAACTTGTTATTTTGTATTTGTTTTGTTATTTGATCTGTTGTTAGCCGCTTAGAGTCCTTACAAAGGAGATAAGCGGGATATAAATATAAAAATAAATAAATAAATAAATAAATAAAAACTTGGGAGACCTTGCTAAAAGCCTTTCTAAGTCATGATACACTATAGGATCAGTATTCCCTAATCTACCAAGGTTATTTAGCAGGCTTAAAATAACTAAACTGAGGATATAGTTAGACATAGAAGGAGGCAAGGGTCACTAGAGAAGACAATGCTAAGAAAAGTTGAAGGCGATAGGAAAAGATGCATGGAATGGATTGACTAAAAAGGAATGCTATCATATTTAATTTGCAAGGCATAAGCAGAGCTCTTGACAGGTCCTTTGGGAGGACATAAATTCATAAGCATGAGTTGTACCCTATTAGACCACTAATAATCAGGAACAAAAACTGGCTTTTATAGTTTTCATCAGGCTGGGCACCGCAGAACAGGGCAGTACACATGATGCATAAATGTTCCAAAATGATGGTCGGGTTTTAAAAACAAATTTCAAAATGGAGCCGCAGACTCAGGCCTACTACCGATGTAGTGTTCAGACTTCATCTCTGGTCATGTTGATTGGTAATCAACATGATCTGGGAGTCTGGGGGGAACCACACATTGAACATGAGCCAGCAGTGTGATGCGGCAGCCAAGAAAGCCAATGCGATTGATTTTTGGTTGCATGAACAGAAACATAGTGTCTACATCAAAGGAAGTGATAGTACCACTCTATTCTGCTCTGCTCAGACCCTAAATGGAGTACTGTGCTCAGTTCTGCGCACCTAAATTTAAAAGGGATGTTGACAGCCTTGAATGGGACCAGAGGAGGGTGACCAGGATGATTAAAGGTATGGAAGAAATATCTTAGGAGGAGTGGCTTAGGGAAATGGGAATGTTTAACCTTACGAAAAGAAGGTTACAAGGGTATTTATTTATTTATTTATTTATTTATTTATTTATTTATTTATTTAT
>JAHTLZ010000252.1:7682068-7769646 GCA_023846285.1 Phrynocephalus versicolor | reverse complement strand
TATTTATTTATTTATTTATTTATTTATTTATTTATTTATTTATTTATTTATTTATTTATTAAACTTCTATACTGTGACATCTGGCAACAGGGCCACTCTGGGTGGTTTAAAAAACTAAACAATTACAGACATACAAGCTGTAAAAAATAACACTATACAAAAAGTAAACAATACAATAGAGTACAACAAGTAAAAGTGCTGAATTGAAAACAGGATATTATAGCCATGTTTATATACAGTATTTGAAAGGATGTCATATTGAACAGGGGACAGGTTTGTTTCCCATGGCTTCAAAGACTAGGACTCAGAACAATGGTTTCAAATTACAGTACAGGAAAAGATTCCATTTGAACATTAGGAAGAACGTCATGATGGTTAGAGCTGTTCAGTAGTGGAATATGCTGCAACGGAGGGTGGTGGAGGCTCCTTATTTGGAGGTTTTTAAGTGTAGGCTGGATGGCCATTTGTCAGGAGCACTTTGATGGGGGTTCCTACAGGGCAGGGGGTTGGACTGGAGGGTCGAGGTCTCTACCAACTCTATGATTCTATGGTTCTTTGATTTGAGTAAAGGGAATGAGTATCAACAGGAGCCTTAATTCCTTTTCCCACACAGCTTTTTCAGACAACTCGAACCAAATAAATTTAGCATTTCAAGCAATTTAAAGCACAGGCAATTGTTTTCAATATATTCTAGTATTTTTAGGAGAAGGAAACTCTTTCAAACCTCCACTGCCTTGTGGCTATATCCCTCATTGGAAAAGGCTTCAGGAGTCAACCTCGAGGAAAAAACTGGAGCCGGAGTCCCAGAGACAGTTCATGACTGTATACAATCATGTTCTGGCAACTCCTGCGACGCAGCTAGAACTAATCGTATCGGCTTTGCCGTTCCATTGGACCACTCCAGCTATGTGAAGAGGGGGTTTTCGCTGCCTGGGTAACAGCCTAATCTCCATATTGAATTACCCAGGCCTTGTGCCCTGGAGAGGACCATTTGCAGCAGATCTCTACTTTAGGCATGATACCATAGTCTTTCGAGACTGAAGGATGCCAATGATGATTCTAGTACTTGTATCTGAAGCCTCTCGCAGACACTCAATGATGTTGTGGTGATGTTATTTTTAATCTTTGTTTTATTTCTTCTAAAGTGATATAGCACTAGATTAGTATTAGAGATGGGGGGGAACCAGATTGAACTACAGGGTTTTCCTGAAGCCTGACACAGACACACAGATGCATAGACACACCTACAAGAGTGTGGAGAAGGAGGAGGAGTGTGGGAGCAGGCAGCAGAGGTTGACTAGAGGAAAGGCAAACAAACCAGTGAGTTGCAAAGAAATTGAGCACAAGAATTGATAAGATCAGCAGCTTCTAGCAATTTGAAGGAGGGAGTGCTTTCCTTCATCCAACCTTTCATTGATTGGAGTGCAAGACTTCTCTGCTGCCCAAAACCTGTTATCCTGGCATCATAAGAAACCCCATAGATACAATTTATACAAAGGTATTTACATATGCCAACAAAATTCAAAATAAATTGATTTCACAAGCAATTTAAAATAAATGACCTTCGAATAGCTGAGGAAAGTACCTTGCTTTCCAACATCAACAAAAACACGCTTCCCAGGCAAATGATCCATCCTTCCCTGTGCGTTTTATTGTCAGAATTTTTCAATATCAATTTCAAACATGCCAAACCCAATTCAAAAACGGTTGTTTTTACATGTAACTATATCCAGTTATTCAGAGACTAGTTCCAAATTACGCTGCAACATCCAAAGGATTTGAGTGTGGTCTCCAATTGTTGTTCAGAGCACCTAATATCTAAATATGGGAACCACTACTACCAACCCAGATGTTTATGGAATATTCATGGCTGCTTTCACCAAATGATGTGTGCAAAGAGTTTTCTTCTATAAATGGCACAGTAATAAATAATATAAAATTTTAGTTTTTAAAACAGAACACTCAGGTATACCATTTTGCGCCACTGGGTAGGAAACATAATAATATATTATTTCAAAGCTGTGCCTTGGAGATTTGAGCCCCTTCTGTGCCCCTTTTTATTATATTTTGATTGGTCTGAGCACTGTGTTTCTTTTAGAGGAGAGGGAAGCAAAGTAGGCATTGAGCAGTTGCACCTCCTGCCACCCATTAGCATTTATTAGCATGCAGCAAACATTCTCCTTCCATGTTCTTTTTCTTGCTCTGTGCATAGCCCCCCCCTCAACATTTTATTATTTTTAGCATCTCTTGCAAGCCTGAGCTCATTCTAAACTTTAGACCCTTTGACCTTTTCGTACCAATAATGATTTTCCATCTGTAGTCTTCCTTAATGTTTTTGCCCCTCCTTCCATTCTCTCTCTCTCTCTCCCTCTCTCTCTCTCCCTCCCTCCCTCTCTCCAAATCTCAGTTCATCAGAATGTTCCTTATACTGTACTGTACAATACTTTCATCCTATGAAGTGAAAATGCACTACAACGCTTCTCTGCATGTCCTTGTGATATACAGAAGTTGAAAGCACTTGTTTAAAAATTCACATATGGGACCTCTCCCCTTCCCACACACAAACATTCAAAAGGGGAATGAACATGCTCAGTGATCCCCAAGTGGTGTAAAGTGAATAGCAACTGGAAAATAATATTGGAGGGGAAAAAGAAAAGCAGTTGACCCATAAGAGCCCCTGACATAGGACTGGTGTGTGTGTGTGTGTGTGTGTGTGTGTGTGTGTGTGGTGCCATCCAGATTTAACTGGCCTTGCATTTGCCATAGCAAATGGCCAAAGGCAAGGATGATGAGAGCTGAAATATAACAGCATAAAGAGAGGCACATATTCCTCATTAGCTTACAGTGTCCCAGAGGAAGGCAAGACTATTTGTCAAGAGCTACAAGATGGAGCAGTCCTGTTAGGGGCATAATGACTGCATCATTTTGAATTGATATGCCTTTCAATTTTCTCCCACTTGTGCCATTACACATTTTCTTTTTCATTGCAGTCTATGTGTGAGAGAATAAAAATATGAGTTTTCTTTTCTGTAGCTGAATAGGTACTCTGTAAAATGTGGGTGGTCAGTCTCACAATGGATATGCAGTAAAGCAGATGAGGCAGTTATAAAAACAAAACAAAAATATTGAGAAAGTTGCATTCAAGATAGAAAAGCCTAACCCGATCCTAACTAGGTAGGCATGTGTCCCAAGGAAGCACCCAGGAGAGAGAACAGCTTATCTGATCTTTAGAAAGATGAGACAAAGATTGGAATGGGATTGGTAGACAGACCTTAAGAGTAACAGCCTAGCAATAAATGTGGGAAGAAAGAAGTCACAGTGGCAGTAGTGACAGACAAACCATTCCTGACATCTGCTCCCAAATCCTCCTTTTGATGTGACACTCTTTTTACTTTTATTATTTTTGCATCTTGAGCTTATTAACACATAATTCTTCATCCGTCACCAGTCCATGTATCCCAGGATATTATAGGATGGAATCACCACAGTTAAAGTGGCATCAAGCTGTCATAACTGTTTCATTGCAACACTTTTAGTTTGGCTGAATTGCTATGTGCTATTTTTTTTCCAAGAGTGTGTTTTTCATTATTGTCACTGGGAGTCACTGTTTCACTGAAACAGCTAGGCTCTACTTTTACATTGATGAGAAGGTCCTTGCTCATTGGCAATAGCACGCACATTCCTACTGCTTTGTTCAAATCCTTGCAAACTAAATCACTAGATCATTTTGCTCTGTCCTGGCATAAAATGAAATTATATGCCTCTCTTTACAGGGTGCATGGAACTTTCTAATAGGTTTTACATGTACTGTATCTTTTCTTGTCTTGTTATGAATATATGAATCAATATCTCTTTTTCTTTTGGGATTTAAGTCTTTTATTGTCACGTTAACGTTAGTTGCTTTATTTTTATGGATATTTAGACATAATTAAGCATTTTGAAATCAATAGTCGTGGACTTAAGCTGGAATCCTATGCATGTTTACTTGATAATAAGCCCCACTGAATTAGAAATAACCTACCTTTTGGGAAACACATTGCAAATCCAGCTGTTAGTTGTTGCAATATGTTCAAACTGTCTTGTCCTCAACATCCCTGGCTCGGCTCTTGAAAACTCAAGGCTGTAGGTTTCTTTAGGGAGTCAATCCATCTTATAGTTGGGCTTCCTATAAACCAAGCCATATGAGGAAACATGGAAAGAACTGAGCGTGTTAAGCCTTGCAAAAAGAAGACTGAAGGGAGATGAGATAGTGCTTTCAAATACTGGAAATGTAGTCATACCGAGGAAGGGATGGATTTGTTCTCAATCATCCCAGACAAGTGTAGAACATTTGATAAAGGGCTCAAGCTGAAGCAAGCCAGATTTAGACTGGATACAGTGTGTGTATGTGTGTGGGGTATTAAATGTTAGAGCAATATGACAATTAGCCAATTACCTTCGGAGGTGATGACCACTCCAAGATTGGAGGCATTTAAGGAAAAACTGGACAACTGTCTTTCAGATCGGCTTTGATGTGGATTCCTGCCTTGATCGGTGGGTTGGACTTGATGGCCGTGTAGGTTTCTTTCGACTTAATTCTTCTATGATTCTTCTTTTCTTGCTGCTTTCAGCCTTTCTCAGTATTATTGTCCCGTCTTCTCATGAGATATATGCCCAGGTAAATTTAATTTTTAGTTTCTTAAAGTATAATAGAAATTAGACAGTTTAAAATTTAGCTTAACGGTGATTTTTTATACTACCAACAGCAAATTCAGGCTGCTATCCACATCATGTGATGTGATCATTATCATCATCATCGTCGTCATCCAATTGCAAGGCTGGAAGGCACCCTATGGATTGAGTCCAGGCCCTGTAGAGGAAGCCACAGTGGGTAATCAAACTCCCAAGCTCTGATATCTAAAACTCTCACATATCCAGGAGACCTATACATAAAAGGACTTTTAGCTTCTACTCTTTCCTCTTAATCTGCTTTCTAAGCTAGGCTAGATAATGATGTTAACTGGTAGTCCGGGATCACCCTGGGATTGACTGAAATTTTGAACTGAGGCAACACCAATTGGGATCATACCCTAGAAATTTTACTTCTCTGTTTGTTGGGTATGTTTGCAGGTTGATTACAAGTCATGATAAGATTGAGCTTCGGGGCTGCAGGGAAAATGGAGTCAATTTTATCCAGATCTTTTTTACCTGGTTCTCTCCAGCATGTGATCAGGAGAGCACCTAGACCCTCCCTTCTCTGTCATTGCTTTCAGCGCATGAAGAGCAATGTGTCTGCAGAGCATCCTGCTTCTCTGTTGACACTCCACCTGAAAAATCAATATTCTTGCTCTCATGGGAAGCCTACAGGTGAGGAAAAACTTTTCTACAGACATATCATTTTCCATGTTAGAGGAAGTGACAACAGAGAGGAGAGAGGTAGGCAGAACCACCATCACAACCTTTGCCTTTAGAGAGGTCTCAACACAATAGATTATAACATGGGTGAGTAGGAGTAGGAGGGCCGTGGTCTTATCAGATTTGCTGGATTCTCAGCCACTATGGTTAATGATCATGAATCATGCGAGTTGCAGTCTAGTGGGTACAGGTCACCCTGGTATGTACACTATTTCGGCTGTAAAATACAGAATGATTTAGTATACTGCATTTTGATGTATGTCTTCCCCAGTGGGGATGTAACTTTATTCCAATATCTCATTGTTTAAGTAAACTACTGTGGAATCAGCACCACATTTGTTAGGTTTCATGGGGAAGGCTGCTGGATAATTATTATGTTTTTCTTTTGAATTTTAATGCACATCTTTGAGTCTCCAAGGAAAACTCTTCCTATCTCATTTGTACAGCAAATGACAACTGGAAAGAGTTCAGTGGAGGTCGATTGCCTCCTTATTTAATTTCTCATGATAGGTGGCTAAAAAGGAATTCATCAGTTTCACCTCAGCATCACAGCTCAAGAATGTGACAGTGAGGGCTCATTCTTGGATTTTTAGGTGGGCATTTTAGTACATGCTGAAGCATCCAAATAGATTCAGGAAGTCCCCTAATCCAAGTAGTCAGTGGTACAAGTAAACTTTCTCAATGCAATTTTTAATTCAAAGGCCACTCACAAGTTGTGGGCTTACTCAGATTGGATGTGAAACCCAGATCCTCTCTATTTCTCAATACCAGGAATGGACTACTTGTCTGCCAGCAGTAGCTGGACTGATGCCTCCATCAGCTTTTCTGTGACTTGTGTTGGCTAGAGTCAGGCTGATAGGCTCTGGAATCCAACAACACCTCAAGGGTCACAGGTTGCTCATCCTTTCACTACTAGTAACAGGCATCGTTAAACACTCTCCATATTCACAAACCAATATTTCTCCCTCCATCTGGATTGCAAACTTTCTCTAAATACCTTTCTTGCATCTTGCTTTTAATGGAAATCACAAATCAATGACTTTTTTTAAACAGTAAGGAGGGGATCCATTTATGAGATAAGAGGTTCACATCACTTTTTCGAAGACTATAGAACTGATTTTTTGTCACAGCTCTTTTAAAACAAAAAACAACAAAAGGAATGAGATTGTTTTTAAAATAAAACCAATTTAGTTAGAACATATGTGATGCAAAATGTGTTGGTATGGAATCAATGTTAAAATGATTGGTTTGAAAACAAACACTGAACTGGAGTGACGTCTGTTTGGACAATTTATTTGGACTAACAAACAGTTTTTGGGCTAACAAACAGGGTAATGTAAATTCAAGAAAAATCCCACACACTGATATGTATGTGACATATATACTGTACAGTGGTACCTTGTATAAAGGAATTAATTCATTCCAAATGAAATTATGTTAAGCAAATTTTCCTTTATACAAATTTCCCATAGGAATTCATTGAAAACAGAGTAATAATTGTGACCATTTTATGTTGTATGGATTTGCCCCATAGGCAATTATGTTAAATGAATTTCCCCTGTCTCTGGGATTTTTTATGTTGTACAGATTTTATGTTATACAAACCGTTTGTTATACGAGGGTCCACTGTATATGAGTCTATCTGTTTAATTTGTGAGGAGTATGTTTCAGCACCCTGGACAGTTCTTGATCTCTTTCGTGCCTTTCACGCTGGCAGATGCTTTTTTACAGTTCCTCTCTTTCCATATACCATTATATGTTCACCTCTATTTTTCTCAATCCTTTCCAAAAGTCTATACAAATTATTTGATACTCTAGTCTTTGAATTAATAATGAATTGTGTAAAATGAATCTATTAATGCAGCCATTGTTGCATAATATGTCTTGTTTGCAAACTTTAAAAAAATTGGTAACATAATTCTGATTTATTTTACATTTGCACAGTAGACACAGCTCCCATCTGTTCTTTGTATTTTCTTTCAGAGAGACATAAAAATATAGTATGTGCCAGCAACTCTTTAAATATGCAGGTGAAAACTATGATTCAGACACCCACTACGAGAATGGGGCTTATAGGAATAAATTCCCAGATTTATTTTCTAATGGTTCAAAAAGTGGGGAAGGAAAAGGAATGGTGTAGTTTTCCTTGGACTTTTAAAATAAGATTTTTCCCCTCATGCATAAGCAGTTTGGGCATTATACTGAAGTTAAAGCTTTGAATTTTTTGGCAAACTCTGTGCTGAACTGGCTAAGGCACACGAAGGTCAAAAGACTTGCTGGAGGTCATCCATTGAGCTAAGTGTCTTTGGCAGGATGGCAGCCAAGTGTTCTTCCTCCTCCTGGTACACTGCCCATTGGCTGTCCATGTGGAAACCCTGCTCTGTATGTTTTGTTTCTAAAAGGGAAACATTTTTGCATATTTTCGTAATAACTTTATCCAGCGTAGATGACAAGTCAGAGGGAGATGGCTTTGACAGCTTTAGAGTATATAGACAAAATCCCAAGAGCACACAAGGAAAAGACAAATAAAGTGTACAGAGTAGCAGTTGGGTTCCATACATTCTGGTTTAGCTCTGTTGAAGCATTGACCAAAGTCCTGGTGCTTTGCATAGTAAATAATACTCAGGTAGGCCCATTAAATCAATTTGGATTTGGTAAGTCAATGGCTGCATAATTTCCATTGATTCAAATGTACCTACTGAAACTGCCTTACTTTAGCATGGTTATAGATTTCGATTAGGCGCATCAATGGAATGTATGGAAGAATTGCTTCAAATTCCTATTGATTCAATGAGCCCAGTCTAGTATTATTTACTATTCTAAGTAACACAATTTTGTCCATTGTTTATATTATCACTCTGGCTGAATTGGCCTCTGCCTATGTCCCTTTTAATTTGAGATCTATGAAAATGGAAAGAACATCCATCTTTCCTTACAATCTACCCATATTAATGCTGATTTTAAAAGCAAATTTTGGTTAACTTTTTTTTAGTCTGTTATAAAAACATTTCTACAAAGATTCCCTGGATGCCATAAAGCTTATCAAATGTATTATAGTGCATGCTTTTGTAGAATATAGTGCATCAGTTCATGAAAACTTGTGGGCTATGTTCCACAAAATATAGGGCTACTGCATAATACATTTGTATTTCACGCGCCACCAGATTTCTATTCCTTTAGCTTGATTTTTGTGAAGTGATTGTATACTTTGTATGATCACAAAGATTACTTGTATAACCAAAGGCATGTATTTGAGGATTAATAATTAATGAATCATTAGCTGGCTTGATAATATAAGGAGTTAAGTCATACGTTTAGATCATAATTTCTATAAGGATGAACATATAAGCATGCTGTTATGAAATCTTCTTCTATTTGGGCATGATCCACCTGCTTTTCTGCATTTCATTTTGAAATGAATTAGAGTTATGCAATTCACTGTGCAAGAGAACTTTCAGATTTGGTTTGCATATATTTTTCAGTATCTCAGGGTGTGATTAGACTTTGAAAAAAATATGTGTATCTGATTGCACTGGAAAGTGTCACCTGAGTGTGAATGATCTCCCTTAAAGCAACCATTTCGTATGTTGGGGAATCACTCCAGCCCAGTTCACAAAAGTCATAGCCTTACTGTTGGACCAAAAAGGTTATGCTTGACCATGGATTAAGTTGCACTGGACCACTATTCCCTTTACAGGCCCTCCTCCCTTAAAAATGGAGGCCCCTTCCTATAACTAGGGCAGATATCTTGTGGTGTGTTGAGGCTCTCCAGGTGGCCATGAGAAGCAGAACAAAAAGGAAGGGAAAATAGAGATGGAGGTGACTGACACTCTGCCCCTCTTGGGTCATTCTCCTCCCCAGCGGAGGCATTGTGATGCTTGCAGCAACAACTGCCCCTTGGAATCAGCAGAGGAGGAGAAAGGTGTGTGTGGGGGTGCTGTAGCCCTGCTTCCTCCCCTCTGAGCTGCTGACAAAATAGGTGCAGGCAAGCAGAAGCAGGCTGGACGCTTTGGCCCAGGTCCCGTGGGCTGGAACAGCAAGTTCTTCCTGACGCAGCAATTAGGCAGTGGCGGCGGCTTTGCCCACTGCTGGTGTTTGTAAGAGTGAGCAATCATTAAACATGAAGGTTGTTAAGTGAGGAGTGGCTGTACATTGTGATTGCTAGAAAATAGCTCTCGTTGGACTGTACCACAAGGTGTCCAAAATGTGAGCTACTGTATACGCCCATCCTTAGTTTACATTTCAATGATTTAAGAATACAGTACTACTGTTTGTCTTTAGTCTCTGGGTTTTCTTTTTCTCCCCAATCCTCCTCCGTACATGGAATTGCTCCCCATGTGTCAGATAATTAAAAAAATGGAAATTACCCAATACTAGTCCAGAGAAGGTAGCAGAAAGTAATACTGGTTGAGGTCCCGCTGAATATTAAGATGACTTTGCTTTGAGTGCATTGCAGATTCCAGCCTTCACAATTTCATTTTAAACATTATTTATGCTCACAAAAGCCTGTAACAACATTTTCATTATGCACTTGCAGGATTTTCTTGTGGTCTTTATTTTTTTGAGTCAGCTTTTATTATTGTTCAACCCCGATGTTAAGCAATGCAAATGCCAAATGGAAAGACCTTTGCAGTAAAGACATTGCTGTTGCCTCTAGGGATAAAGGTGTCTGTTGGCCCACAGCCCTAATGTATTCTCCTCCTAGTCTTTCTCAATAATGCAGACTGGTAGCTGTGGAATTTATTCTGCTGGGTCCAATCTTCATTGCCTACCACCAAGTACTATATGACTATATTTAGATTTCAAGAGTCTAGGGCAGCTTGTAGTATATAATTTTCTCTTCTGATTTCCACAGAAATTAAAAGAAGACTAATTACTTATTGAGATTTGAAAAAGTACCTTTTCTGAAATAGTTCCTATTATTGAATACAACTTCAAGGGTGCCTCCACACAAAGATGACTGCTGAGCATACTGGCTGGGGGAATTCTGGCGGTTCTGGTAGACAGTTATGAACTTGAGCAGTTTGAGGCTGTGTCTCTTACAGTATATCCAGACCTGCTGCTTGTCTTCTAGAGGCTGGGTGCCTTTGAACAGCCCCTTGCTACCTACTAAAACATTGATCTTGCATTGGGAGCATCTTTATTTATTTAAATAGCTGCAGGGAGTCTGGAACACTAAAGCTAGATGTCAGGCATTTTCATCTGAGTCTCTTACTTTTTCATCCCACAAGATTTGCAGCAGAGGATGTTCACACACGCAGGTGCATTGCATACTCATGCAATTAGAACAATATTCCAAACAAGAGCTATATTTTCCATATATAATTATTTGACATATTGCAAAGATTCTGACTTTCAAAAAGTTATTGATAGAAAATATGACAGTGATTTGAACAAGAGCTGACTTGTAGGCCTGAAGCTAGAGATAATATGGCAGGGCAGTTGTTAATTGGCTATTCAGGGCAGTAATCAGCCCCAAAACTTACACTGTTAAGATTTCTTCACTTTATGTTATTCCATGAGAAGTTCATATTCTGATGACCCACTTTGCCCCTAGTAGTTTTCTACTTACATATTCTTGCGCTAAGAAAAAAAAAGCCACACCGTAATCCATGCTAGAACATAATGAACACATATGGTTTACCTGCCAATATTCATCCTTGCTTTCTGTCTGAGAGCAGGTAGATCAAAGGGAAAGAGGAAGGGATGGAAACCGGGGTCACCTGGGCCCACAGTAGGTTTTAAGATCTATAGAAGACAGGGCCCTGGAGGAACAAACAGCAAAGAGAAAAAAGAAAGGCAGAAGCAGTCTTTTACCAGAAAGAAAGATGATCATGATCTATTGTTCTGACACAGTAGGACTAAGACTGCTCTTATGTACTGCTGCTTTTCAAACAACCTGTCTGCTTTGGAAGTGGCAATCTGCTCTCTGTGTGTAGGAGTAGGAAGCAAGCTTCAAAACAGTCTAAATACCACTGCCACTTATATAAAATGTAAATGTGTGCTTGAAGACGCAAAGTACTGTGCAATAGCAATGCAAGGGAAGCAACTACTGTTCAGAAGAGGACTTGACTTGAGCCAACTGCTGCAGAACCAGGGTGTTTTTATTCACCACAAAAATGTGAAACTCTTTCAAGCAAGGAAACAAGCCGAGGTCTCTGTTCATACTTTCCCTTTAGGGTTCACAGCTCTTTGCGGTGATTCTCAGAAAGGGCGAAGGATACAGTTAAGGTCTGAGTAGCCCTGCCTTCTTTTTCTTGCCTATTTCCTGACCCACTTCCACCCACAAAAGTGTCAGGGCTCGAAGGAGAGGCCACGGCTAGGAGGATCAGGGAGCAAAGAGGTTTTCTGGCTGGGGAGTCCCTCTACCCTATTTTTTTCCAGGCTCTACCTAAGGAGTAGGAAAGGAAGATAAATTGCTCTTTATTATTCACTGGTGATAATGCTTAGTTATAAACCAATCAGCACCATTTCATTTAAAATGAAATTGGCAGTGTGAAGCATCCTTTTTCAAATATGACTCCAAATGTCCTGCCAAGTTAGGCCTTCAGGAGCCAAGCTTAAAAGGCCATTCATGTGCAAATCCCTTTGCCATTGTTCATTTCATGTGTCAGCAACTGAAGTCATTTGTAGGCCATATCAAAATCTAAGGCTTTGGAAGTATAACCACTTTGGGGAGAGATTACTTTTCCCCACATGCACAACTGTATATGATTCAGACGAAGCCACTGGATTCTTGAGGAAACATTTCATCTGCCCCATGGCACAGTGGTTAAATGCCTGTACTGCAGGTAAAACTGTGTTCACGACTTGGGGTTCAATCCCAGGTAGTCAGCTCATGGTTGACTCAGCCTTCCATCCTTCCGAGGTTGATAAAATGAGTACCCAGCTTGCTGGGGGTGGGGGGCAATGTGTAGCCTGCATACTGTAATTAAAACTGTAAACCGCCCAGAGACTACTTGAAGTGGTATGGGGCAGTATAAAAACACAACACTTTTTCCTTCTCGTCTATCTTCTTCTGTCCCCAGGAGAGTGCTGGAACAATATAATCTTGTACATTATGTTTCTTTAACATTTTATGTCTGCTTAGGGCTTTTTTTTCCCATAAGCAAGCATTTTTTAAATACAGTGGTACCCCGACTTAAGAGCAGCTTGACTTCATAGCAATTTGACTTAAGAGCGGAAAACTGTTGGCATTTTAACTGCCGCCTTACAAATTTTAGATATGGTCTGTTCGACTTACAAATGTTTTTTCATTTTTTAACCATAGTATTTCAATTTTTTAGATAGGTACCCCGACTTCAGAGTAGTTCAACTTAAGAGCCTGCATTTGGAATGGATTAAATTCGTAAATCGAGGTACCACTGTACTCCTTCCTTCGTGTTGCTTCATTTGTTACATCCTTTCCCTTTTTAAGCTACATTTTACTTTCTGAAGACAGAGGGGACTTACTTCTATCTAAAAGACAACCCTTAATTTTTAGGCTAACCAGAAAAGAAACTATGGTATCCTTCTTAATCAATTTAAGATTAGAAGAAAAACAGGAGAAATCAAGTCTAGTCAGCTTATGAAAAACTAGAAACCTTCATTAAAATCTAGTAATCCATTTAATGTAAAGAAAAATGGTTTAGGAAATATTCTAGATTGTTGGTCCGTAATCTTCTCAGATGCAAAGGGGATTTGAGACAAAATGTAACCCTGTTAAGCTGTGTAAATAGCTGATGTTTCAAACTGGTAAAACAAGATGATTACAAAGTATGTTATGTTCAACTATTGTTCCCACCCTTTCCTTTTCCTTTTTGTTTGCAACATGAAGGATTATCAAATTGGTTTTATAAATAAGGGAAGAAAAATAAAAATATTATATACAGTATATATATAGCAACCAGGAAGGAATTAAAACTGGCCATACTTTCACTTGTATGAAATTTTGCACTTAAAGCCTTTGATCGTATGAAATGCCGATAACTGTTAATTCTCTAACTGTTTGTTGTAAAATGAGTACCCAGCTTGCTGGGGAGGGGGAGCAATGTGTAGCCTGTATAATTAAACTTTAAACTGCCCAGAGAGTACTTGAAGTGCTATGGCGTGTTATATAAGCAGAACACTTTGCTTTGTACAGATGTAAACCACCCAGATTGGCCTTGCTGCCAGATGGGTGGTATGTGTAGCTCCTAACAGTTCTTCCAAATGTTTAGTCAAAATGATGTCTGAATTGATTTACTAAATGACCACTCGATCTCCAGCTTTTGTACAAATCTGGCTGAGCTGTAAGCTTTGTCCTGCTTGCCACTTGCATAGATACCTGTTCATTCCTCTTCCTGAAGAGGAATTGTATGAGCTCACACTGAGCATACACAGTCCATGTTAGCCTCCTGGACTGAGCTGTAGACTCTGGGGTTTCCAAGTTGCAGGAGTGAGTCTTGGTATGCCAGCCTATGAAGAAGGTTGTTGTTCTTTTCAAAGCATGTGTACACTGCAGACAAAAGTTCTCCAAGTACCATGGATTTCCTTTCAAACAATGATGCAAATGCAACAGTAGGTTTACAGACAAGAAAAATCATACTATCTGCTAGCTTTCATGGCTATCTACTTCATCAGGCTTGCAATGGTGGATGTCCTAATCCATGAAAGCTAGCAGACTGTGTAATTATTTTTAAAGTGGTCTATAAGGATATCACCTACTCTTGAATTTGTACAGTATTATATAATGACCACACAACTCTCTTTTATTTCTCTTTTATTTCCAAAGAATAAACAGCTGCAAAAGCTTAGGTAAGAATGCTTGTGGAATACAGTAACACCTTCATGTGGTCATTCTCAATTTAACCAGCTTGCCACATGAGTTTCCATGACTCTTTGGTAAGGTGTATGCTGTTTGCTTGTGGAAGGTCAAGTAGAGTTTAGAAAGACCTCTGTCTTAAATCCTGAAGAGCTGATATCTCTGTAGACATGGGGTAGGCAAAAAGGGGTACAGTTTCCCCTCTGCATACCCTCCACGGCCTGTACCACTTTTAGAAACATAGGTTTCTTGATTTTTCCTTTGAGCAAAAACTCTGAGTGAAGGCAACCACCAAGTCCGCGACATAGGAATTACATTTTATTTCAGATCCTTTGGTCTCAGTGCCTAAATCTAATATATGTTATTTGATTTGGGTTCTTTGGATTAGTAAAAAGAGATTAGTTGCAAAGTGGGCTAGACCATTATTCAGCATTATTAATGATGCTGTCTATCGTTAGATTCCCCCAAACTAGAAAAGCAATACATTTTGTATACTGGGGAGGGGAATTTCAAAGTGATCTAACAAATATATAAATTCTTTAAAGTATTTAATATGTGTTAAGAGGACAGCATGATAAATTCAATATTGAAAACCAATATCAGGCTTACAATTATTTGCCATTTATCATAGCTGATTGCATAGACAGTATCTTATTGAAAAGAATAAAGTGATTCATAAAGAGAGTTATGTTAAGGAAGAATGGTAGAAAAAACAACAGGAAAAAGCAATCTGAGGCCCTTGTTGTTTTCTCTTACCATTATTGTCAACAGTTTTTTTCCTTTTTCAAGAAGCAACCTGTGCATGTTTAATCACCTGTGCTTTGATATTAGAGATACGAAACATTTATTAATGAGGGAACAGGAATCTTTTCAGAACAATAGTCTGACAGCATATTTTTCTCTAAAGATCTGATTTTTCTCTTGGACGAAAAAAAGGCAGAACTTTACATACCTTGCCTTTAAAAGTCTCACTTTAAGGTTAATACATTCGAGGAGTAATTGCTTCCCCCAAGCAGCTGATGAAGTTGTCCTATATTGATTCCTTTTTTGCAGGACAGATACAGGGAAAAACAAATTTTAAAGGAAATAGCCTCATGGCAAATGAGGAGAGATGTATTGTGGGCACATCCGTGTTTCAGACCACATGTGATATTTCCTCAGAAACATGCCTTTCTGTCTGGTTTACTGGTTTGATGCTTTGGGCTGTTATAAATAGTGGCGGTGGTGGGCAACCTCTAGCCCATGTTGCTGGATTACAGTTGCCATCAGTCACAATAATAAGTATGGTGGATGATTGGGTATAAGAACATAAGAACAGTCATGCTGGAACAGGCCACAGCCCATCCAGTCCAGCATTCTGTCTCACACAGCGGCCCACCATTTGCTTCAGGGTATTCCCAAGCAGATGTCTTCACCCACTTACGATTCCCCACAAATGGCATTGACAGATATCCTGCCTATCTCTCCAACCCGGAGGTTGTCCTTAGGCATCCACAATGACAGCCATTGATACCCTTATTCTCCATGAACTTGTCTAATCCTTTCTTAAAGCTGTCAAGGCTAAAAGCTGTCACCACTTCTTCTGGCAGGGAATTCCATAGACCAGTGATCTTCTTGGTGAAAAAATACTTTCTCTTATTTGTTTGAGATCTAGCACCCAAAAGTTTCATGGAGTGCCCCCTAGTTCTAGTGTTGTGTGATAGGGAAAACAGCTTTTCCTTATCTACTTTGTCCAAACTGTGTATTATTTTATAAACTTCAATCAGGTTACCTCTTAGGCGCCGTTGCTGAATCCTTTCTTAAAGCTGTCACCATTATTTATAACAGCCCAAAGTATGATGGAGGTTGTAGTCAAAATGCTGGAGTTATGGGAAGGCTTTTATGAACAATACTATGAGCATACATACAGAGTACATTTCAGGCATAAGACTCAACTTTTGAATCAGAACAAAGTCTGAATCAGTCCTCAGAGAAACAAAGTAAGAATCTGAAAAGTGACACTGTCTAGGCTAGGGGGAAGAGACTCTTTTATTCGTAGGAGCCAGATTTAAATTAACAGTTGAAAATTCACTGGCCAGAGTGGAAGCCATGGTGACTCCATAGTTTGACCCCCCCCCCCCATATTTGGTAGGTTAGCAGAGATTAATTTGAAAACTGAGTTGCACATTTGGAGACAGCTGTGATGATCAGATAAGGTGCTTGTTGTATGCCTAGCCATGAACAACCAGCATTTCATCAGATCACTGTGGAAGGTTCTGCAGTTAGAGTGTCACACATGCATAAATACTGAACATAAATACCATACTGTTTGTCTTTTCTTAAGCCCTAAAGGCTGCTTGTGGGCATGTACATGGGAAAAAAAACTCATTTACAAGTGTTCATTGGTCAGAAACTGAAAAGCTCCTGTGATAACTTGGCAGATTTTGGGGGGGGGGGGAATGGAGAGGGCTATCCTTAATCCCTGATCATTTGATTCTCCCCAACTGATTGGTGTTGATAATAATAGCTAGACTTTAATTGCTGGTTACAACTGGATTCTGTTAAACCATTTTGTAAGCTGTCTGGGCTTCCTGTTATTAGGCAAAACAAAGAATATAGATAAAATAAAATCTGATCTGAAATGGAAACATTATTTAGTGGAAGTAAGTCTCACTACAAATAGGAAAACCTACCTATTCATTATTTAGTGATTTTATTGCATATATATCCCTCCCACCCTTCCTCCAAGGAGATTAGCTCAGTGCTGTGAGAGCAATTGGCCACAGAGGAATCCTTTTGTGGATAAATAAGAAACAAGAAAGAAAAGATACAAAGGTGTTCTCCCTGGCATTGTCTTCTGGATAATCCTCATGGAAATTATTTGAAGCTGCAAACTGCAGAATGAATAGATTGTGAACATATACAATAAAATGCTTTTGCAGCCTGATCAGGTTTGCTTTGAATTGAGATCCATGGCACTTAGTAGCTTCCTCCAAAGGATGTGTACATAGAATTAGGGTAAGATGAGAACTGGAATTTTGTCATGGACATGGGCAGGGATAAAAGTTCCTGGCTCAGACATTCCAGAATTTACCTTTTTTAAAAATTAAAGTTCCCCAATTTCTCAGCCACTGGAAGGACAGATTTTGAAGCTGAGGCTCCAGTACTTTGGCCACCTCATGAGGAGAGAGGACTCCTTGGAAAAGTCCCTGATGTTGGGAAAGATTGAAGGCAAAAGGAAAAGAGGACGGCAGAGAAGGAGATGGTTGGACGGTGTCATTGATGCAACCAATATGGATTTGACAAAACTCCGGGAGGCAGTGGAAGATAGGAAGGCCTGGCGAGCTCTGGTTCATGGGGTCACGAAGAGTCGGACACGACTGAACGACTGAACAACAACAATTTCTCAGCCAGCATGGGGAAGGTGGTAATCTAGAAACACATTTTCCCCACCCCTATAACTGCTTTATGAAGCCAAACAGGCCAGGGCAGACCCTCAGATGGACCTCAGGAGGACGCATAGGTTGCCCTGTTCACTTGTATCGGCTGTTGTATTGTAGCATTTGTTTCAAGGGCCACTAGTAAGCTCCACAGGGACTTGTGGATGAGTGGTGGAAAAGCCTTTGAGGAAAAACCTGCCTGTCATGTAGCTTCTCTTTGCCCACTAAGTTTGTTTGCATGCTACAGCATGGGCACATGGTAGAGAATATTGTCTTGGTACTAGTGCTGACTGAGGTTTCAGCTGCCTTCTAGACATGGAATGAGACAACACCATATTGTCCTTCATCCCAGGCAGCACATGTGTTGGTCTTCACATCTACTATCTCTTACGCTAGAGTATAATATTCCCTGCCCTAGCTGAATGTTCTTCCTATTTGAGTACAGTTGGCCAATCCTTCAAATAGATCCAATTATCTGTCCACCGTATGTTCTCCAATCATGTGTGTGTTGTGTTGTTACAGTCGTGACTGACTCTTTGTGACTCCATGTCCATGGGGTTTTTCTTGGCAAGAATACTGAAGTGGCTTGCCAGTTCCTATCCAGGCGCCTACAGCACCTGGTATTCCCTGGTGATCTCCCATCCAAGTACTAACCAGGGCCGACCCTGCTTAGCTTCCGAAATCAGGTGAGTTTGGATGTGTTTAGGCATCAAGGCAGCTCTCTCCAATCTTATCCCTGTCTAATAAGAACCTTCAGGAAGGGGTATCCTATGCTACTACCATTTCAGTGTTGCTGAACAACAGCTTTTATCATACCTCATCATTGTTGCTATTGGCTAGGACTGGGAGAGTTGAATTCTGGCAGCACCTGGAGGCCAGCACATTCTGAGACTCTGTTCTAATGAGAGTAGACAAGATTTAGAAAGATGCCTGCATGACAGCTGGGCATAATTTTCTATTCCAGTAACAACTGGTTGCACTATGGCAGCAATGTGACATTGTCCAGGTAAGAGCTGAAGTCAAAATTGGGATGGGTTTGGGAAAATAACCATAAGGAATTTTGCTGCAATGAACACGTTCTATTCCTTGGCAGTTTAAATTAGGGTTATATACTTAGAGCCTTTAAATAGGAAATTGATTTTTAACATCTTTGATGTTCTTCTCTTAATTCTCCTACTAATGAGCATTTTATCAGTTTTGTATTTGCTGGTACATTTCCTGATGGCTTTGTGGCAGGGATGAGATTTGAGCAGTTCATATTCTTAGCATAAGGCACAGAGAACCTTGTGGTGATAGAAGAGTCTTGTGCTGCTGATGGGGAATAGATTTTAAAGCATTGTCCCTCCTGGGCTCTCTGCCTTGGTTGCTGGGACAAGGGACTATTTATCCCCAAGTTTCCAGTGCTCAGAGATACCTGAGGGAATAGAAAATCCATATTTTACAGCATGTTTCTAAAGAAAGCAACCGGCAATGGGAAATGTAATTACCTCCCTCCCACCCTACCCCATGCTTGCTGTGGGGTTTGGGGAACTACAATCCAAAAATGCCGTGCTTCTTATGTCTGGCAACAACCTGACGTGATGAATGAATTATTTAACCCGAGAGTCAAGCTAGCTGTTAAGGGGAATGTATATTCCCTATGATTAATCAATTTTTCTCTGCCGCTGAGATTTTATCAGCAATACATGCTTCAGCAATCAAATTTGCAAATTATACCTTTATTTGCCTTCCAATGACCAATCCCAAAATGTAATCCAAGCTTGTTTGAGGGAAAACATATAGTATGACAAACATAGTTTTCACCAATTTTTCCAAAAAAGAAAGAAAGAAAGAAAGAAAGAAAGAAAGAAAGAAAGAAAGAAAGAAAGAAAGAAAGAAAGAAAGAAAGAAAGAAAGAAAAGAAAAGAGTGATAGAATGTATCATCTAGTTTGACTCAGTCATGTTCACCCACACACTCAGCCTAGACTGGGCATAGGCTCCATAGCTCAGCATTCTATTCTCACTGAGCTTCGGAACCATCTCCAGAAACACTGTTTAGTAGAGACCCCCTTTTAAAGGAAAAGCAAAACTTGTTCTCTATTAAAACAGTTCTTTATTAGGGCAGGAGGCAAAAAATAAAATACCCATGCAGAAGGAGGAGGCCTCCTTCAGTTATAATGTAAAGGTAAAGAGTGGGAGGGGGTTACACACATTCATTCTTGGCCCTATTGGATGCTATATTGCTTTGCTGGCACCGAATTTATCACTGTCACCCCTGGAATGATGAAACAGAATGACTGAACTACCATTTTAATACCGAAAACTCACGTGTTACCTGGATAAATATTTGCCTTTGAGAGAAACACTCAAGTGTATATGTTGAAAGGAAAAAGGGGCAGAGAAGAAAAAGCTGGAAAGGAATTTTTAAGTGATATAGTAACTAAAGAATTCAGTAGAAGCCTAGTAATGGAAGTCCTACCTAGAAGTGATATAAAAATCTTCCTTCACTTTAGGACCTGTCAGGTAGCTAAATCTGTTATTTACCAAGTCACACAAAAAAGTAAAGATAGCCATAAAATGTGTGTGGTGGTGGGGGAATGCCACAGACAGGTCCTAAGATATATATCTTCCGATTTCGTACATCACATGCTTTATCTGGTGTATTTTTTCTGGGTAGAAGGAGGTACAGTACTGTAGATAGATGGTATGATGAGATATTCCTTACAGTGAAAATGTACTAAATGGTGAAATTTAGGCTTACAGGAGCAGAGATTAGAAAAATTATTTTGCCTGAACCAAAGTGTCCTGAATCCTGCCTGTTGGATTCTGGGGCCTGTACTCCAAAACGTAACTCTTCCAATTTCTTCTTACAGTTGCCTCTTCTGTGATGTACAGAGCTCCAGTGTGAGTGCCTCACTATGTATGCTTGCTTCTTCCCTCAGATCCTTTGTGGCTGATATATGTAAGGACAGAATATAGTTGGATTGTAAACTGGGTACTACCATAAAATCCCATATTTAACCCCTGACATATCTTGGAAGAACTGAGAAAGAGCCTTGCCTTACAGCCCAGAAAGATGCTGCCAGTCAGGGACGTTAACACCGGAAGATGGCAGATGGTGTGCAGAGAATGTACACAACCACATGAATTGGCTCTGCACTACCCAGTTACAGCAACTTGATACTAGTTCAGTTGCCATTAGTTTCATCCTACAAAGTCTTGCATTTATCATTTGGTGGCATGATTAGAATTCTGGTGGTCTCTCGGAGTAGAGATGAAACGTTTCTGAAATTTTGAAGCCACGGAAAAAAAAATACTTTGGAGAAAGCTGAAAAAATTGGGGGGGGGGACCCCCACCCCCACCCCAGTTTCCAGAAATACAGGGCTGTGGACCAAAGCTCTCCAGCAGAGACTCCCAAGGATCTTACAAATTAAAAACCCCAGGGTTCTACAGGACAGAGCCAAGGCACTCCACTGAAGGCTTGACCCTTACTTAAAGCCGTCAGCATCAGAGAGATTCTGCATTTCACGTGGATCATCCCAGATTCAATTCATGCAGATTCAATTCTAGATTTACAATCTCCAGTTAGAAAAGGATCTAGAAGTGGATGGGTAGAAAACGACCTTTTTCTGGCTGAGACTCTATAGAGAATCACTACAGGGGAAGTAAACCAGGGAAGGCAAACTTAATGCATCCCATGGAGATTCTCAATCCACTTTATGGAGAGAGTTCCGGGTAAACCCTATGCTCTCTATCAAGCCCATCCCACTTCTGCTGAACAGTTACTCCCTTGCCATTTTTCCTCCTCTTTCTTTGCCATTCCCCGTGTGCTATACCAAAATCTCCCTTCAGCAACTTTCCAAACCATGGGAGAAGTTTATATGCATAAATGACTTGCAGCACTGCTTTCATAGGATTCACTCTCTTTCTCCTTGTGTCAACATCTCATCTCCCCCTACACATAAGGAGACCAATCATTGACTTCCCAGAATCATTTGTAACTGGTCTTCTAAAGCTGGCTTTGAAAGAAGGAGAAAATATATGAAATGGCAGGGTCTGGGCTGTTTGCATTTTAACAGATCTCTTCACTCTTTCAAGTATTTGGACTGGTTTATTATAAGCCAGTTGATTGACCTCTTGATTTCACATATGTATTTCTTTTTACTGCCATGACTGAAATTGCTTTTATTATATTGTATGATAATTTTTATTATATTTTATATACCACCATGGTATTGTAATAAAGAGTGTTGCAAAATCTTAATGAGAGAGGAGGGTTATCTTAAATGTCTTTATTGCAAAGCATTAATTCTGCTAGTCACAGAGTTCTTTTTTGGTAGAAACGCAGGGTTTAAAAGGCTTTAAAGCAAGTAAAAGCCAATGAGTAATAGCCCTATTTCTCTGGGACGCAGTGCAGCTAAAAATAAAAATAAAAAATAGAAGAGCATAGTCTTTTTTGGTGGGTGTGCATTTTCTTTTAATATTCTTATGCAAATAATAGAAAGAAGCAATTAACATAGATTCTTGTTTATTCAATAACGCTATTCCTAAATTCCAATCAATATTCAATTGACTTCAATCTTTCCCATAATTTAATCAACAATTACTGATTTATTATTGATGTTGTCAGTCAATCAGAGGTTTGTGATTTATTTAGTTTTTGAAAAAGACAATTAATAATAGACCAACTTGCTTATAGCAGAAGTGATGAGAGGAAACCAGCCAAACCCCAGATAAATAAACTGGGAAGTGGAAGGGCAAGTACCAAATGAATTATGTGGAAAGCTGGAAGTGCCTTTTGGAGGTTTACTGAACATTAAATTGTGATGATGGTGCTACAGAAAATAACTTCATATACTAGTGGACCAGAAGCCCATAGCATTGGGAAACATGCCTATACTGTAATATTTATATCAGAGACTACCTTCTGATATAGAAATCATCTGGAGATGTCATTCTGGTGGTGCCAGATGTTCCCCAAGATTGGTACTGAGCAAGGCATTTAAGGCAGTGGCCCTCTACTACATGGGATATATTTCCCTCTGAAATTCAACATACCTCTACCATTTTTAGTTTTAGACTGATGTTGAAAATCCATATGCATCTTTTCCCTGTGCAGCCCAAATTCTCATCAGTTTCAGGGGTTTCACATACAATGTTATTGTTTTGGAAGAGCTGTCTGTGTAAATCTGTGCAAGAATTCCAAGCAAAATGAAACTAATATTTCATTCAACATTTCATTCTGTTGCCGTATGTCTGAAGAAGAGGACTTGATTAATGAAAGTTTACATTAAAATACAATAGTCTTTAAGATGCTACATGTTTTTGTCTTTTGTTTTGTTTTGTTTCTTTGGATTTTGCCTGGAATACAATTTTACGAATTGTATATTTAGGATGGTTGTAATCTACAGTGGTACCTCTATTTATGAGTTTAATCCGTTCCGAATGCACGCTCATAAGGTGAACAACTCATAAGTAGAGCAGCCCTATCTAATTTTTTAAAATAAAATAAAATAAATGTAAGTAGAGCAGACTTGCATCTAAAATTTGTTAGGAAGCAGTTAAAATGCCAATGGTTTTCCACTCTTAAGTTGAACTGCTCGTAAGTAGAGTCACTTGTAAGTAGAGGTATCACTGCACATTGAACTCTTCAGATGTACGTAGTTTATAAAATTGTAAATAAATAAATAAATAAAAATTCTTGACTCAAATTGCTAATGGCAGATTCAAACCATTGCTAGCAACCAATGCTGGATTGTTTAAACAAGATGCATCTTTTGTTTTTCTTCCAGATTCTGCTGGGTTTCCAGGCTCATTATGCATCCAGGTACTGAGCTATATGCATCAAGGCCTGACTGCTTTCATTCAGGGTCAGATGCATCTGGTGTCCCCACATCAGGCCCCTGGACTGTCAACATGCCAGAGTACAATAAGGTAGGAGGCACTGCCTTACTGGGTCAGGCTGGGTAGAGTACTGGAGAAGGACAGAAGGCATCTCACCCAATGTTCTGTTTTTAACAACATCTTCCACTAGAAGCCACTTACACATCGGCCTCCTCTCACAAAAGTCAAAGGGGTAATTGATTTCCATGGAATTATATAGGCTAATTTTTATGCAAAATGAGAAATGATATTTGTAATTTCTGTAGAGAATGACAAGAGGTTTCAGCCAAGAAATGTGCCTGTTCAATACGCTGTCTAAATGTGGAAGAGCAATGTTGAGGTCTCTCATTCCTCTTCTGATTAGTTTTATTTTTTAAAAAAATTAAGAGGTGGCTTGGACAACCTTTCCAAACACAGAACACAGCCAGAAACCTGTTTGTCAGTTATACTACTGGTGACATAATTCTTGCCATGTGCCAATTGTGTGAGTTGATATGCATATAACAGGGATGCAACTGACAAATTCTTAACTAGTAGTAATTTGCAGCAGCTATTTATGCCACACAATTAATTTGGCTGACAAATTAAAATTGTAAAATGGGTCAGTTTTTAAAAAGATGGTCATTTTCAAATAGGTTGTCTACCATAAAAGAGACCTACCTTGTCATGATCCACCCTATGCCTCTTTACTGAAAATTTCTGGGTACATTACTAGCACCTTAGCTTAAGGATGACATGCAAGAAATTACTGGTGTCATGTGTTCTCCTACCAGCCACAGAAATCATGATTTCATGTTTCTTTGGCTGAAATAACAAAGATTCTTGTGAGACCCTAAAAACTTTTGGCTAAGTTTTTATGGGCCGCAACCCACTTCTTCTGATGTTTGCGGGAGAAGCTTTAAGCAAATATTTATTTTATATATTTATTTAAAATGTTTTACCCCATGTTTCTTCTTTTAAAAAGGACCCAGCTTAAATCATTAAAAGATAATATTTAAAAGTTAAAAACAATACTTTTACAAATATTAAAAAACCAAGGAAAATTGTAAAGAAAGTCAACTTCAAAAACACATTCAAAGCAACAGAGCACAATCCTTAATTTGAAAACACATCATCATCATCATCATGCATAACTGGAAGGGATACTTATTGAGTCACTGTCAGGAAAGCAGAGAAACTGAAGACTGAACTCCCAACCAGATATACCTGCACGTCACTGAGCTATTCAGCAGCCAACTATAGGGGAAGAGGAGTAAATCGTAAATGTAGCACAAAGCTGAAGGATCCTGAAACTTTTAATAATCGCTGAAGGATCCTGAAACTTTTAATAATCGCTCTTCCCCTTGTTTGCCATAATTCTTCTTATTGAAGCTCCACACCATGCATCTGAACTAACAGCCACCCTCCCCAAAAGCTTATGACAAAATTGGTTCTTCTGGCAGGTGCCACAGGACTTTTTGCTGCAAAAGGCTCACTGGGCTTCCTCCTTGGAAATTTGTGGTTGGAATGAAATCTTCCTAACTATTTGGGGGAGGGGGGGAGAAAGTCTTGTTGCATTTGGAAGGGGAAAAAAGTTTCATGTCAAATGTTCCCAGGTGGAACAATGTATTAATGACAATATTACGCCTTCTTCTCTTACTTGGGTGTTTCTCCTCAAGCACTAGCTGCCCTTTGTCGTGCTTCTTAGGAGTCACTCCATTATATCTGGTCTTCCTCTTTACCTGCTGCCTTCAGTTTTTCCTCACATTATTGTCTTTTCCAGAGGGTCTTGCCTTTTCATGTGCCCACAGTAAACCTTTGTAGTTTTCTGACTCAACATGTCCCATCCCAATCTATTGTATTTTAGTTCACTGGCAAAAAGGATTCCATTGTTCCATTTCTTGCTTTATGGTTTCCAGTTTACCTTGATTCTTAGATTTCACATTCCACGCCCCAAATGGTGTGTGTCGCACAGCGCTGGACTTTTCTTGTACCTTTGTCCATGACCACCACCAAACCTCCTTCTGGCTGTAATCTAGTTGAATCCTTATTGACACCACTATTCATATGTCCTATTCAGGCCATTGTTCATCTTATGACCCTGTTTCAGACCAGGGTGACATGAGGTCAAAGTAACCTATAAAATCGACTGGCAACTAGCAAAGCTGTTTGGATGAGCAGCAAAACGTTTCAATCTCTCAAGAAAAGAAGTCCAGTTGCCATGACTCAACTTCCAGATAAACTCACCTGGATGACTGAGAATCTTCAGGGACACTATCCATATAGTTCTTTGCTCTTCCACAGTAGCTGAATGAGAGCCTTCCAACCTGGGAGTGGAATCTTCCAGTGCTGTCTCTTGTTTGATTTTCGACTGTCCATCATAGGATTTTCAAAGTAAGAATGGTTCGGCAGTGGTTTCCCTTTGTACTAACACATGGTTAAATTCAGTGGCTGCCTGGAGATGTTTCTCTGCCCGCATCCCCACTGTAATGAGTCCTTCTCTTCCACTGATGCGGGTACCACCCTGGAAGAGGGTGGATGTGTGTCTTCGCCCCTGCTGGTGCCTCAGCTGTGAACGCTCTTGCCTTGGCTGACCCTGCAGGAGAGGCCAGGCTAGCAGTGGGAGGCTAGCAGTTCTCCTGCCTTCTCTCGCACACAGAACAGTCTCGCCCCTCCCGTTAAGGTGCACTACTGCCTTTTAGCCAGCGGAAAGGATTTTGCACATGCTCAGAGGCCGCGCGGTTTCTCAGGCTAGCGTGCAGCCTGACCATCTCCCTCTCTCTCATTTTCTCATTTTTGCCTTGAAGCCGCCCCACCTACCTACCCACCCCCGGTCGCCTGTGTCCGAGAAGGCTCCGGGGAGGCGGGGGCGGGCGTCCGGCCAGCCGGCCGAGGCGGGGCCGCCTTCTCAGGGCCGGGGCGGGCTCTCCCGGAGGCCCCGCCCGTCGGGCCGCCCCCCGTCCTGCTGGGAGGCGGGTTTAAGGCGCTCGTCCGGCCGCGGCAACTTTCCCAACCGAGCCGAAGAGGCGCCGGGAAGGACCACGGAGCCAAAGCAGGCGGCCAGCGCTCCGGCTCCGTCCGCTTCCCCTCCGGCAGCCCTGGCCGCGGCTCCCTCCCTCGCCCTCGGAGCCTTCCAGCCGTCGGTGCCCTTCCCAGGTAGGTGCCCTCCCTGCTTTGGGCGAAGCGGGAAGGGAGCGCAACCGCACTTCTGAGAGCGTGCAGAGTGCTTTTCCTTAGTGGGCGCACGCGAGGCAGCCGGACGCCCGGTCCAGGCTGCAACCCTCTTTCATTTATAGGACGCGGCGGTCCTATAACTGTTGCTGCCCCCCCCCGTTATTCTTGGCTTTATTCCCGGCTCTCTTCCATGGGGATAAGGGACCGTGGGCAGACAGCTTAGCCTTAGTCCCTGGAACTCTGCTTCGGGGCACAGCGGAACCCTCCTTGCTGTCTCCTACCTCTTTGTTTGCCCTTTTCCTACCCCTCGGTCGGCTAGTAAAATCGTAAGGGAAATGGCAAGGTACTTTCCCCAAACCCGAAGTAATCTTCTCCCCTGCCCCGTCCGCTCCGCACCAGGTTCTGATCTCCCAAGTTCCTAGTCCCTATGATGGCTCCGTCTTTAGGTCTTCCTTGCCCTTGCCCCGGGGTCCGCTGCTGCCTCGGAATGCTCGCAAAGCCAACTCTTCCCCGTCACCTTCCTCTTCCTCTTCCTCACCACCACCACCATCATCACTATCGGCCGGCACCAGGGCCGTGGTCTGGATTCTTTCCAGATTCACTCGGATCGGGAAAGCTTCTCTAGTCTTAATGAATCACCACCATCAGTGTCATCACTTCTAGAGGGGGATTCTGGTCCCAGGTAGTCCCTTCCTTAGGAATCCTAAGGGGGGGGCGTTTCGACTGGGTTAGGGGGGCTCTCCTCCTCCCAAGGCTGCATGGGGAGGGGGGAAGACCCCAGAGAGAAGCATCCTTTGTGTTCTTCCTCGGTGCTGCAGAGCTCCTGCCCCCCAAAGATCGGGGGTGGGTGGACCCTGGCTGGCAAAATGGGGGGGGGAGAGCTTCAGATTTTCCTCAAAGTAGCCTTCCCCCTCCATGTGTGCGGAGTAACGGTTTCGAGCTCCCTCCCCCGTTCCCGCTGCTAGTGGGAGATGAACTTCTGATCTCTCTCGCTAGCTCTCTTGTCGCCCCCCCCCCCGCACGCATTCCCCGGCTCCTTCATTCGCTCCCAACCCCTGCAGTTTCCCTGCTCCGAATTCACGCCACGCATCCTAAGCGCTTGATGAATGGGGTTTCCCTGGGGGCGACTGAGTGGGAGGGACAATGCGGGCCCAGTGGTGGGGAGCGGCGGGTGGGTGGGGGGGGGAAGGTATGTTGGGTGGCGAGGTGGATGGAAACGGGGCGGCGGGGTTGGGTGGGGAAGAGACCCCGTCGGCAAACGTGAACCTTCTTGCTGGCTGGAGACCGGCCAAACCAAACCCTTTTGCCTGCTGCCCGGATCTGCAGAGCGGAAAGAGCACGGATCCGGGGTCGCCCTTGTAAGTTTGCTTCCCCCCCCGCCGTCTTGACTCCCAGGAATTGATTTCATTGCTAAGAAGAAGAAGAAAAAAGCAGCTGTTCAAATGTTGGTGACTTGGTGGTCCTTTAGTGGTAGCGGAGAGTTAAGTCCGCTAATTTTTTTTTTTTTTTGGGGGGGGTCGCCTGAGAGAAATAGATCTAAACCCAACCCTTCGCACGTGGCTCTTCGCAAAGTCCACGTTTGAATCCGGAACGATGTGGGATACATCGGGTTTCTAGAACCGAACCCCACGTAGAGCAGCAGCAGCTGCAAATACGTGGAAACCTCGAAACTTTCCCATTCCCTTTTCCTTTTTGACATTTGCAATGTTACGTTATCTGCATTGTGAATTCGGGGAAGAACACCCCTGTTCCCAAATGGAAATGTAGAGGAGCAGAACCCTGTTCGGATAACAGTTCAGCCCAATCCCTCAAACCAATTGGGGCAGCAGAAGTCTTTGTATCTTCGAACTGCTACCCTGTGGGGCATTCCGCACATGCAGGGAGTGGAATGAACTCAGTTTTCTGGATGGTCTCAGTAAATGTACTCAGCATCATAGCCTGGTCTGGATTAAGGAAAACAAATGTGTTGCCATGAGGTGTCTGGTAGGGCATAGTATTTTAGTTTTCCAAGTTTCCTTCTTTACCTTTTTGCAAAGTCTGCAATAACTCATGTGCCATTATTCTACCCGATAAATGTAATTGCTCAGAAATCTCTTGATCATACACAGGTTAATTTTTTCCTAAAGAGCATTGAGATGAGATGAGGGTGAACAATACTCTTAGATTATAATACTTTTAGAATGGCAGAGCTGAAAGATAACCTAAGGATCATCAAGTCCAGTGGAAAATTGAACTCCCCAAACCTCTGGCTCTGTGGCCAGGTACCTAAACCATTGAGCTATCTTCTTAAGAGCACTTAATAGGAATAAACAAACAAATGCAACTAATAAAAATATGAACCAAACCTGACATGAGGGTTGGGAGTACTTCTTCATTAGGACTACTTGACTCTCATAAAATGTAAGTTTTAGAGTCTTGATGGGCTCAGCACTTGCCCCTTTAATGATATTTTAGTGATAAAGATATTACTCTAGTCTCATTTTGAATTAATGGGAAGCAGCTACTCTTTCAAAGTGATGCTCTGTTGTATTCCTAGGTAGCTGTATTTAAACTTGAAAGATCTGCATCTGTTGCGGGGGGGATCTTAATATGGTATTTGGGCCTGAGAGTACTCCCTGTTTTAGAGAACTCATAACGGATGATCATATGCATGTTGAGCCTGTGAGTCTGTTCTCATGGGAATGCATTTCCATCAAAGTGTATATTAGCTGAGAAATCAATGGAGCAGAAGTAACTGGCACTGAATCATATTGAGTTTGGAGGGATGTGTTGCCTCTGGAATCTCTTCTTCACTCATAGTGTAGCTGGGTATTAGAACACGGAAGTAACTGATGGAAGCCCATGCAGTCATTCTGGAGGTTTCCAATGATACAAAGGTGAATGTGACATCTTTGCCTTGAAGTTAAGAAATTCTCCTGAATTAAAAGTAGCTTTACTTCAGAGCAGAGTCTTCCATTTCCTTCTGCTCATGCCCACTCTCAGCCCCCAAATGTCTTGCAAACTTTTTTTGCCAGTGCCATGTGGCCAAAGTTGGTTGTGCGGTTTTGTTCAGTCAGGGAGTAATTCTGCAGGTAGCATAATGGAGGCAATTTCTGTCTCCTCTTTTTCACAACTGAATAAAATATGATTATACTGCTCTGCCTCGGAGGAAAATCAAATAGGTAATTGAATGCTACTTTATAAATTTAAACATATGAGGTTGTAAAAGGAAAGCAAACAACTATATTTTTTCTAGCCATAACCCAACTTTGGGGTACCTTTCCAGCCATATTAAAAAAAACAAAACATAGTCAAGTGGTGCTGCCTTACAAATTTGTCTTCCATTATGTTTCAAGCTACCATTATTGTTCAGTGTCTTAAAGCAAATGTGCTACTCAGCAAAATGATGATTTCTTGAAACTAGGCAGTTCCTAATGGAATTGTGGATAGAGCTTTTAAAAGCCCTTTGCACAAACAGCTTCTCTCTGTCTGGAGTACAGTTCCTCCTAACCTTTCTCATCTAAATGTGAGAAATTGTTTCCGAGCTACTCTAAAATATAGGTTTGGCTGTGATTTGAGCTGCTGATTTTAAATATAATATTTAGTGTGCCCGTTGGTTGCTTTAAAAATTGAAAAATGAAGCAAAGGGGGGCACATACTAAAGAGCAGCATACTAAGTAGTTTTTTTTTTAAATTGCTGTTTTTGAATAATGAGCTCTTGAATTCTCTGGGACAGCGACTCAGAAGGGGGCATTTCCTATAATAAACAGTGACTTCATAAGCTAATTCTCACAATAAATAAAAAAAATTGAATTTGGTGCTGTTTCTCTTGCTGCAGACAGAATACAAGAATTTTCAATAGTGTGTGGAATTAGAAAATTTGAGGTGCCCACACACTTTCATTTCATTTCATTTATTTTTATGAAAGTTTTAGTCTGCCCTGGGTTACAAAAGTGTTAAGGTGGCATACAATAGAGGAAAGAAAGAAAACCAAAGAAACCTAGAGAAACTAAATGCCACAGTCCAGCATAAATGACAATTATTTGTAGACAGCATTGCCCCTTCCGCTCTGCCAAGTTTTCTGTCCCATATCCAGTGTTCAGCATGGCAGGAGAGAAACACACACTTCTTCTCCACTTGTTTGTGAATATGGGATGTCGGCAGAGTTACAGATCTGTCAGAGTACAGATACCAGAATCTTCCAACCAATGTGGTCATCATGAGCTATACTGGCTAGGAGTGTGAAAGTCCAAAAAGATTGTGTAGTCCAAACTGTAACTTTTCTGAACTCTGATATGTTGCTTGGCTTTGGGTCACCAGAAGCAGTGCCGAATCTCGACTTAACAAGGTGCCATTTGGGTCCCTGAAGGTCTGTGTTAAGGGACGATTGGCCCAAAGATTGGGGGGGACGGGGGGTTGTTAGAGGCCCATTCCTTTGCTGTGCAGCTTTGCCCCAAATGGTTACTGGCCCCATTTGCTTCACAGGGTGTGAGCCAAGGTGGGGAAGGCAGGAGGACTGAGGACATGCTAGAAAGCACAACATTTCCGATTCGCTGAAGAAGTCTTGGGCAAAAATGTGGTGACAAAATCCCTTCTGCTTAGAAAGACGGGGCCCCGGGAAAGAGTGAAACCTACTGAGTGATGTTGCCTCTTGGAAAGACGTGCAGGTTCAGTTGGTTTCATGTGTTTCACAAGCACTGACCCTAAAGGCAATTGTTCTTCCAAGGTCATTGCATTAGAAAGCAGTGAGTGAAATGTCATCTTGTATAATGTGAGTGTTATTCAAAGCTGCCTGCGCTGCAGTTTCCACCTGCCTGGTGCGTTCCAGATGGGTAGGACTATAGCTGCCACCATTCTTAGCCAGCATGGGACTTGTAGTCCAATCCCAGAAGATACTGTGGGGGCAAAAATGGGAATGGAGCTTGAAGTGGTACTTTTATAAAGTAATCTGTACCTCTTGTTGCCATTTCTGAGAAGTAACCAGTTGCCCCTATCTATTATGCCCTGTTACTTGCTGTGCTTCTTATTACTTTATCTTATTTTTTGTGAGGGGAAGGAACCTTTAAGGCTGATCACAGAATGGCATAAAACTTGAAAATGTCTTGTAAAATGCTATAAAATACCCTGTAGAATTAATATTTGAAAGCAACTAGAAAATATGACTCATGTCATTAGTAAAAGCAACTTTTGTCTATTACTTTTGAAATATAACTCACAGTCCATCCTGTTCATTTGCTGTTTTGCTTCATGGCTTATTGCTGGTGACATCTTCTCATGGTGGTGCTAGACTGGTGCCCTTCTCCATGCCTCCCACTTCCCTCTATGATTTATTATGTGTGCTGTTTCCTCTGTTCCATGAATGACATGTATGGTGTAGAACAGGCATTGCTATTTGTACCAGCTTATTAATTAGCAAGAGGGAATAGTAATATTAAATTGGAATTAGGTGGCAAGAGAGGTGGGTTTTTTTTGTTCTATTAAAATAATAGTTAAAAGCTAAAGCCTAAGTGTCTAGTGGATGGACTGGCTCCCTAAAATAACCACAGCTTTGAGTTTGTAAAAACGGAGCAGGAGATGACATGTTCAAGATTCCTCATTCATAGATTCACCATACCTCAGAGGTGACTTGACTGCACATAACAACAACAAAAGGCCTAGTGACCCTTCCAGCCAATTGGCTCCCACTGTCATCTGCTGGATTTGTGCATGTGCACATTGTAAGTTGGTCAGAACCAACTTACAACACTTTCAAGTGAAGTGAGAGATTTAAGGAGTGGTTCAATGTCCCACCCTCCAGTGGGTTTTGATGGCTGAGTGGGGATTTGAACCCAGCTTTGAGTCCATAATGGTTATCTGTGATAGCACCCTGAATATCAATGAGTTATTCTCCTTCTGCAAATGGGAAGTCAGTTGCTTTTCTGCACTGCAAGGTGAGGTCAAGCATTTTTGTTGCAGAGTATATCTCAATCTGCTCTATCTTCAAGGACAGGTGGCCACTGTGCAGTTCACTGAGCAAGCATTTTTAAGTCACTTTAGTGCCCACCTTTTAAAATCTGTTCTTAAATACATTGTTGTTACTGTATTTGCTGTCAAGTTGGAACTGACTTAGAGTGACCTAGCAAAGGGTTCAGGAGATATTTAAGGAGTGGTTTTGCCAGTCCCTATACACATCCCAGTGAATTTTCATGAGCAGTTAAGAATTTGAGCCCAGGGTTCTGTACACTACACCACATTGGTTATCTTGGTAAACACATACAGCAAAACCTTGGTTTATGAGTGTTTTGCAAGACGAGCAAACGTTTGTTCTAAATTTTGCCTTGATCAACAAGCAATGTCTTGCAATACGAACACTGGAGCAAGTGAGACAATGGTGGTTCTCCCTCCCCCCTCACCTTGGTGGATTTTCAGTGATTGTCTGGTTAGGTCTCAGGCAGCCTCAAAAGCAGAGGGAGGAAAGAGGAAGGCAAGGTAATGAGGCTGTCTGCCAGCTTATCTGGAAGTTGAGTCATGGCAACTGGACTTCATCAGTCGACGAAGCTGTTTGGGTGGGCAGCAAAACGTTTCAATCTCTCAAGAAAAGAAATCCAGTTGCCATGACTCAACTTCATCATAGACTCACCTGGACGATTGAGAATCTTCACAGACATATCTGCCAGCTTGCTTCTTTCAGGAAGGAAGGAATTCCATTTGTTTGCTGGCAGGCAGTGCAGCCTTCTCTTGTCTCCCTCACACCAGCCACGAAGGATTTCAAAGGTGAGTGCAGGTTAGGGTTTTGGTTTATTTTCCCCTTATGGGGATATTTGCTTTGATATACAGGCAGGTGTTTTGGTTTACAAGCATGTTTCTGGAATGGATTATGCTCGTAAACCAAGGTATTACTGTTCTAAGTGCTCAATGATTCAATTATAGTACGTGGAACAAAAGATATACTTGCTAAATCTTTTTTTAAAGAACATACCTTGTTTATTAAAAATCTCTTTTTAAACAAATTGTAACAACATATTAAAATAAACTCATAGAAAGAGAGGTTTTCAACATCATGTAAAAATAATATTTTAGTGTCTTTTTGTGCCGCTGTGCAACTTTTTCAGAAAGTGCTTTTAGTGCCAATTGAAAAAACGATTTTAACCGGATAGGGGGTGGGGGGAACCAAACAGGCCAGAATCTGATGGTGTTTTTATGGCACGTCACAGAGGAGTGTATGTTAATCTTGGGGATGAATGCTGCAAGCAATGTCAGCGTTGGTGTTTGTTGTTATACTCTGCTTTGTGCTTCTCAGCGGCAACAGCCAATTCCAACACTACCTTCATAACTTCCAGTATTCATTGTCAGGTTTTATGCCTGCTGAATTTCATTGATGGGCACGCCCAGTAGGATTGTCACCATGGCCATTATAAAGTGTCTCAAACCAGAAGAGAAATAGCGGAAACCTGCCTGTGGTGGCAGGATCACCTGCTTGACACTAAGGCACACATCAAAGTACTCCAGAAAGAGAGGAGAAAAGTGTTGAGGCCTCATGTAGCAGCAGCCCTATGCATGTTTAGATCCTGACAGTAATGTAAAATGTTCCTGAAGACTTTGCAGTTGTCTCCCCAAACACAGTGTGCACATACTGTGGTACCCTGACTTAAGAGCAGCCCGGCTTAAGAGCAATTGGACTTAAGAGCAGAAAACTGTTGGCATTTTAACTGCTGCTTTACACATTTTAGATATGATCTGCTCGACTTACAATTTTTTTTATTTTTTGTAACTTATTTTTTCAATTTTTAGATAGGTACCCCAATTTAAGAGTAGTTCGACTTAAGAGCATGCATTTGGAACAGATTAAATTCATAAGTCGAGGTACCGCTGTATTATAATAACTATTTATATGAATGCCTGTACATCAGCACTCCTAGGGTTGATTAGATTGTTCTTTCAAAGCCTGGATTGTTTTGGTTGTGTTTTTTTTTTAAGTAAAAATATATATGCTAAAACGATAGGAAGCATACATAAGAAGCCTATATATTTTGACAGTGAAGCTGTACAGGATCTGAATCTGCAATTATGGTGCTCTTTTGCACATCACACTACTCCAGAATCACTTCCATTGCACCTATCTCAAATGTTGAAATGCAACTTCTGAGACAACTTCCCCATCCTCTCTTATCACCCTTGCCTTTGAGGAGAGGCACAAATTTCACAGCACAGAAAGCAGGAGTGTAAATGATTTAAAACCCCGGTTTTCTACTCCTTAGAAAAATCCATTGGGATAAGAAGCTTGAAGAAAATAGACTGATATTTAAAAGGATCGTGATTGTTAATTGGGCCATCCTAGTAGAAGTGGATTCTTTGTACTATCCTTTGAGAATAGTAATAGAGCCACCCTCCTTTTGGATAGGTGAGATGGGAGTGGTGTGTGTTATTAAAAATAATGGATAATACAGATTTTTCTGGAAGAGAGAGGTAGCCAATAGCCAAAGGGGCCATTCTATGCATTAAAAATCATGCATGATCCTTGATGTGGCAACCTGAACTGTGACACAGGACCTATGAAAATGGCGCTGCTTCTTGCTGTCATGGACAGAACTGGGTGAATTAAGAGAGCTGTGTCCCTTGAACATAAGAACATAAGAAGAGCTGTGCTGTATCAGGCCAAAGGCCCATCTAGTTCAGTTTCATGTATCTCACAGTGGCCCTGACAAATGCCTCTAGGAGCACATGAGACATGATGTCTCTCTCCTGATACCACTCCCCTGCGTCTGGCCTTTGAAGTACAGTAATCCTCCACTTTTTCTTCTCGGTCTTTGTGAACGCACACAGATGGGGTCTCCTGCACTTACCTCCCCCAAACAGGCCTCCGACAGGCTTCCCAGGCCTGTTGGAGGCCCCAGAAGAGGTTTTCAGCGAACTGGAAGTCACGTCTAGTTTTCAGAAGTGACTTCCGGTTTGCCAGAACAGGCATACAGGCTCACACAGCTTGCCCTGGGAGCCCTGGCCTTCATATACTGCAGTCCCACAATATACCGGGACTGCAGTTTATGCACCGTGAAATGGTGGGGGACAACTGTACCCTGTTTTTAAGCCTGGAGATGACACATCTCCATCATGGTTTGCAGCCTGTGATGGACGTTTCCTCCAGGAATCTCTCCAATCCCCTTTTGAAGACATCCAGGCCAGATACCATCACCACATCCTGTGACAGGGAGTTCCACAGACTAACAACATGCTGGGTAAAGAAGTATTTTCTTTTGTCTGTTCTCTCTCTCCCAACCTTCAATTTGAGTGGATGTTCCATAGTCCTGGTATTTTGTGAGAGGGAGAAAAGTGTCCCTCTATCCCCTTTACTCATGCCCTGCGTAATTTTGTACATCTCAATCATATTCACCCTCAGGCACCTTTTTTTCCAGACTTAAAGAGCCCCAAATGCTATATCCTTTCCTCATAAGGGAGGTCACCCAGCCAGTAATCATTTTAGTCACTCTCCTCTGCACCTTTTCCAGTTTCAGTATGTCTTTTTTGAGATGTGGTGACCAGAACTGTAGTTGAGTTGGTTTTGTCCTGTAGGAGATGCTGGGGAAGGCTAAGTTGCATGTATTCTGGCGTGTTTTAGATCTGGCTGCTTATGTTGTCATAACAACCATGATGCTGAGCCATTTCATACAAGGTATTTAATCAATTTATTGAGAGCCTTTTTACCCCCTGAAGTCTCACCCCCTGCAGGCTTCCAGAGCAGTTCAGAAAGATGTCAGTCCTTTCCCTAAGCACTGAAATGACTGTACACTGTAGTGTATGTTTTTCTCCTGAGACAGAGAAGCCCTTGTTTGGTATTATGGTATCTCATGTGAGCCTGAGTACATTCCGTCTTTAGTATTTCTTACACCATCCTCCCAGTTTTAAGCTATTCCCTTAAACCCTGCCTCCTGTACATGACAGTTTTAAGTTGCATCTCATCAGAGAGTTCCTGTTCTACAATACCATTTTCTAGGGAGGTCTTCTAGTTTTCCTTTTCTCTAGAGCAACTTGCGGTTGTACCTCCTGCACCTGCTTTTCAGAAGCTTCTACTCCTGTTGTATTCTTTTTTTATATCTGAATTCCTTGCCGTGATGCCCTCACTGTACTGTTCTCTGAGCTCCCAAAATCATCTTTCTGGAAATTCAAGGTGTATTGTCCAACTCAGCTCAGTTCTATCCCCCCTTGCTATCATAGATCCCAAGAGATCATGGGCAATGTCTAGAGCACAGAGGAGAGTCTTGCAGTACAGAAAGTGTTTGGTTTGATCCCTTGTTCCTTGAAAAGAGTCCGCTGTAGCTTGTGAGTAATTTCCAAACACATTCAAAGAGCGGTCCGTGCGCATTAAAAGGAGAATAGATGCATTGACATGTGGCGGTTGTTAGAGTTCTCAAGTAACGGCAAAACTGTAAATGCTTGTAGACAAAGAATGTCTGTCAAAACAGGATGTTTGCTTTTGCAGCTTGAAAGGTGGTTTTTTTTAATCTGCTTGCTACAGCTAGCTTACTCTCTAGTCAAATTAAGACAAGACTGCTGCATTGTTGCGGTAAATGTAGTGTTAATTAGTCTTTTGGTTGCCTTTATCTTAAATTGAGGAGATGTAAAATATCTCGTTTTTTTAGAAATGTTTGGGCAATTAATTTTAAATTGAATGTAACCTCCACTGGTCGAAGATAAGCATGATCAAAACCTAAGGCCATATATATTCTTTTTTTTCTGTCCCGTGAAATAGATTTTCTGAATTCAGATATCTGTGGCCCCCTCCCCCCAGTTGTTAGCTGTTGTCTCTTTTCCTTCTCTTTCCATGCCTGGGGGTGGCAGAGGGAGGGAGAAGCCTAATTTTTCTGGATCTTGAATTAAAAAAAAAGACTTGGTATAAAAAGATTAAGCAGGCAGAAGGAGCTACTCCTAATATAGTAGGCACTAAACCTAAATCACAGGAAAAGCCCAGCATGAAGGACCCCAAATCCTTTAGAAACTTTGGGTTTTGGATTAACTTTGTTCCCTTCGAACATCCAAGGGTTGATCAACATTTATGCCTCACAATAAACACTATTGCTCATTCCCATGTTTTCTGTATCTTTGGCTCTGATCCCTTCCTAACATTTCTTGTTATGGAGTATAAGTATCAAGAGCCCGAAATTTACTGTGATATAGATTGTAAGATGCTTTTTACAATAATCCATGGTACTCTGGCAAAGAATGTATATTTAAACCAATGCTGGCTGTACAAAGAGCATTATGAAGGACTCTTTTTTTTTAAATAGATACATTTTGGAATAATCTGTGCAGAGTGCCTATCCATCAAGGCTGACTTTGCTGCAAGAGGCAGTTAACATCCTGGCTTATAAAAGGCACATTCAGTTAACCCAGAAAGTGATCATTTGTAGAACATTGTGATGCTACTTAATCGGAAATGATCATAGAGAATGGCCCGTGTCTGATTCTGGTCCCAGAACTTAAAATTCATCTGTACTGAGGATGAACTTATTTAATTTTCTCTGTTTCTGCACTTCAAGGCTTTCAACACACACACAGAGAGAGAGAGAGAGAGAGAGAGAGAGACAGACAGACAGACAGTCAGACAGACAAGAGACACACACACAGAGAGAGTTTGTGCGAATTATTGTACTACTGTGAAAGCAAGGAGTGAAAAATATAAAATCAGGTGTTAAGATGAGCTTCATTTGTTCACCTCCTGCTAAAATTCAATGGGATGTGAAATTGTCTTCTCAAAGAGGAGGATGGGCCTGGACAAGTTTGTTTAGAAATGTTTGTAGTTAATATGTCTAGTCTTTTAATTAGTTAATATTTGGTGCTGCATATAAGGTACTCAAGTGAACTTACGTTCCATGAAACAGAATGAGGCATCTCATTGCAACTTGCTTCTAGGCAGCCTCATCCAAATGGCAAAATGTTAATGGTCTAAGGTCAATAGAAGAAAGGCATGTAGAGCAAGTAAACAAACTGAATAAGAAGAATCCAAATGTGGAGGCAGAAGGCAAACTAACAAACAGGCTTATCAGCATGTCAGATAAAGCAACTTAGGGTGGATCTGCAAGATTCAAGCAACTGCCAAGAGTCTGACCAGCCAGGTTTCAACAGCAAGAAGATAAGAGATACCGGTAGTTCAAGACCCAACCAAATGCAGTCCAAGGTCAGGGAGCTTACACCAATGATATCAACCAGTAAGAAATACAGTGGTACCTCTACTTATGAGGGAACTCTGGGCGGCTCACAGGGTAGCGACTAAGCGCAATGGTCAAACAGCAATACAACAAACAACAGTCAGACAAGAACAGTTAAAGCATAATAAAAACATATGAGCGCCCTAGCATTGCCGACTGAGGGAAGGTGAGTTACTTAGAGACAAGTATTGACGGCAGGAAAAAAAAATATTAATGCTCGCCAAAGGCCTCGCGAAAGAGGAGCGTTTTTAAGGCTTTGCGAAAGGCCGGCAGGGACTCTGTAGAGCGCACATACAGTGGACCCTTGTATAACATACAGCTTGTATAACATAAAATTTGTACAACATAAAAATTCCGGAGATAGGGAAAATTTGCTTAACATAATCGTCTATGGGGCGAATCCGTACAACATAAAAATGGGATTACTCTGTTTTCAATGCATTCCTATGGGAAATTTGTATAAAGGAAAATTTGCTTAACATAATTTCATTTGGAACGAATTAATTCCTCTATACAAGGTACCACTGTATATGGTAGTGGTGGGTAGCTTGTGGCCCTCTGTAAGGTGCAAGGACAATTTTGTTTTGAGCTGTAAAGTAAAAAAAAAAACTTGCCCCAAAGTCTTTTTCAGTTACCCCCCCCAACATTTTTTTTGTCAAGATGGATAGAAAATCATGGGAGTGGGTCTGGCTATGCCCCTCCATGGTTCAGAAATGGGTGTTTGTGTTCCCTAGAGCTCTGGAGATTGCCGCCTATACATCATGGTAGGCAGGCATTGTAAATGCCTGCTTAGTCCAAATAATGCTGTAAATTGCTACTAAATTAGAAGCATATATTCCAGAAGCAAGGCAGAGCCTGCAATTCTGCCGTTCCAGCTAAAAAAGTGTTCTATGGGTAGGAAAAGCATGCACATATTTAATAGTACAGGGGAAGCCCTAGAGTGGCAGAATTGAGGACACAAAAGAGATTTTTCTAGGCGACTTTAAAAAAAAAGATACATTTGTTTGTGAAGGTGGCTCAGATGAGTTGTGGAAGCTGCATGTGAGTTGATCTCGGTGAGATGTGATCCACAAGCCACACTTCGTTGGAACTCCTACTCTGTGGAGCAAGCTGGGGGAGGTGCTGTACCTACCAGTGTTTTACAGTGTTGTTGTTAGAGATCCCTTGGGTTGTATGGGGTGTATAGCTTGGTTGTGTTGCCTTTGTGGGGTACAATTCCCAGACTCCCCTAGCTAGCATGCCCTTTTCTGGCTAAAAAGCATAAACAAACAGACAGACAGACAAACACCAACTGGGGTGGTATATAAGCAGAACACTTTCTTTCAGACTTCTGCCTGGACAGAAAGACTGACCTCTTGCTGACGGAGAGGCACTGATCACAGAAGCTGCCTTTGATAGTCGGTCCACCAAGCAACAGCTGGGAACAAATAAAGCTGTGAACCTTTGATTCCAGTTGAGGGTCAGCAGCTGTGATCAGTGGCTTGGGTATTTTTGGGGGGCAGAAAGCAAGGGTTGGAGGCAGTGGCTGTTGCAGAAAGTGGCTAGAAAGAGCAGGCCACCCACTGGCCCACCCAACAGTCTTTGGAACTGCTTTCTACTTGAGGGTCTCTCTCTCCCTTGCACGGCTCCTGCTCTTCCTCTTGGCTGCCCCCTCCTCTCTTCAATTGCTATGGAAGACATCAAAGTGGCCTGACTGCCATGCATGAATCCATTTTTTTTAACCATGCCAATTAGTTATAGTTTATTAGCGACCAGCTTGAAAAGCATCGAGGAAGCTAATTTACCATAGGAGGCCTTTCATGCACTTTGAAATCTGGGCTCTGTATCCAGGATCCAAATGAGATCACTAGAGGAATGAACCTGCTATTTAAAAGCTAATTTGTACACAGGAAATTTAAGCCTGAATATTCCTAGTGATGAAAAATGCATTATTTGATCTTGTTAAGATGACTTTTCCCTCTTCTTCGTTTTTTTTTTAAAGTGAAGTCCTGCTCTTGTTTTCAGCCCTTAAAATGTGGATTGCTAGGGGTCTGCGTCAGTGGTGACTCTGCCTTCTCCCTCTGCCCAGCGATCGTGCAGGAAATATCAATTTCAGAAGCCTTAGATCAGCACAGCAGGGACTATGCAGGGTGCAGTGATTTCTCTTTGGCTCAAATGCTTCTCGTTTGACACAAATAGGCAGGGCGGCCATCTTGTGTGATAAAGATCCGGATCACCACCCAAGTTGGCCTTGGGTCCCCAAACATACATGGCAATAAGAGATAAGGGATGTAATGAATTCCTGTGAAATAATTTTTTTTTAAATGAGACAGGCTGTCTTGACACAGCCTGTGGAGGAATCTTTACCTCTCAAAGAGCTTTACCACCTCCAGTGTGAGGACAAGACAACAGGGATCTCTGCTGTGAAGTGCACAAAACGTGTCAAGAGCCTTTAAGCAAATACCTTTTCTCTTTGTGTGAAGGACAGCATTCACACTCATGGCAAAGTGTGATGGCTTGGTTGCAAATATGCAAACAACCCATCCAGGACTTGTAATTTTAAAAAGTCTATGCAGCAAGGCAGCAATTGTAAGTCTGCCCATTTTGTGCACAAATCATGCTTGCAAGGGTGATTACTCCTGTTGATAATGGAGAAAATATTTCACAGGTAAAGAGGAAGTGTGGCCATCCTCAGTATCATGCGTAGAGATGAGTTAAGGACTTGCATCCCTACATCAGGTGCTTTTTTCAGATTGAGCCTGCTCAGCTTATCCATAGGAGGTCAAAATAATTGAGTTTTCTTTTCTTACAGTGCTTTCACCAAATATATGGGGACAAGGCATCACATTCACCTACCCTGTCTAGAAGGGGCAGGATTGCTCTTGAAAGCCTAGGTCCACTGCTGTCATTTGTATGTTCGCCTCCATGTTGTATCCTAAAATGTCTAGTGATGCAGTCCTACCAGGTTTGGGTTTTTGAGTGCTAATGTTTTTGCACATTCTCCAGATGCCTCCAGAAAGAAGGGAATGAAAAACCATTTCAAATTTTCTCTGCCTAGGAGACTCTGCAAAGGGTTGTTATAACTCATCATTGACTTGATGGCACACAATTAATAAGAATAATTAGCCAGGGTTTGCAGCCTGGCTCTTCCCCTTAAAGACCTGTCTTTCTTTTGACTTCTAAGATTTCACCTCCATATAAATTTCCAACAGAACTGGGATAAGGTACCTTCTAGGCCAGGGGCTATAGGTCTGGCATCCTTTCGCCATTGAAATCAGGGGCTAGTCTGACTAGTGACATCTAGGAGCTGCAATCCAAAACAAAACACAACTTTTTCGGAAGGGGCTAGGCAGTTAAATGTCATATATCTTCATCACAGGCTCACTTTGAGGACTGTACTGAGCTGTGGCTTCCTATCAAGACTGCAGGAAGTGGAAGCAATTGAATGTGCCACTCTAGTTGCCGATGCCTTCTGGTTCCTACACAGTACTGCTTTCCAGATGGGAATTTTGTAGTATTTGACACCACTATTTTAGTTCTGTAGATTGCGTTTAATGAGCTGGTTTCTCTGAAAGGTTCTGGCCCGCTGTTTATTTGTCAGAGTTTTATATGCCTTGTAGTTTAGTTACAGTGCCAAGGCAACAATGCTAAATTAAATCCTTACATTGACAGCCTGTCATATCATGCAGCAAGGGTGCATTAGCAGAAACAGAACATTTTAGAAATACACATTAAAATACTTCTGGTACTTTGGAACATTGTGGTACACACTTTTAATGCTAGGTTTTATTCTAGCACAGAAGAGGGTTTTTTTTTTTGCTTTGGAAAGCACCACTGCAACAAAAGAAGAAAGCTCTTAGCTTAATTGAACCGTGTGTCTTAATACAGCAGATCATCAGTCAACAGCCAGAGTTTGTTCCTTCCGTTATGGTTAATTGTATTTCTCTCCAGGGCTTGCCGAGATCAATGCTACGGATAGAAGATATTTAGCATTCCCCTCCCTGCTACAGTTATGCAGATAAACAATTTGCCAGTCATAATAAACTAGTTCATAACAATGGAAACATATTTGGGGAGGTGTGGAACAAAGTGGTGCAGCATCAGTGATGGTAAATGACCTTGATGGGTGGAAAAAGCGTCATGCCACTTAAGAAGCATAGCTGGAGAGAACAGGAGATCCAGCACCCAGAGAAACACTTTGAGGAAGCTTTAAAAGAGAGGTAAAGCTGTCAGCCTGTTTGTTTTTCTACTACTGGGGTACAGAATCTCTGGTCTTAGGGCCAGGTTTCCTCACTGGGCAATGGTGTGGTTGTGCATTTGTACTTACTTACTTACTTACTTACTTACTTACTTACTTACTTACTTACTTACTTACTTACTTACTTACTTACTTACTTACTTACTTACTTACTTACTTACTTACTTACTTCTCACAGCAGATAAAATAACAGATCTTAATATACAGTATAAATATCACATTTAAAATGCAGCACAGGTTATCAGCTTTACACTAGTGACAACCCCAAGGAGATCCAAAATATATAGGCAGTGGTGTTGCTTCTTATCAATGAACCAATTCTAGCGGCTTTCATGTGCATCAGGAGTACTTCCTCTCCCCCCAATACTAATGAGTCTGAATTGTCCATTCAAAATTAAAACAGTTTGGACTGCAGTATAAAGAAAAATGGGAAGATCTGTTTCCCCCTTTCCAGTTACAGTGAGGATTTTCACTAAACTGAGAGGGAACAGAGAGGCTTGATGTCTTGGTTGCTGCTGTTCAGAAAGTGCTGCCACTTCAACCTTGGAAGCCTTTGAGAAACTGGTCATGGGGCCTCTCTATGTGGGTTGCCTATTACCCTCCTTCTATGCTCCTGATCGGTTATGCTACAGAAGGTTAGGAGCAGATTGTGTAGATGTATGTTCAGCTGAGCAGGAGAAGAAAAGGCTGAGCTGGTGACTGGCAAGGGGCTGTGGAAACTTGTATTCCCTGCACTTCTTTGTGATCAGCTGGGTAGCATAGTGGCATCAAGATCATGGGAAGTGTGCAGTTTGAAAGGTATGTCTCTCATGTATGTCAATGTACTCAAGTTGGGGGTCTATCAAATTCTTGGGTTTTCTACCATCCAGGCCCATATCCATTTAGCTTCAGCCAGGTGGCTGTTCTGTTGTGCCCTGAGCCTGCACTTGGAAGTACCAGATTTTTTAAAAATAATCATCAGTATGTCAGTGCTGGAGAAGAGTGCTTCCATATGTTTAGCCTCCTTTCGCAGTGGTTGAACTGCTGTACTGCAGCTGTAACTGCTTACGACCTAGGGTTCAGTTTCAGGTAGTTCACTGAGGTTCACTCAGACTTCCATCTTCCCAAGTTTGTTAAAACAAATACCCAGCTTGTTGGAGGACGGACAGTGTGTCTCCTGCATCATCACTTGTAAACTCTCCAGAGAGTGCTTTAAGCACTATGGAGTGGTAAATAATCGCCATGCTTTTTTTTTTTTTTGCTTTAGCCCAGCCAGTGACCTTTTCCTTAATTTATGCAGAGGGTCATGAAAAGATTGTTTAGGGGGAATGTGAGACACTTTTAGAGAGGTGGCTGTAATTTGGAAGACCTGCTGTTTTCTACACATTACATGCTGTCAAGTCAGAACTTACTTATGGCAACCCTAAGGAGGGTATCACGTGGAATTCTGCCCTCACATGGGAACCTGTTGAAGTTGAGTGGGTATGTCACAGAAATGGCGGGTATCCTTGCAAATGCCTCTACTTTCCTCTTAAAGTGGCAACTGTCAGGCAAGAATTGGTTTGGGGAAAAAACTATCAGGTAGTAACTTTATGACAAAACAGAAATTGAGATCCAAATCTTAACACCTAGTTTCAATGTTTTGCACCCCAGTCTCCAAGTTAAGCCCATGGAAAACTGTTTTATGCATGAGGTGTAAACAGTAGCACTGAAAGGCTTTATAGTACCTGTGATCATGGCAATGAGTGTCCACATTCTAGGCACTTCAATTGTCAGTGACAGGATCCTCCCTTTTTAAACAGTTAATTAATGGCTAAGTCTAGTGAAGGGATCTTGAAAGTCTGAAATACTGAGTTGAATCCTCATTGGTTTTGTCCTTGGACATTAAATGAGAAAATTCATTAAAGAGGGTGAGGGTTTTGTCCATTTCAGAGAGGATTTGTACATTTGCATCACTGAGTCTTATTCACAGGGTTTAACAGTTGGCACACCAAATGGTTTGTTAGACTTTGTGTGTGTGGTTTGTTTCACAAAGGGAAAAGCACTAGAGAAAGTTTGTGGAAATTATCTAGACATGGGGTGGGGGGAAGCTTGGTGTATTTCCTTTGTGTGCATGTGTGTGCATGCGTGCATGTGTGCGCATGCACATGCATCCTCAGCTCATGCTTCTACTACCTTCAGTTCTCCTCCATCTCCTTGGTTAGTCAGATGGAACCATGGACAGCTCCTTTTCTGGCTGTCACAGCCATTCAGGCAAGAGTGAGTGGAAGGGAGATGGGAATCTACCACTAATGTTTCCTCATGATTTGCAATGTCTGCAAGGATTTCCTGCTGGTGTAACAACAGCTCTGGTCAAAATAACAAAAAAGATTGCTTCTTTCTTCCAAATTAGTCTGGCTAAACAATGAGGCCAAAACCCTGTTAGTAACTCGCAGTGTTAAAGCTTAAGGAGGCTGAATGCTGTGTGTCATCATGCCTGCTGCCCATTGTACGCTCAGACGTGCTGGAGCTGGGCAAATAATTGCACACAGTTGTGTGCCAAGCTGTGCAACAGATGACCACTGAAATTCAAAACCACCTGATGTGATGCCTTTTGTGCCCATGATATATTGCAGGCAAAACGTGGCTAGAAGGTTTGTAGGTGAAAAGTGGGTGGAACTTCGTATGACAGGACTGTAATCTCAAATCTGACACTAAGAATAAATTCTTGAATTATATTCTGTGACTTGATACTGGTTCAATGGCATCAAGTCATAGAATACCATTTTAACGGCTGTACTTCTAGCATAGCTGCCAAAGCTTTGGAACTTTCCTTTCCTTTTTTTTTTTGACTATCACTCACAGATTACTGATTTAGAGAATTCTTGGAGTTGTAGTCCAAAAAGGAGTCCTTCCAGGATCACATTCTTGGTCTGAGCCATGAGTTGAGGGGCACCCTGTTTTCTCAGACTTTACGGAGAGTATGTCTGTCCTGAGTCACAGTTTTGCCTCTGGCTCCAGTGGGTAGCTCTTGAGAATTCAGGCAAAAGTCAAAGAGGCTTTGAAATAAGTAGTGTGAGATGAAAGGACAGAGCTAGGAGGGTGTTGCAGAGGCTCAAGGTTTCCCCCCTAATCTCCCTCAGGGTTAACCTCCTCTCAATTATTGATAGTTCTACTAGTCACATGTATTAGCTTAGTGCTGCCCACCTTACAAGATTATATTGAGGCTGTACCTGGAGCGTTGTCAGGATTTTAAAAATAATCATCACCAAGTACAGGGCAGCTGGATTCGGACCACTGAATCCTCCCCTGTCCTTTGGAGTGATAATTCCTGGGATGGGGGTGGAAATCCCCTCCATGGCAAACATGCCCACGAGACAATTCCCATTTGCTTTAATGCCAGCTTTGCTGCTTTCACCTTAAGCTGTCATTGTGTGTATGTGGGTGTGAGAAAGAGATTTTACTGGTTTAGGGTGTGGAAAAGAAAGGTTGAACCTGCAGTTTGCTTTCATTTTGGCTCAAAATGGGATGGCCTCTCCCTGTCCTGGAGGAAAAGTCCATCACAGGTTACAAACCATGATGGAGATGTATCATCTCCAGGCTTAAAACCAGGGTACTTCAAGGGCCAGATGCAAGGGAGTGGTATCAGGAGACAGATATCTAGTCTCGTGTGCTCCCAAACGCATCTGGTGGGGCCACTGTGAGATACAGGAAGCTAGACTAGATGGGCCGTTGGCCTGATCCAGCACGGCTTTTCTTATGTTCTTATGTTCCTTGAAAGGAAGGAATAGTTAGCTGTTGCCTCCCCAAGATGCTTTGGAAGAGTGTAAATGTGCCTGGTATGAAAGCAGAGACAACAGGTCCCTTCTTTCCAAAGCTTGCCTCCTCTGCTTATTTTCCCTTTCTGCTTGGGAAGGGCAAAGCCCAGGGAAACGGCTCTAAGTCAATCACAGATTCCCCACCCGCAGGGCCTTTTCTTTGAGTCTGGACAGCTTGGACTTTCTTCTCCAGGAGGCGAGTGAAGCTGTCCGCTTTCTAATGTTGTACAGTAAAGCTCTGCCTCTGCCACCATGCGAGAGCAGATGACGCTCAGCGGCTGAACATTGAATGTGCTGGCTTAGGGCAACTGCAGCTTGAAGTGAAAAGGCTGATTTGTCTATTGTGCAGCCCAAAGGCGGGGGAGGCAGGAAGTTGCAGGACAGAGAAGCAAATGTTGCTTTCCCCAATGGGCTGCTTTGATCTCGGGACTCGTTGCCGATCAGTCAGTCAGCCTTTTCATGAACTGTCTTTTGGCCCTCTCCACGGCAGCATCGCCTCTGAGTCCTTTTCATGCCTTCTGGGGCCTTTGTGAATGGGCCCTCTTGTTATTGGCAAGAAAGCAAAGCTGGTCCAGGAATTTTTGGCAAAAGTTCAGAGTTCATCTAGGCCAGGGTTCACACCTCTTAAAACTGGGATTCCAGGCTGTGGGTTAGCCAAAGGACGTACCATAGGCCTACAATAATCTAAGATCTCTGGCTTTAGGACTTCCCCCACTCCCATTCCTTTTGTTTTATTATCACATACTTTTTAGATAAAGTTTTGTAGAAAAGACCTATGTGGCTGACACAATATACAGTAGCTGTGGGTTTGTAATTGCAAATCCACTGAGATGGCGGTGAGTGTGGGTAACAGAGACCTTACAGAAGTGTCATAGAGACAGTGTAATACAATAGCCAGAGCACTCAGCTATGAAACTCATTGGATGACTTTGGACCTGTGGCTGAAATTCAGTGGATACCCTTGGACAGATTCCTGAGCCTCAGCCTACTTTGTAGGATTGATGCAAGGAACCCCCCCCCAAAAAAAAGGGGAGCTAGGAACATCTGCCTTAAACAGGGAGGGGCAACTATGAGCCAACTTTTCTGTGAAGAAGCTACACTATATAGCATCTTTCCTGTTTGCCTATTGACTTCAACAGTTGTGAGGATTTGTAGACTAAAAGATGTGCAAAGATACTTGGTACAAGCTGGGGCAGGAGGAAAGGTGCAGATGTCTTGGTGTTGTTGAACATTGCTAAATATCTGCAGCATAGCAGGTAGTGGGGATGCTGGGATCTGGAGTCCAACTCTTTCTAGAAGGCTCCAAATAATTTTAAATCAAGGATGGAAAACATGTAGCAATCCAGAAGTTTTCAGACCAGCACCATCCATTGCTGTTGTCTCCACTGGCTGGTGCATATGTGCTGATTTGTGTTTTGTCAAGCTGTAGTGCAAACTCCCCCAAAATCTGCATACCTGTACTGAATAGGGACCACCTTGTTTAAAATGTTTTAATGGCCCTGGCTTAAATTCTGAAGACTAGCAACTCTCGCTTCGTGTCCAGTTTTGATAGTGTAGGACAGCCTCATACTCAGATGTCAGTCTAGACCCTAATCCAAGTGACATTAGGCAGCTTTTGCATGCTTAACATAATGCAGCTGCATTATGGTGCATTGTCTGGTGTGGCTTCCATGAATTAAGGGTGTAGTTGAGTGGTGGACCTTAAGTCTGAATGTTCCTCTCTGGGAACCTGCCATATCAAGCCCAGCTTGCTTCCTGCACCATGCACATCTCTGTAGTGCCTGGCCTAATGAAGATCTGTATACATTTGTATGCAGTTTATAAGTGGCCTAATAAAGGTATTGCCCACCATCACTTTTGTACTGCTCCTAGCAGGAACATTTCATGGTGTCAGGCAGGGCTTTTATGTTACTGACTACCTGGTCAAATTCAGCTGAAATCTGCAGGATTTTACCCAGAACTTTTTGCAGTCTTGGCAGGTGTTCTGCGACACAGCTGGGATCCAGACACCTCTAGGCGCTCATCTTTTTTTTATTTTTGAAACTGAAGGGCAGTTTTCAAACTGCAGAAATATAACTTTATAAAGCAAATCCGTCTCTGCCCCCAACTTTCTTGCTAGCATCCTTTTGTTGGACTTCCAATTCCCTAAAGTTATTTTGGAGCTGCATTATTTTATGTAATGCAATTGCTGCTTGTGGACAGCATGTGCTGGTATGCCGAGTCTTGAGAATCAATGAAGTTAATTAGCAGTGATTAATGGGAGAGTGCTGATTGTTGACTGTAACCATTTGGGTCACAAGTCGACAGACTGTTGGCAGAAAGGTTTAGGTAGTCACACTGCAAAGCCTATTTAGGCTTCATTGTCTGCAGCGCTTGCAGTTTAGAGTTTAAAAATACAACTCTCTCCAGAAAGAAGGGCAGAACAACAATGGAGGGAAAATGGCAGTGGCGGGGGAAGCACAACCTGTTATTCTGAAATGTTTCCAGAGTCTTTTATATAATACGGCTGAAGGGGTTTCTCTGGATCTGGGACTTGTTTTGCTACATGGACTTTGAGGCCAAGGTTCCTGGAAATACTATACTGCCCCCCACCCTGAATGCTAGCCTTGTGGAGCTGCTGAGATATTAGTGGGCACAGGTAATGGCTTGGACACATTGATAGGAGAGGTGGGTGACTCCAGTGGCACATTTTGGAGGCCTGCTTTATGGAGGCATAACTCTTAACTCCAGAGTACTACAGACTGTGCAGTACACTATTTTCAGTATTGTATTTAGATCTGTTAGATCCATCATTCCCTGCACAGAAAGGAGTTTCTAATTCCTCACATCTGCAACCATATGTTCTACCTGAGGAAGTTGGTCAGATGCCCTAAAAGTTGTGGAGCCATCAATTTATCTTGCTTTATGTTTTCCTCTTGAGTCAGCTCTTGATAGTTCTCCAGGTTAACAGGGTCATCGGTATACTCCCATGCTTTAATTATCCTTGCATTCTCCTTTCTCTATCGCTGATGATTTAAATGCAGCTACTTAAGCGTGGATGTAAACACTGAAAGCTGCAGCGCAGCCACTTTTTTCTGCTATATATGTGGCCAGAGCCCTATCATTAATGCAGATAAATCTGTACCCACAGAGCTTTTGGACCTTCCAGTTCCTTTACTTTAAGGCTCTTTCTTGTGGTGTTTTCAAATGCTGAAGCGCCGAGGAGCACAGCAGGAGACTCAGCCTTCAAGATGTGGGACCTGAGGACGAGGAATGTAAATCTGGCCTTGGTTTGTCTTTGTACAAGTCAATGGGACATATTAAAAAAAAGGTTCAACAAAAGATGGCACAGGGATTTCTCCTCTTGTTTCTTGGAGAGGCTTTGCAAATTTTCAAGACTGGTTTTCCTGTATTTCTATAAACGTCACACAAAAGAGAAAAGGCTGTTGCCTTTGCCTTTCAAAAAATGGATAGCATTTGAGGGGTTCTTTGTGATCAGCCCGCATGCTTTTTAGTGCTTGCTGTGGTATGTGTGTGTGCGTGCGTGCTTAGCTTCACAAAGGGAACAAGGAGAGCTTTGCAGATACAGTATATTTTGTGCAGAGGCTGGGTCAGCAGCCATGGGGGCTGAAAGTCCCACTGCCCTTGCACTGGTTTCTTGGTCTCAGAGTCAATTCAAAGTGCTTTGTTTAAACTTTCACGTCCTCGACCTCTTGAGACCTCAACACACATTACCTGTCCAGTAATGAGCCATCTGATCTACTGAGTTCTCTATCCAATGTTTTTCTATGAGAGAATCATGGGAGGAGGTGGGAAGGGAGAGGGGCTTTGAGTGTAGCCCCTGCCAAAGGGATGTTCTCCATACTAAGCCCCCCCCCACTCCACACGCACCAAAGGATCCTCTTTTCAAAGGGAGATGAACATGTTTCACTGTTACCAGGCATTTATTTGATAGTGTGATTGGCCTGTTTTTAAATATTGGGCTTCTGCCAGTTAAATGCCTATATCACTTCTTCCTGGGGAGAGGCATTATTTCATATTATATATTACTCCATCCATTTCGTTTTTAATGTTTTTTTAATTTTCAAAATGAAAATCCTAAAGTATTATTCTTTAATTCACAATAGTTGTGGTAACATCATTTCAGATAAAACACCATTTTTTTCCAGTCAGCATAGCCAGTTATCATTCCAATGGGGGTAATGGGAGTTGAATTGGCACATCCCGCTTGGTATAGTGGAACTTGTAGTCCAACATATCCAGAAGGCATTCAATTTGGGGATGTTGCTATTTGTCCATGTAACGGAGCCCAGGGGTAGGTGTGTCTCTGGCCGAGAAATTTCCTGAGTCCCTGTGGGTTCTTTTAAAGAGAAAAATGATCTGAGAGCATCAATTCAATGAAATCACTTTATTGACTATTCTAAGTTACAAAAATGAAAAAACAGCTTATAAACATCAATGAAAAATATAAAAATGCTTATCAGATACAATCATATAATATTGCCTGAAAATAATAAAGTCTAAGATATTCTTACTGGCTTAATACTATGTAAATTTCAATTCCTAGGCTGGATAGGACTAATTTCAAACAGTCTACATCTTGAAGCCGGATTCTAAGCCAATCTCTATCTCATAGCCCAAGTATAAACTTTCCCAGCTGTGAATAGATCCCAGAGGTCATGTGAAACAATTGTCCAATGGTAGCTGTCCAATTTCTGTCTAACTTAGCTTGTTTTGACTGGGCAATTTGCATTCCTTAGATGAGCATTTGGCGAAAGCTGGAAATATACAGTTAATATTGAGCCTTAAAAATCACAGTATGTCCCATCATGCTAAATTCCTTTCATGCTATGTCCTATCATCCTAATTCCGTTACAGTCTATGATGTACGAGTGTCTAGACCAGAGATTGGAAAAGTTCATTTTTCAACTATACCTCCCAGGGGTATTCTGTAAGTTGTAGTCAAAAAAAGTAACTTTCCCCATTGCTAGTCTCAACAGACTCCTAGAAATAGCTTGACGTGTGCTCATTATTGCAAACTAGTACTCTTGCAACCACATGAGCTAGTGTCTGTGTTGCAGAGCCTCCTTAACCCTTGAAGGCAAAGGCTTTTTCCATTTGCTGACATGGCTTGCACATAAGGCCAGTGGCATCTAGAATATGCTGAGCTGATGCCAAATAAGGCTGATCTTTTTTTAAAAAACCTTATGTTGTTGAACCAGAATGAAGAAATGTACAGGTTCAGTACTGGACAGCCTCTTTCCTACCTTACTTGGGAGTCCCAGGGAACATCCTGATGTATCATATACCACAACTGAGCCAGTGCCAGCAGCTACACCACTACTCCAGTGCAAAGCCACCCCTTTCTAAGGAATGTGCCTTTTTTTCTTTTCAGCTTGGCTGTGTCTTTCTCTTTCAGCCAAATACAGTATGTTATGCCATGGCTTGAATTGTGCACTATTTAATTTTAACTAGAAGCCACTCCATTTAGCCTTTGGCTCTCTCAGGAACTGGAGGAAAAAACAAACAAACACAAAGACAAGGGATGTTTCCTTCTGGCAAATATAGCTATTAATGGGCTCTGCACCAGGCCAAGCTTTTGACTCAATGGTGTGGTGGATAATGCACGCAACAGAAGGCTTTTCGTGCCCCACAGTTTCCTGCATGTAAACAACAAAAGAAATAAACCAGACTGAGGCTGGTTTTTCTTTTGAAGAAGACTCGGTGAGTTGTTCACAGTAAAATCATCCTAATTGAGAACAGGTTGCTGAGTGGCATTCAAGCTCCTGAAGGAAGCCAAATGGCTTGTTTTCTATTCCCGATGGCTCTCTAAGGAGAGGAATTGGCTGAACTGACCAGGTAAATATCTGCATATTTACATATCATGTCAGGTTCATGAAGGCTGTTGTAGACTGAAGGGAGAATCTGGATCAGGCGGGAAACCCTAGTCATCCCAGCAGGAATTTCCCAATTTGGGAGTCCTTCTGTAGGCTTATGGAGGATGCTATGGTGTGAAATGAATGCAGAGCCTTACATGTGTGGGAGCCCGCAGTTGGTATTCTGAGTGCATGATCTGATAGCCCACGTTTTCAGGCTGTATTGCACTTTTAAAAACAACTGCAGTATTTATGTTTTTAAAATGTACAGTGCACGGCAAAAACAAAAAGGAAGGAAAAAGGGAGGGAGGGAGGGTGAAAGGGACAAGGGAGAGACTTAAGATGTCATTTTGGACTAAGCATGTTTATAAACATAAGCTCACCATACGTCCAAAACATATCCTTGGAGATCTGTAAAATATACAACAGTAGCTGAAATTCTGTTACTTAGGATAGTAAGTCACAACAAGAGTACACTCATTAGAATCAGTGGACCATACTGTATGGAGGAGCTAACTCACCAAATCCCCACTGATTCAATGAGACTAGGCTAGTGTGATTTGTTCTACTATGCAACAAGATGTTGGTGGTGGTCTTCCAGTTTGATGCACGGCCAATTCATCTTCCATCCCTGGCAGTGCTGATGAAAGCAGTGTGAGTTTTGGTCTGATCCATCCAGAAAGCATTAGGGTGGAGAATGATGCTCTGGAGCTGTGCTTCCTAGAAAGGCCAGTTTTACCCCACTGGTCGTTTTAAAAATTAGCTTGTGTAAAGGTTGTTTTCCATAGGTAGCTGGGGTAGGGAGTACTTACTTATCCTAGTGCAGGAACTACCCCAGATATTAAAATCTGTTTCATTTCAGCCCTAATGGGCTGAAAAGCAATCAGTAAACAGAGAAACAAACAAACAAACATGAATGGCTATGGAAGACGGCCTCTTTCAGGAAGCATTTAAGGAAAGAAGAACCAAGAATCCTTTCTGCTTAAGCTATTGCAGTATTTTATCAGACACAGTGTTGATTTTATTTTTACCTCGATACTGTCAGCTACTTTCTAAGTTCACTTCATGGAAAAAGAGCAGATTTGATTTAAAAGAAACAAAAAATGAGCTAGAAACTAACACAGTGTGGGTTTATCTGAATATAAATGTTATATTCAATAATTATAAATATAAATGTTATATAAATAATTTATATAAATAAATTATTATTTAAATGTTTTTGTTATATTTAATATTCTAAATAATAAAATATCATGTTATCTTTAATATTTTAAATATTTCAATGTATTTTAATATATCTGTCTTCATTTTAATTTGTTAATTGTATCGGATTAGTACTGTAAGCCGCCTTGGGTCCCTATTATTGTAACTTTCTTCTTGTAAACAAGAGGAAAAAAGATATATACATACACCAAGCAGCAGGACATCCCTGAGGTGTTTAACCCCCATACATGGGTTTTTCATATGAAGCAAGGGCTTGTACATCCAGCAGTATCTCTCCCTTTGGTAAAGGAAATGACAAACGTTAGAAACCAGAGGGATCCTGTTTGCCTGAGTTTTTTTGTTGCTTTATCTGAAAGCATCCCAGAAGGAGGGGAAAGTACCCTTGTGGACAACAACTGGCAGCATTCCAGCCAGCCAGAAGTAGCTTTTCCAGATGTTGGCAAAGACTGGTCCCAGAGGAGGAAGAGGAAATGTCTTCTTCCAGGTGTTGCTGCCACTAAAGAGCCAGGGAAATAAGGAGGCTTGGGAAAAGGAGGTCAGGCCTGGCCTGTCATTAGACAGGGACCAGCGGCTGATGCAGGCAACAGATTTGGGGTGCCCGGGAGAGGAACAAATGATAAGCGACATGACTGGTTGCTGTTCTGTTCTGACCGCTTGTAGAATTCCTCTACCCCACTCCATATGCTATAACACGGGCATGTCCAAACTTCGGTCCTCCTGATGTTTTGGACTACAACTCCCAGAATTCCAAGCCTGTATTTCCAATGGCAAAGGGCTGTGGGAGTTGTGGTCCAAAACATCTGGAGGGCCGAAGTTTGGACATGCCTGCTACAACACATCGATGAGAGTTGCTTCTTTTGTAACTTGACCTAGGTGGGTTGAGTTGTGCTATTCTTTTGATCATCCCCAGGCAGTGAAGTGTCTTTGGGCAACACTGGGGAGGAGGTGTTCTGAGAGAGAAAGAGAGAGGGAAAGGCTGGCTCTGGAAGCCCCTGAAAGCAATTTGAGAGGGGGCAGGCCCCCATTGCCCCAAATGGCATTTGGGGGACATGATCTGACACCAGCTTAGGCACAAGGTCGGGAGGAAATCAGATGTTTCCCATTTTGGAAATACATTTTGGTTTTCTGAGTATAAAGCAAAGTGTTCTGCTTATATACCGCCCAATACCACTTCAAATAGTCTTTGGTCGGTTTACAACTTTTTAAAAATTACAGTGTGCAGGTAATTAAACTACTGAGCATTCAGTGGGGTGATGAGATTCCACCTTCATTACACGTGGCTGAGCTGGCAGTGCCAATGGAGCAGAGATGAATTGTTTTCTTGGTCCTCCTGTGCAGGACCACAATTGCCACCAAGCACTCCCTCATCTGTGGGAAAAGAAAGCTGCTGTACAAACAGGGAGTCTTACTTTCCATTTAACAATAGAAGAGAAACCACAAAAATTAATATCATCTAAGTGGTACCTGTTGCATTCAAAAGGAGGAGGGTGGATTATTGTGGTGGTCATGGTACCATAATAATTACTGTATGTTGTTTCCTCTCATTACCAGCAAAATGAATAACTAAACTAATGATAAGAGAGTTATTTTTTAATGAGTTGCATCCAAGTTCTGACACATCATTGAATTCTTTTCTATGGGCTGAACACTGTTATGTGGTAATTTTCTTTCCCCCCACTCTCCGTTTCTTCCTGAAAGAGAATTACTATTCACTGTTTGAAAAATAATATGCAAAGGAGACCTAATTGCACATTTTGAAGTAACGTTCTGTGAGAAAGTAGGACCCTTGGTAGGTGCGCTGTACCCTCAGTTGCAGGGGCTGGAGGAAAAGATACTAGAGGATTGTTGGCGAACCTATGGCACAGGTGCCAAAGGTGGCACTCGAAGCCCGTTCTGTGGGCACCCGACAACGCCCCTTCACAGCCACTTTTATTCAGGTTAAATTGCTGTATTGGCGCTTTGCGAAAAATTAGTGAATCGCAGTTTGGGCACTCAGTCTCTAAAAGGTTCGCCATCACAGCCCTAGAGGGTAAGAGGGCAAGTTTAAAAGTAGAATAGGATAAAAGCCTGGGAGAAAAACAGTTCATTCCGGCAGGAAACAAGAGGGAAGAGGAAGCTCTCCTGGGAGCCTTAGGAGAAGGGGCCACAGAGGGCTGGGCAAATGAGGTCAAGGAGGAAGAGGAGGAGAAAGAAGAGCTTTTGGGAGGTGATAAAAAAGAAGACCCTTGAGCAGGGGAATGGTTTACATTCAAACTACTGAGAGAGATGGCAGAAAAGGAAAAGAGGAGCAAGAAACCCTGGAAATCGCCGTATCGTGTTTCCCTGATAATAAGACACAGTCTCATATTTATTTTTCCCCAAGAAGATACACTAGGGCTTATTTTTGGGGTAGCTCTTATTTTCGGGGAAACAGGAACTGCAAGCAAACATGCTACGAAGTATAGTAACTTTGGTGGCCCAAGCGAAGGGGGGAAGGATCATGGATGGAAAGGGAGGGGCAATGTGCACTCTTTGTGTGTATGTGTGTGTGTGTGCAGGCACAGCCACGCCCATCACTAGGTCTTATTATCAGGGTAGGGCTTATATTTAACAAATGCACAGAAATCCTGCTAGGGCTTATTTTTGGGGTAGGTCTTATTTTCGGGGAAACAGGGTAGTAGGGTGAGACGGAGGAGAGAGAAAAGTGTAAAAGAGAAGATGCCTTTTTTGAAAGGGAATGGATCAACTGAGAAATTAGGGATGGCTCATTTCTAGTGTGGCCATTCACAGGAGGAGACCCTTCCCACCACCCATGTGCAAAACCCCCGGGGTAAGAAGCCTTGGAATTGGAATTTCAAGTTGGAGCGTCACCGCTGATCAGAACCCAGAGTTTGACACCAGCAATATGTAGGACTGATGCCTTGTTACCTGCTACTTGCTTCGTGGAACCTACATTTATTTATTTTATTTATTTTGAATATTTTTACCCCACCTTTCTCTTTGATAAAAGACCCAAGACAGCTTAGAATATCGTCAGACAATATATTTAAGACACATTTATGTTAAGAACAATGAATTTGAAGAGACATCTTACAGCATTAAAAAGGTGGTATTAAAGCTAATAAGTAGTTGAGCTGGAGGAAGATACCAAGTTATCAGAATCCTCAGGAAGGTGGAATAAACCTGATAAGTTGGAAGAAGCGCATGTGCCTTGTGTTCTGGGCAAAAGAAGTAGGCTCGTGGAGGGAGGGGGCTTGCCATACATTCATTCAGAATTTGATAGTTACCACTTACAAGTACATTTTAAAGGAATTCTATGGCCTTTTTTCTGGATTCATATTCTCCTCACTCCTGAGCAACAAGGGAAGTATTCCTTTGTTTTTGTCTTCTTTTTTGTAACCATTTCCAAAGTGGAATATCACAATTGGCTACTAGAAGGAAGAATCAGTTATCTATCTACATTGTACAGTATTCCTCTCACTTGTTGGTGATTGTAATACAGTACTGTACTGTGAAGTGGCTTATATGGAGTTTGATTCGCTGCTGTGTCTCCTTGATGGTCTGGATTTGATGATCCACAGGGTCCTTTCCAGCACAGAGGTTCTAAGAATTATTATTAATTACAATACAACAAGTTACACATGAGTTTGGAGCAATGTTGTTGAAAAGTAAAGAGTAGTTCAACATAGCTGTTGAAAAGTAATGAGTAGTTCAACATGCTCCTTTCAAAATGCAGCGTTCTCATGAGTATTTGTGAAAAAGCAATGGGAGAATTTCAATCTCTCCTCTTTCCTTGAATGGATTTTACACCATTTGAATTTCTTTGTGGACTTTTGATTTTCTTTTTTTTAAAGCACTGTATGTAAATTACATTTAATCCTTGGTGCAATAGACCTTGTCTGAAACTGTTCTATAAGTATTTATAATAAATTAATTGAAGTGGACATTTTTAAACCAATCAATTTTGATGTAATTATTGTGGTGGGGCTCTGCTTAGTGAAAAGACCCATGAATCTTAAGTAGCTTTCTCTGTTTACTTTGCCAGTATCTTCTAGAGTGTAGCATCCAGAAGCTGAGGCTGTTCACTTCTGCTGCAGGAGACTTTTGTAAACTCTCTCAGTGACCTTGGGTATATTCTTCATGATTCATGGCCATTCATTCTCTACCTGGGGTGAAATTCTGCTTTCTGGTTGACCGTTTTGTCTTCATGTCATTTGGATGCTTCTATCTGAATTTGTGCAAGATAGCTTCCCATGTGGTATGTGCTAATGCTGTGAATCACACAGGAATGCTAGGCATGCTTAAAGCTTGGCCATGATACTATTGTGATCAGCAGCCTCCCGTGGTTCAGGGTATCAATGCTGCCGCTCCCCACAACCTGTGTCTGTGGGCCTTGTTTTCAGTGAGGTTAAAAGACTGTCTGGGCTTCTCTATCTCTTTTCCAAACTTGCTGAATAAAGCAGGAGATGGTAAGCTGTTGTTAGCATCAAAATTTGCTGAGCCAGGTAACCTGTCAGCTGACCTCCTGGGATGCGAGAACTTTGGGTTTTGAGGGCAGGTGTAAAAAGTGTGAGGGCTCCCCACTGTTGTGAATTAATCTAGATATTGCTGTGTATGTAGTGTTGCCAGCCTCCAAATCCTTTCTCAGATGAGACTGATCTGCACTATATGGAAAGTGCCTTTGAAAGGAGATTTGGACAAGAAATTGACTCAGCTGTGATAAAAGGGAAGCTTAGCACTTAGAACTGATATGGGGCATGGAGTAATATTTTCGGTAGCTCTTTCTCTGAAAAAAAAAACTTCATTAAGATAGTGCTGTTAAGTACTGTATTTTGGTTTTTTGATTTCTTAATAATGGGCAAGTTGAACCTGCAAAAATAGGTTTGTGTAGAATGCTCCAAGTTGACAGTGCCAGCCAGCCTTAGTTCAACATACTGCATTCTGTGGGCCCCCTGTCTTCTGTCCCCAGCTGCCAGCAGTGTTGCTTGCTGAATATACTCAGTCTGTACTGATTTCTTTTTATTCTTTGCTTTTCACTTTATTTCTGGAGGTCTTTTTTTCTTAATCTTCTGGGCGACGATGGGCAGAGTTACTTGTTGGACTAGAATTTGTCCTGGGCTTCAGGGCAAGGAATCTTCTTAGTCCTGATGATTTGCCTATAAAATACACTCCCCCAGAAAGGCCTCCTTGTCTGCTTTTAGGTATCTTTTAGGTGCCTTTTTATTCTCCCAGGCTTTTAGTTTCATCTAAGAATTATTTTCTATGCTGTTCCTCTCATCTTGCTGCTGCTCTATCTTTTTATTATTTTGATTTTTGTTGCTTTTTAAGTCCTGTTATATTCAAAGCCATCATGGAAAATTTCTTTTACCGAAGACACACATAATGAAAAAGAAATCCTGCCCCCACCCCATCCCAAATTCCATACAAAAAAGTCATCTGCCTTTCTTGACCGGAGTTGGCAGACTGTGTTTACAGTACATCCACTTGATGCATTAAGCTCAAATGCCATTTTAACTTGGAAACACCCCAAGGATACTCCGTTTCATGTGTTTTTTCTCCATGATCTGACTGAGCTGCAGGTCTATATCCTCACATCACATCTGAAGCACCCTAAAATATTTGTTCCTTTCTGTGTGGGAGTGGGGAGTCACCTTGAATGTCCCCAGCAGGCTATCTGGTGGCACCTCAGAAGCCCAGGAGAGTAGCTGGCAGGGATACATCATTGCAGAGAGATGGAGGAGTGTGACTCAAAGAAGTAAAAGGACAAGGGGGGTATGACTGAGATGTACAAAATAATGCAGGGCATGAGTAAAATGGCTAGAGGGACACTCTTCTCCCTCTCACAAAATAACAGAACTAGGGGACAGCTACTCAAATTGAGGGTTGGAAGAGTGAGAAAAGAAAAAAAATTTTTTTTACCCAGCGTGTTGTTAGTCTGTGTGGAACTCCCTGCCACAGGAAGTGGTGATGGCATCTGGCCTGGATGCCTTCAAAAGGGGATTGGACAGATTCCTGAAGGACAAGTACAAACCATGATGGAGATGTGTAATCTCCAGGCTTAAAACCGGGGCACTTCAAGGGCCAGATGTAGGGGAGTGGTATCAGGAGACAGGTGTCTAGTCTCATGTGCTCCCAGAGGCATTTGGTGGGGCCACTGTGAGACACAGGAAGTGGGCCTTTGGCCTGATCCAGCATGGCTCTTCTTATGTTCTTTTGTAAGGTTTTTTGCCTGGATAGTTGCAGGAGGGTGTGATCTCAAGAAAAAGAAAGTAGGAGTTGAAAGCCTAAGGGTTGTCATTAGCCGCATTAGATCAAGGGCAGATATGGGAGGAGGCAGCCAAGCACTGGAATCCCATCTTTTGTGTCCCCCACAGAGCTCCAGCTCCTGCTGTTAATCCCAGCTCCTGCCAACCTAGCAGTTCGAAAGCATGTAAATGCAAGTAGATAAATAGGTACTGCCGTAAAAAGCGGGAAAGTAAAGCAATGTTTTTTTAGAGCCATGCCAGCCACAAGGCCACGGACTTGCACAACACTGGTTCTTCGGCTTGAATATGGAAATGAGTACCGCCCCTAGAGTCGGACACAACTAGCACACATGTGTCTGCTGGGGGGTGGGGGAACCTTTTTACCTTAGAGCTACAAACAGGGATAGAGGACAAGATGATTCGCTTCCTCCTTCCCATCCCATTGGCCCATGGAAGGCAAATTAGCCCCAGCAAATCCAGCATTATCTTGGTCTTGGCATCCTTGCCACCCAACAGGAGTCAGAGAGTTCATCTCAACACAGCTTCAGTGCTGGAGATGCCATCAGTAAGAGCCACGGCAAAAGGAGCTTGCCTTTACTGGCACTTCCTAAAAGGACTTGTATATTTTGGGGACCTCAGTGAAGTCAACCGGGGCTCCAGCAAGACTGACATTGCCCAGACGGTTAATTTTGGTAGGTCAGCTCTCTAGAAATGTGAGGTAGGGGCAGTTGGTGTTAATTCTATGTCTGTAATAAAAGCTGCACAAGTGACAAAACCAAGCTGGAGTCTATGGAATTATTGGCACTGTTGGTGGGCGGCAGGCAGTACATCTGCCTTTTCACCTGGAATCTATCCACTAACAAACTATGATCTCTAATTGCATAAATAAAGCCAGAGGCTTGCTAATTTTAATGCCGTCAAACAAAGTGCAGTGTTTCTTTGGTGACAAACGTGTATCTTACCGTTCCACCCAGTGGCTTTCAAGTCAGTTTGAGTCGTATGCTTGTCAGTTCTTGACCTGAAGCCTACACAGTTGTATGTTATCTTTGTTCTATTCCATAATGCTGTTCTTGTAGCTGCATCATTATAATTCTGGATGGACAATGCATAGATAGATGTTGAAAGAGGAAAGGCAGACTGTTACAGTCCTTTGCACCATTGGGCTGAAGGATATCAGCAGACATGGATCAAACTCTAGCCAAATAAGAAACGTCTGTTGCCTTCTCTGTTAGTAGCAGAGGAAATTTGCATTCTACAATGTAAACACAAATTAGTTCTTGGCAAAAAAATATTGCTTCTCCATCTTTTTTTGTTCTGTTTGGATTAGGGTAAATTCAGGTCAGATAGGGAGAGGGCACTTAACAAGTGAGTACAGTTCATATTTATGATAGATGGGGAAAAATTCCTTTGGAGCCTACTCCAGGACCTCCCAGCTTGGGTGGCCTGGGAGGTGCTGGGACCATAAAGGAAAATTTTACAGCTTTCCATCAAATGTGACTTGCACATGTTTGGCCTTAGCCATTGTCAAGGTACTATCAAGGCAGGGACAGTATGTTAGGAGGCAGCATTTCCTGTATTTGCCTTATGAACACTTGGGTTTGCCTCTGCCAGGTACAGCAGGAAGATCAGAAAAGCAGTACAATTTACTGTGATATACAGAACTGTGTTGAAATTGCTGGATGTGAGATTTTGAGCCACACCGCTCTCTTCTGCTAGTGATCAAGTGCTAGCTGTTGTTTATTTAGCTAGGGGTTCGCCCCATAATTACTGATTTCTAGCTGGCCTGTGGTGGAAGGGTCATAACCCCACAGTGGTCCCAGTTCTGCAGAGAACAGCACTTACTTTCCTACTTCTGCTACAGTTCTAAATTTTTCCACCAGCTAGGTAGAATTTGCAGCACTGCAGAAATAGCTTCCAGTAAGTTGTTGCAGTCTGTCCTTCAGACCCTCAAACAGGCTTAGGCTATAATTTAAATCTTGGGATCAGTAAAGTGAATGGGGGAATTTGAATTTTAATGTGTAATTTCTAGTCCAGGGCATGTGAAACATATATTGCAAACAGGTAATCTGTGACTCAAGAACCCTTGTAGTTTTCTTTGCTTCTTACTACCTATTAGGGAAAAGTATGAAAAGAAATGTTCACTCCTGCTTTTTAGAGAATGATTTATGTGCTGTTTCAGTTACAATTTCAACCCTGTTCTTTGGGTCAGAAGAAGTTGTGTGTGTGTGTGTGTGTGTGTGTGTGTGTGTGTGCGCGTGTGTGCGTGCGCGTGTGTGTGTGTGCGCGCGTGTGTGTTTTGCAATAAGTGCCAGCGTCATTACGTTTAAGCATCAGAATGTCAACAACATCAACGTTTGGAATAATAGATAGCATTACTCATTTTATTTAACACATTATTTTAAGGTTTGATTTGTAGGGGAGATATTTTTAATTAAGTACTTAAAATGTTTTCAAGTTTTGCAGAATAATCTGGAGCATAATATATTATATTTTAAAACACTTCTAAAAAGATAGTATCACCCTGTTGCTCCTTCCTTCCACATACACAGGGTAAAACTCATACGATAATGTTAAAAGCAATGCTATTTCAGATTTTTGCTTAACATCTGGGTAAGGAAGAAAAACATTTTCCCCCATTGCTACCCCTGCAGCAGGCTCTGTTCACAGGTGGCTGTCTGAGATATGATGCAATGCAGTTCTAAGCAGCATATCTGCCTTTTGATGTTTCACATTGGAAGTTATCTTAACAGTGTCGGTCAGGAGTGTTTATTTGCTTTATACTCTTAGGAAGGTAAGAAGCTGCTTTATAAACAAGCAAGGCCACTCATCTATTTAGCTCATTATTCTCTATGCTGACTACAAGCTACCATTTTTCAGTCAGAGATCTCAGCTTAGAGGTACTTATTATGCGAGAAAATAGGAGCCTTCACACAAGCCACAACTAGAGCCCTTCCATCTTTCACGAGGGCTGGAAACGTATGTAAAAACTGAGATCTTTTTTAAAAACGTCTAGATTTCTCTTGTTTGCTTTCTTTTGGGGGCTAATTTGCTTTTGAAGAAAGCTCTTTTTCTGTAGACCAATACCTTTTCCCAGGGATGCTAGCAAGTCTTCAGTTACAAGTTCCAAGTCCAAGTCTTTGGTATCATTCCAGACCTGAGTCTGAGTCTTTCTTACCAAGTTCCAAGCCTCAAATCTGAGACCCAGTTAAAACCCAACTTTTCCCCCTTATAAAGTAGAGGAGGGGGCAAGTCCAGCCCCGCAAACCCCAGCCATGGGGGCGGCGCGGGGGGGGGGGAGAGATACAAATCCTGAATCAAGTCACCATTGTGACTTAATTCTGACTTGATAGTGAGTATCGCGATTCAAGTCCCTATCCCTGCCATTTTCACTTTATTTTACAGTATAAGGAGTCTAAACCAGTAACATCTCTACATTATGTGCATTGGGCCCCTCTTGAACTGCCATGGCTGCGTCCTACAAAATTTTCGGCTTGGTAGTTTGGTGGGCAACCTAGAATTTTCCACCAGGGAGCTTTAAAGCTAAAAATCCAAGGAACCGGCAAGATGGAGCCATAGGAGTAACAGTAGCTATCAGATGGCCATAACTGTGTAGATATGGATTTCTGCTGATATCCTTCTGTGTTTTCCTATTGCTACCTGTCTCTTTCATTTCACACACATAACCATAACCCATGAAGGATGAATGGTGTCCTCTGATTGTGAGCTGTCTGTCTGGAAGCATCCTTCTTGGTGGCCTTTCTGAGACGCATGGGATGTTCTCTAAACTTTGATGTGCTTACAGGTGTTTGTGAAATGCCAAGGGTAAGCCAGGCAGGTTTTCCCTCTTATTTTATAATTTAAAATATTTTGATCCCACCTTTCTCCTTGGAAAGGACTCCAGGTGGTTTCTACCACTGCTTTGCTCCTGGCAAAGCAGGAAATGGTGATTGTTTGCTCTCATTATGCCTGGCCTGCATTCCTCCTGCTGCCCAAATGCCTCTTTTTTCAAGGGCAGTTTTCTCACTGCAAATGGATTTTCTTGCCTCTCCTGGGTTGGCTTTGAAAACCAAATTCTGCAAGTGGCATTGAAGGGGAGTGACAGGATCCTGCCACAGCGTAATCATTTATGGATCGGATAACGATCCCCCCTCCTCTTCCTGGGCCTTAATGACATCTTCCTCCCCTGAGGAGCTCAGCTGCCTTTGTCCAATATTGCTGAGACACCCACTTATCTCTGCCAATGCTGATCAAAGCTAAAGGCCGTACTTTATAGGTAGTGTACTTGAGTTGTTCGGTGTGCTAAGGAATTAAGAAGTGTTGTTGTTGTGTTTGAGAAGTTTATTCTCCCCTCCTTTGTTTTTCTACAAACATCAAAAAACACCATCTATAAAACAGGCATGGAGCGGGAGTGGGGGTGGGATTGATAGCAAGATCACCATTTCCGCAGGAACTCTACAAGAAGAAGTGGGGGGATTGGTTTCTTTTGCTTTCACCCAAAGCAACTGACTTCCCCTGGGGAGATGAGGTTGCTCCCCTTTTCATCCTTCCACTAAATGCTGTAATAGATGCACCTTTTCAGGTTTTTAATAATTGAGATTTACATTCTAGTTATTAGCTTCATAAGTTTATTATTAATATTTTGAATGTTTTTAAATCATTTAATGTTTTTAAATGATTATCATGGTTTAATTCTTTTGCGATGGGTTTTTGTTCTGCCCAAGTCTCAAACTATGTGCCCAGTCCCTTCTTCACATCATTAGTACCAATTGCAACAATAGTCCTGCTTCATCAAGTTACGAGGAGGGACAAGGTTATGGAGACGGTTGCAGAGCATGCTATAGTTTTAAAACCTGTGTGTTTACAATAATTCTGTGAACGATCTTGAATACCAAATGGCAGAAAGATGGACATAGATCTTCCTAGTAAATAAAAGCAAAATAGAGTGAGAGATGATGGGCCATAAGGTTTGTTGCAGTTCCATCACAGAGCTTTCGGTAGTAATCTTCTTTGCTGGTAGAAAATAGGATTATTGGATAATTAGGTTGTCCGTATCACAGCTATGTAATTAAAATCCTAGGGAAGCTAATTAATTTTCATGAATGTAGTTGCTTTGAACCTACATTTTAGTTGCTTAATATAGGTTCCATTATTTTAAAAAAGCAAAAGCTATTCTTGGTCACTGACTGTTTGCTGGTGTGGATAAAATAGCTAAAACAACATCCCACTCATTACTCATTTTTGGGATGTTTCCAGCTTTATTTTTCCTGGGTCTCCCACTGTCTTCATACAAAACATTGGAAGTTCTTATCTGTCACATCTTTGCACTGCCAAATCGATTTCCTGAGTTACTCAATGGAGGAGGGAGAGGAGATATCTTTTATTCAGAGCAAGAGCTTAGAAACATTACTTTTGGGGGTTGCAACTTCCAATCCTGTTGTGGTTGCAAATATGGAGTTCCCAAGCTTTGAGAGTTCCAGATAAGGGTTTGACGAGAAGTCTCAGATATCAACACATCCAGTATTAGCCAAAGGGGTGCACATTTGTGAAAGGCAATTCTGTTTCTGAAACCTGATGGTAGGTTTCTAAATTTAAAGCTGGCTCACCTGTTTATAAACATTTTAATGTGAATTGGGGTGGAGGGTAGGGGACTGAAACAGCATATATTTTGCATATCAGTAAATGCCAATATTGTACATTTAGATTAACAAGCTTCGAGAAAGGACTAACCTCTGTGAACTATATAATTTAATCAATATGCATTGAGCCAGACGTTGTGGAATGGAGCCTCTATAAATAGAAGCAGTATACCTCTGGCTCCAAAGGTCCCAAACATTGCTCTGGTTCCTCTTTCTTTAATCTTCTCTTAATAACAGATTTTCTGGTTTCATTCACTCTGGGTCTACATACCATCCAAAATAATATCTTCCTGTATCACTCATCTTCCTATTTCTTCTTTTGATATAATAAAAATAGGGGTTTGAGAATGTCATTTCTATGCCCAGCCCACAAATGGCAAGCAACAACCTTGCTGCAGAAGGTCCAAACTCTCACCGTTCTCCCACTGTGGCTCCTGAGATGCTGGAATAAAACTCCCATTTTCATTGTCCATTGCCCAGTGGTCATTGGTCTGATGGGTTTTTTTTTTTTTTTTTTGCCCAACAACATCTAGGAAAAGGCACACTGGGAAAAGCTGAGCTAGAAGGACTTTAATCATGTTAACAACTTGGACCTTGCATTATTCAAGGCTTTTCTGCTCTAGCATTTGGGAGCAGAAGTTTGTTTCTGATTTAACTATCTTATTGTGCATTTCTTTGTGGATATTTATAAACAACTTAGATTTCATGCTTCCAGAACAGGCAACATTAGTAATAAAAGCATGTAATAAACTCAGTGAGCAAAATGAAAGACAATATTTGCGTTGTCTGTAAAATAAATGGTAGCTAACACAACCAGGAATGTTGTCAATGTGTGTTTAAAATGAAAAAGAAGGATGAAAAATTTCCCCATATTTCAGAAGGGAGCGTATTCTCTCCTTTTATAGTTACGAAATACATATCTCATGTAGAAAATTTATAATTGACTATGTGATTCCGGACAGAAAGGATACCTGTGTGTGAACGATGTGAGGGAAAGTGTACCTGTTAAGAGAAAGCAAATAGAGATTTTCACTAGAAAGTAACAGTTATCTATAACAGGATATTGCCGAGTTGACAAGCTGTAAATAGTAATCGTTGGCAGAATTCAATACCCTTCTGGCCAAGATGTATAGATGAGTCTCTGTCATCTCAGAACTCCCATAAAACTGGGGAGCCTGTTACTCTGCCATTGTCAAATGTAGCCTTTACCTGAGCCAGGTAGCTTCCCCCTCCCCAAGCCTCCATCATAAAGCTTCTCTCTGAAAAGCAGAGAACACTGCAGAATTCTCTTTCCACCCTTCTTTCTCAAGGTTTCTCTCCTTCTTCATAAACCTCTTGAGTTGGCTGCCATGCTTTATGACATGAGCTCGGCTGCCCACCATGAATCACAGCTCTGTTCGGTTCACTATTGCTGGATTTACAACATGAAAACATTAGAGAAAGTTTGCATTGAATTAACAGATGTCAGACTTTGCCGAAGTTGTTGGTGCAACACCTTGCACCTCAAGGGTGATGTTCAGAGTCCGGAGGCTTGCTGTACTATTGAGGGATGTTTTCTTTAAGATAAGAGGTGTCATTAGTTGTTTTACTGCTACATCTGGTTGCTGCCTCTGCACACTCCCACTGACCCTACACAGGATCCGTTTTCCTGGGGGACCAGAAATATCCTATATTTTGTAATGGCCACACCGCTCCCCTTTTTATTTCAATGGAACTATTAGGATAGTTCACTTATCCTAATAGAGCCACCTCCCCCACATACCAAGAAGGCACAGGGACTCTCAACACCAGCAGAGCAGGACTGCAGATATAGGTAATATTCATTTTTCTTTCATCTGATCCCAATTGGCTGTACCTTGTGGATTGTCCAAATTATATCCCAATTTCTAAATGGAGGATATGGGTTTTCAGCAACAACCCCACTCCCTAATGGCCAAATAAGAACATGAATATTCTGAAGAGCCAAATGGAGATGATGTATGGGTGGGTGTGCACGACCCCATTGTTTGAAGGACTGGGGTGTGAAACCCAATCCTCTGCTTCCTGCCTTATCCAAGACAGATGTGCTTGGTGAAACTAATCTTGCTAAGAACTTTATGTGTAAAATTAACCTCCTGGCAAACTACATCTTGTTTGGACTATTGGTACTTGCTTTGAAGAAGTGGATATTGTCCATGAAAGCTTGCAGTGATTTTTTTTATATTTTATGATGGACCATAAAGGTATCACCTGTAGCCTAGTCTTGCATCTGTTAGCCTCAGTTTCTTTTCTGACTTCAAGGCTGAAGGGACATTTTCCTTTCCGATAAATCATCTTAGAACTACAGAGCTAGAAAAGAACCTATAGATCACGGAGTCCAGTCCCTGTTAGGGAGACACACTGGGGAATCAATCTTCCATCCTCTTGTCTCCCTAAATCTCTGAGTTGTTCATGGAGGTGTAGTGCTGTTCCCTCTGTTCCTTTCAGTAGAGGAGAACATTTATTTATTTATTTATTTGTTACATTTATGTTCTGCTTTTCCTTAAAAGAGCTCAAGTCAATGTACACGGTTCTTCTCCTCCTTCTCCTTTCCTCACAACAACCTCATGGGGTTGTAGAGGTTTTTCCTTTCTCCCCTCCATTTTTAAAGAAATGCAAAGGAAACGTCTCTTGTGGGTGCTTGTCTCCCTGGAACTAGGATAGTCCATGAACAAAATTTAAGATTTTTCTTCCCTTTGTAAACTGTGGGGTCCGGTTTTCATGTCAAGTAGGAAAAGTCACTGAGAGCCAGCTTGTTTCATATGATGGCATTAAGTTTTATTACATATAACAGTTGGATTGTGGTGTTTTAAAAAAACTCCCAGGCAGACTCATAATTCAGGGCTCCTTTCCTGGTCACAGCATGCACAGGAAAACGTGTGCAGGAACCTGTCTGAGTACTCAAACAACAAAAAGCTCAAATTGTCATAATGCAAATACCTTAATGCTATCCCAGCTGTCCCAGCCTGGTTCCTTGTGGTGTGCTCCCTTGAGTTCAGCAGGGAGCCACCTCTCTCTGCAGATCCACTTACTGCACAGCCAGGACCAAATATTCCTCAGGATCCCAGTACAGAGATCCCTGAATGAGCCCAGTGGGCTCAAACCCGTGAGTCAGCAGCTTTGTCACTGACTAGCTCTCTCTTGACAGCCCCTTGAGGTTCTGTTCTCTCTTTTCAGTTACATCTGCGATGATTATCATAGAAGTGCTGCAGTCTGGGAATATAAGGTGGAAAGAGACTCTTTGGGTTTCTCTGGCAGGAGGTGATGTCTGTTTGTGGGCTGCCACCATTTTGATGTAAGAAAATATATCCACGAGGGGTATCTATGGCTGTGTCACCTAAAACAACCAAGGCCTTCTGTTGTCTTTTCAATAGCTGGCAGCTTTGTCATTGCGTAAGCCTTGATCACACTTCATGGAGCGATAAGTGCCCATGGTGGCCAGACTCACAAGAGTGTTATAGCTCATGGCTTGCACTTTGAACTCGTTCTAGCTGAGAAGTCAGAGTGATGACTTCTCTGCTCTTTTCCCTTCATCACACATGATCCACATCTGGAAATGTGTGCATATGGGGGTGTCCTTTCACGCAAACATCTTCCAAATCACAACCATCCAATAGTATTGTGCTGCTTGAGAGTCTTGCAAGTTCTCATGCTAATTCCATTTCAGGACCCAATAATTTTACTGAAGTATAGCTGTTAATATTTCCTGCTTCCTAAATGTGATGTAACTGTCCAGAGAAGAATCATTTTATTGATGTAATTAGTAAAATGTCCTGGCTTAAAAGTCATTTGCAGGGCTTCTTGGCAAAAGTATGCTGCAAGAAGTTCTCAAACTTTCTGGCATTGTCTTACCAATCCTAAGGTGTCCCCCCCCCTTTTCTAAAGCAACATTGTGCTGATCCAGCTAGGCAACAAATCCCACTCTACCTTTCTCTTGATGCCCCCTGTTCATTACAGAGCAGTATGTGGCTTAGTGGGATTTGTGTCCAAACCTTGCTTAATGAGATCCACTTCCCAGCAAACTGTGGCTCTGTGGGAAATGGTTCAATGTGCATGATTCATTGTATTGAAGTTTATCCTCTAAAATGGACTTGATGGGAAAGTGCCCTAGCACTGAATTCCAAGCCCCAGAAAAAAAGCAACAAAAATATGGATAGTCATGGATATATTTCCTGGGCAAAACAAGCAAATAGGATAATCTCAGAGACAATGTAGTTACATTTTGTGAGCAAATGCCCATCAAGAAGAGCCAAAGACTAGTGAGGACACAAAGAGTTACTTTCTTTGGCAAAGGAAGTATTTGGATTACAATCAATCCCGATAAGACTATAGTTGTGGATGGGCGGATCAGTCTGACTCTAGGACCATAATCCATGTCATGTACATATCTGAATGAGTTACGATCCATTCATACCATGAACACTTTGTAAACAGTGTTACAGATTTGTATTGTCTTGCATTTTGGGAGAATTTAATCCCTCCCCCCCCAAAAAAATCTGTGTGCATGTGCATCTTCATGTTTGAGCATAAAACATACAAGCCCAAACATTATTGCTAGTGGAGGAGAACTCATCATTCATCTTATGAAGTGGAGCTGAGTCCACTTCTGAAGCACAAAAGTATCCAGCACTATAAATCTGTTTGTCTAGAAAGTGCTGTAAGACATTCTCTTGCTAAACAGGGGCTGGAAATGTTTGTGCTGAGATTTGCAGCGTGATCAAAAGTTATGTAGATTTCCAGCTTCCCTGGATAAAATCTGACAGGAGCTAAGAGGCATCTGGGAAAAACTGCTGCAACAGGAAAGAAATTGGTGTGTGTGTGTGTGTGTGTGTGTGTAGGAGAGCTCTGGGTTATTCAAAGAGTCTTGCTCACATCACTGAACCTGGAAATCTGCATTTCAGCTTGTCACTATTACTTTGTGACCTTATGGATCTTAATGTTGCTCATCTGTTATTGGGAAAGCTGACTATGTGTCATGCCGTTAATAGGGTAGCTTATTCAGCACGGGTGCTTGACCTGTAATCAATGGTGGAGGCCAGAGACGGTAAATTAAACAACACCTGTCTGTTGCCTGATATGCCTTTGGCACAGTCCTGGGACTGGGAAGCTAAACCCCTTGTTGAAGGGCATCTCCCTGAAGGCAAGGCTGCCCAGCACAGAAGTTGCCTGAGTCAAGGCAGTCCTTAGTGGGGCTGAGTGAGGCACTCAACTCTGGTGGAAAATACTGGGATATGGCAGTAAGATCTTCAAGGAAAGATTGATATGACACATGGCTGCACACATTCTGCCGTTCCTAAGCTATCCTGGTGGCTTTGGAGGCTTGTAGTTATCATGTTGGGGTGGGGATCTGCTTGTGATTTTTGCCTGAATTTTTAAAGATCTGTTCAAGACTATGTGGGGACTGGGTCCAGACTTTTGGTTATGTTGTCAATACAGGAAGGATGAAGTAAATATGTGGGGGAATCAGCCCTATTGCAGACCCCACAATAAAGACAGGAGAAGCAGTTAAAATCAAATGAGTTTTATTGAGAATTAGATTTGTAAAAGAAAAATTTAAATACTAATTCTAACAAGATGGATGCATGCTGTAGGAGAGACTATATGTCTGCTCTTTATAGAAACATGAAAGGAAGTTGAAGTGAAAACGATTAATAATGAACCCCAAGGATATCAGTCTTAACAGTAGGTGCAGGAGGAAGTAGAGGTCAAAGAGACAAAAAGGATAGACTAGCCTTTTCTGAAATCTATTCCCCTTTTGGGAATTTAGGTTAGAAAGGTTATACAAGATTACACTGGGAGGAAACCAGGCCAACAGCTTAGCTCCTGCATGAGTTCATTGCCACACTGATATTGGTAGCAGCAGTCTCTGTTGATTGGGGTGGACATTTCTGGAGAAAAAGTCCATCACAGGTTACAGGTCTTGATGGGGATACGTGTTATCTCCAAGCTTAAAAGGAGGGTACTTCAAAATGCCATACACAGGGGAGTGATATCAGGAGATAGGCATCTATTTGTCTCATGTGCTCCAAGATGCGTCTGGTGGTGCCACTGGGAGTTACAGGAACCTGGACTAGATGAGCTCTTGGACTGATCCAGCAGGGCTCTTCTTATGTTCTTATATGACAGTGATTCCCTAATGGCAGTGCTAAAGAAAGATTGAACTGCCAGCTTAGCTGGCTTGTTTTATACCCAAGAAAGGAAAATCCCTTGGGCTGGGCTGGGTTTGTGTGGTTTGTGTTGAGACACTGTGCTGACATATTTTCTAGAGATGTTTATGTGCAGATTTGCAGCCTCACAGTTCTTTCTGATGCACTGTCTCTACTCGTATGTTGAGTAAAAAATCATTATGTGGGCTACAATCAGTTCAGTCTTCCTGTATTGGGACCTCTTGGAAGTCTACTCACCCAGAGGCTTGCCTGGGAAGTGGTGTGGTGCCCATTTGGAAGTGATCTGAGCACTTGGCAGAGACAATTCCAGGAATCTTTGAAAACACTCTGAGCGGGTAAACTGGCACTATGGCACAAAGTGGCTCCTGGGGTGGTGGCTTTAATGACACTCTTTGCCACTGCTCAGTTTCAGAATCCACACAGGCCTCAGGAGGTACCTCTATGAGTATCTCTTGATTTCATCTGATTTTGTTTGCTAAGCAGGGTTCAGACCTTCCTATTTGACCAGCAGAAAATATTAGGGATCTCCAGGCAAGGCTGAGAAAACATTATGTTCAATATCTTGGAGAGAAACGAGCAGGCGAGATGGCTCGAGACTCTCCCTCAGTGTGACTTGGCAGGTTGCCATGATGCTAAAATCCTTTTGCCGTCTGCTGATGCACTTGCCTTACCCTACTGCTATCGCATATCTTACATTAATTGCTTTCATTATAGGGGAAAAATTTATGATGGCACTCCAGATTTCTTGGCTTTTCATATGCTGACAATCTGGAGGGATGGGGTGGGAAGAATCTTCTAGTCTCATCACTGGTAAATCTTATTAATGCTCTTGTCATCTGTTAGGATCTGCGCTAACGAAAATATAATAAGTGGTTGTTTCAGCAAGCAGAAGTCTTTGCATCTACTAGATTACACAACTCTGTGAAGGGGCTTCTTATACCACCTTTTCCCCTTTCAGTCATTCCTGGCTTTCTTCTTTAAAAAGCTTTAAGCTGCTTTATTCATTTTTAATTGAATTGGTTGCAACTATTACTTTGGGAAAATACTGGAGATTCTTCAGTTGTCCTTCCCTAATCTTGATCCTTTCAACTGAGTGGATTGCAGATCCAATCATTCTTAGCTAACATGGCTAAAATGCTTAAAGCTGCATCTTTGGGAATTTGATAGAGTTTGTGTATATGAACCATTGGTTGGTGTTTTGTTTTTTGTTTTTTGTTTTTTTGCCAATGGAGGGAACTGGAGGCTGCTAACTCTCAAGGCCAGAGAAGACCATGTTTCCAAACCTTGACAGTCAGAGCTACCTTCTGAACTAAGCAATGAAGAATGTCAAGATTGCTCCAAGATGTATCTGTCACCCGAAACACAGTACCAAATGACCATCTTCATTGCAAGTTAATGCACGTATATTATCCAAGCAAGAGCCATCCATCCAAAGTTATTTTGGCATCCAAGGCAGATAATCCCACAACATCTAATAAATAGCTAGCAGTTTGTTGCTGTTTCCTACCACAGAAAGATGCTGCCTCTCCCTAAATGCTAGAGGCCGCCTCAGTGGGTAAAGCTAGCACAGACCTATGTGCATGCCCCACATGCACAATGTCCCTGTTCTGTGGTCATATTCAACATTCCCCATTAGTCTCATAAAGAACAGACCACTCTCCAGAGCTTGGTAGTGAAACGTTGCCATTCTTTGCTACGCAATATAGTATCACATAATGTGTAACTATGCAGACTTCTATATACTCTATGGAAAACATATAATGAAGTCTTTCACCACTGGTTCTCAGAATTAATGGCATAATTAGCCACCTGCAGGAACAGCCTCAACAACAGTTAGAGAAAGGTAGTTGGATGGTGGGAGGTATCGGTTGCAGTCACTGATGGCTCTGCATCCAGAAGGACTGTTCTGCTTATCTCTGCCTTTTACAGGAGCTGTCCAAGGTACTGATCCTCCACCCAGTCCCACACACATAGGCTCTGCATCTTGGGTCACTGCTACAAAACTCAGACTTAAACTCAGAATGCATTTACCACCCTTCCAAACTGTGAGTCACTGACTGCCCCTGGATGATGGAGGAGACTGCTGCGTTCCCTGCTTTCTTCCCCCTAAGCTCTTCTGCTGATTTCATAAGCAGTCCCAACTCCCAACATTACTATTTTAAAAAATCCAGCTACAAGCCTGGTAACTTTCTCTACAGTGGCAGAAAGGATCACGATTTCAGGCAACGGAATGTCTTGAGCAAGCTCCAGCCACCGGAGTCTGTACAGAGGGAACCTTCTTTCTTTCTTGGCCAGATGAAGAGTTGGGTGGCACCACAGCCCTTGCCTTCCAGGCCTGAATAAGTCATCTGAATCCACTCTCTTCTGAGCTTAAACCACCTGCTTTAAAGAACTCTTACCCATATTGTACTTTTGTCCCTGAGGTTTTTTTTTTAAGGTGCAGAGTCTGTGTGTTACCTTTTGCAGACTTTCATTGGTGGCTTTTTTTGGTGCCTGCCCACAGTGATTACTCGGAGTTGCTCATGGTGATGTGCTAATGGCAGTTCAATTAATATGATAAAATCTTAATTGGCTGGGTAGAATATTGTCCTTTCTAATCTATGCAGAAACTCCAGGGCTACCAGGTGGCTTTAATTCTCCCAAGTTGTAATAAAATTGCAATATCAAAACTCCTGCCTGCCTGATGAGCACCAGGAATCCTCCCTCTCTCCCTCCCTCTGTGAGTGTGCGCCTGTGTCTATGTGTGATGTGGGAGAAAGTTCATTTCAGTTCCCAGCAACTGGGGCTTTAAAAACTTACTCTTGCCTGTGCTAACAGCAGTATTGGTTCTTGATTGGGCTTTTGTTCCTTGGTGAAGATCTGTTGTGGGGGGCTACCAACATCAAAGAGATGAAATCTGTAAAGTAATGAGGGGAGAACTGGGAAGGAGGATGCCTTTGTTATGGGCATCTGTTAATTTGGGATTGTGATATACAGATAATTGCTGTTGGCAATGATTCTTTAGAGCTTGGAGATTTATTATGTAAATTGATAGGAAAGTGCCATAAATAAATATCTAGTGAGGTAGCTGTGTTATTCTGTGGCAGAACAAAGAAGAGTTTTAAGACAAAAAGTTTGATTTGGCATACATCTTTGTGAGCAGCAGCCGTCTTCCCCAGATGCATGTGCTGCAACCCCTGCAGGTCAACGTTTAGATACGGACTAGAGGTGAGGACAGAATGTGAATCATAGAATTGTAGAATAATGAAGTTGGAAGGGATCTATAAGGCCATCAAGTCCCACCCTCTTCTCAGTGCAGGGATACAAATCAAAGGATGTCTTGTCAGGAAGCCTGACAGAACTGTGAAACAGCAGCGTGACCAAGATCTAGCCTGTGGTCCTTCAGAGTTAACAACAAGCAGGAGTTATAAGTACATTAAAGCACAGATCCAAGTATATTGAGCATGAATAAATAAAACAAGTTCACAAAGGTCTTTCTTAGCCCTGTTCCTCAAAAATCCCTTTGAACTCAAGATGTTGGGGGTTGTGAAACAGGATCTTGTTTCCTGAGCCACCTCCCTGAAAAGATTCCTCCTTCTTGTAACTTTGAGATATACGGTAACCATATGTGCTAAAATTTTGCAATAGTATAAATGTATCAAAAATAACTATTATGCTGTACTTTTGGTATAGCAAGCTAAATGTTTCATTGGGTCTGATTGGATAAACTGACACTGAACTCTCGCTAAGATTCCTACATTTTTTTCTCCAGGGGGGAAAGTTAGAAGCTTCTGTTTGTCTCAGATGGCATTATCAAAACAAAACAAAACAGAGAGAGAGAGAGAGAGAGAGAGAGAGAGAGAGAGGTTAGCTTCAGAAAGAAACCAAGTTCATCTGAGTATCAAGGTACAGTGGTACCTCAACTTACAAATTTAATCCATTCCGAATACATGCTCTTAAGTAAAACTACTCTTAAGTCGATGTACCTATCTAAAAAATTGAAAAAATAAGTTATTTTTTTTTAAAAAATGAAAAAAATATTTGTAAGTCGAGCAGACCATATCTAAGATTTGTAAGGCAATAGTTAAAATGGCAACAATTTTCCGCTCTTAAGTCAAATTGCTCTTAAGTCGAGTTACTCTTAAGTTGGGGTACCATTGTATAAGTATTTCCACCATTGAAATAATCAGCTTGTTTAATTCTACAAGCTTTATTTTTCTTTGTTCCATGTGTACAAAATACTTCAAAGTTGTAAAAATACAAAAGTTTTACAGCAATGAATTAAACTGTGGGCACAAATGCTTAAATAGAAACCTATCCAAAATACAGGACCATAAAAAGTGGAATAAAATGCCAACAAGAATGCTTCAGCTGCATTCTAAAATTGTAGGAGTTTAGCAAGATCCATTTAGAAACAGAATACATGTCTAAAATACTAAACTTAAAAATCTGTTCAAGTAAGATATATTACTTAGCCTTTTAACATATCTAGACATTCATGAAAATTATTCTTAGTGCTCACCTAGCAAAAGCAGTTTGAATTTATGGAGAAATTATCTTTAAAATATCATGTTTACATATTGTATTATAATCAAGTTCATGATAACAAAAACAGTTCAGCTGTTGGAAATTGTTATTGTTTGTGACCCTGATGGAATTTATACTCTTTTAGCTTTAACGTTGTCTTCTAATGCTGTAAGATACCTCTCAACTTCCTGTTCTTAAACTTGAATGTGTCTTAATTGTACTGGACTGTATATTGTCCCTCATTACTGTAAACCACCTTGGGTCCTTTTCCAAGGAGAAAGTTGGGGTAAAAATACTAATAGATAGATAGATAGATAGATAGATAGATAGATAGATAGATAGATAGATAGATAGATAGATAGATAGATAGATAGATAGATAGATAGATGTTTTGGAATGAGCCTAGTAAACTATTATTGAGGCTTCACTTTCAGGGGTACTTTTTCTTTACAACCCCCCCCCCATTATTTTAACACTCTATACACACACAGTGAGAAAAAGCTGTTCCCTTTCGAAGGATAGACACATAGGCATTTTGCAGAAAAAAAGCTTAATAAAACAATTAATTCAGACATCCTATCCTTTGAGTAAATGCAGAACATCTAAACTGTCCATCATTATGGAGAAGCCAGATGCAGAAGGAAATGGCATTTTAAAAAAACCATCCTGTAAGACAAGGACCTTCAAATAAAACAAGACTTGAAAGGAATCACCAGTTTTAATTACTTATTTATGTTGCTTTGTCTAACAACCTATAAAATGCCTTCTGGAATTTGGACTTTTATATTGACACCTTAGTGTGCATGTATTGATTTCCGTGCTGGCATTAATAAACACTTTCCTGATGTCTCCTGACGGATGCCAAAGAAAAAGTCTCCACCGTCCTCTCCAGCTGGACAGATGTGTCTTTTTCTTTCCCCCCTGCATTACTGGATTTTAAAAGCTCTGAAACCTATTTGAAGAGCATCTTAATGGTGAGATTTTTCAGTGGAGCTCAGTCACTAAGCGTTCCTTTCAAAAATTAGGAAATAAATCAATAAATAGAATATATAGGATGAGGTTATCAAAGTAGTCAACAGTTTTCTGTAATGCTCTGTACCACCTGCACAATGCTTTGTCTGTCTGTTCACAAAATAGTACTCCAAGGATACTAGTTTAGTAAAGCACAGGGTGAATGAGCAATTTACTTGTCTCTGCCCCTAGTTTCTTTCAGTCTGGGGAGCAGAATGTGACATCCATGCCTGGGGTTCAGGGTAACTGTTCCTAAACAAGCCAGATTTTGCAGGTCAGCAACAAACCATTATTTAAAACTGCTTACATTCCTGGCTTATTTGGGTGCAGTAAACCCTAATTTCAAATTAAGATATTGGGCTGAACTTCCTGGTTGCACAGAGAGAAGGACAATGCAACAACAAACAAGTTAAAGACATAAATTCCTATTTGGGTGTCCACTTGCATATCACCAGTTTGCATTAAATTGGATATGATAGTTTTTTAGCTGCAGATGCCAAATTATAAATTATTTAATCCTTTAAACAGACTTGCAGTACTCCTCACCCAGGTAGGAAAGACTGTGGCTAGGTTACTTGCGTGGCTCCTGAGTCTGGTGCCAAGAAGCTGCCAACTGTGGAGGGGCAACACCAGGGTGTGGATCTTTAAATCAAACTTGGACTTTGGAGCATTCAGATTCAGCTGACCTGCAAAAGAAGTGTCATCTAGTCGTCCTTCCAATAAAGGCAGCCTCCTGGAACAGAGGGCATGGAGCCACTGTGCTCCTTATTCTCACTGAGGCAAAATAAATCAGAATGCTTGGTTGCTTGGTGCATCTGCTTTTCAGGAGTCTGAGAACGGCCATGCCCGGTCCTCGGGTTTAAGAAACACCCTTCTGTTGCCTGAATGTCCACGCATGCCTGATTTTGATATTTTAATTCTTGTACGTCCGTTTTATGCAGGCTAGGAAAGGAAGACGGTCGTTTTAATCATCTTCAACATATGGTCCTTCTGTGAGAGACAGTCTGTCTTCATTCTGCTGTCCCGTTTCTGTTTTCTTGTTGAGTCGAATCCCAACTCTTGAAACAATATTTTACATTTGCAGATTTAGTGGATGTGGGGGGAAAGTTGGAATCATAACAGAGTGGAACCCCATGCCTAATTTAAGATGACAACTTTGGTTTTCTTCTAGACCTTTCTATATTTTTACCCGATATGCACTCAGCAAATTACATTTGACAACCTGAAATAAATTCTAACTATGATTTATGTCTACTTCTTCCTGCGGCACTTTGGCTGATATGACTGAATGAGTGGCAATAGATAAACAGCTAATTCTTAAAATGAAAACGCAAAACAGAAAAATGAGGCAAGCTGCTTGCTGTGTATGCTGTTAACCATCCATTAAGATTGAGAGTGTTATGTGTGTTTGTGAAGCATAATGCTCTGCCCATTTAAGTGTATTCCAGATGCTAAATAAACACTTCAGATGGAGTATTTTGTTACTGAGTCAGTGTGGTGTAGAGCCTAAAGAGCTTTGGTAGAAAGCCTTGGATCCGGAGTAACCACATTCAAATACTTAGTAACCATGACATTAATCATCTTGACTCATCTTGAGCCAGTTCTCTCTTCCTCATGCTAACCTCACAGGGTTATTGTGAGGATATGAATCTCCTAAAAAAGACAATGGTATATTGTAGATGTGAAATATATTTGTAGTACAAATGTATTTTGGCTTCATAATAAGTAAATGTAAAACTACTTCAGTGTCATGGTGTCTCTCAAAGAAATCTGATTTGAGTGAAGATGCAGAGCATTCACTCTTAATCCTAATCTTTTAAATGGTCTTGATCCAGAAGGCTTGCAGAATGGTCATGTCCCACCTGTGCTACTTATGCATTCCACTAAATAGCCAAGTTCCTGCTGGCTGGTTTCCTCACAAACAGAACCATCTTTGCTGGTCCACACCAGAGATCTAACTAGCCCTTCACCCTGCTGGTTTTCTGAAGCCTGTTCCAAGGACAGTGAGTGCAGTGGCACCATAACTCATAGTCCTATCATACGTCACAGCCCCCTTCCTTCATGTAGTTCTCCAGCCTCTTTTTAAAGCTATCTACACTGGGAGCCACGTCTACAGCTTAATTACACACTGTATAAAGTCTTCCTTTGGTCTGCCTTAAATTTCCAATATTCAGTTTCATTGGGTGACCTCGGGTCTTACTATTAGGCATTAGGAGGAAAAACATACCCCAGTTCACTGCCATGCCATGCTGAATCAATTGTATCCTCCCTTACTGACCTATTTTCTTAATTGAATCCCCCAAACCTTCCTTGCTGCAGAATTGCTCTTTCCCATTTCCATCTCCTGTGCCAATCACCCGTTGATTCCTATTTGGTGCTTCCTGTTTTTTAACCTGTTAGTGAGCAACAAGGATGTAAGAACATGCAGTCTTGTATTTCTGACAACAGTTAAGCAGGATTTGAGACAGGAGGACAGGACCCCCGTCCATGGGCCTTTGGGCTGCTCCCATGAGACACAGGAGTTCACAAACTCAAGCATGCATGTTGATTGGGCAGAAGCTCTAATTGTTTGGCAGTATATCTGTGAAGAGTCTCAGTCACCCAGGCGAGTTTATCTGGAAGCTGAGTCATGGCAACTGAATTTCTTTTCTGCAGAGATTGAAATGTTTCGCTACTCATCCAAGCAGCTTTGTCAGTCTGAGGAAAGTTAGTGGCAAGGCCTCCAATTTATAGTTCACCTTTATTTCACACCACCCTGGTCTGAATAGGCTCATATGTTGGACAGTGGCCTGAACAAGCTCGTTAGCTGGGCATTGGCCTGAATAGGTTCGTAGGTAGACCATGAACTGACCACCTAACAAGCTTGTTGAGATCATCGTCCACCTACGAACGTATTCAGGCCATTGTCCACCTAATGAGCCCATTCAGACCAGGGTGATATGAAATGAAGATGAACTATAAATTGGAGGCCTTGCCACTAACTTTTCTCAGACATGCTTCAATTTCTCAAGAAAAGAAGTCCAGTTGCCATGACTCAACTTCCAGATTGTTTGGGAAGAAATGACAGAGGATGGAGAGCAGAGAGAATATATTGAGTGGGGGAGGGCAGATAAGAAAAGAGAAAGACAGTCAGGGGAGAAGCAGAGAAGTTTGTAGGAAATTATAAAAGAGAGGGGAAAGGTGGGGAAAGAATGATGAAGATGAAGGGGAGGAAGAGCAAGTGATATTTGTTAACATGAGTTTGATTAGAATAAATCAATCTAATTGAAGAATGGAAGGAAATAGAGAGGGAAGACCTCTGGGCAAGGGACCTGCTGAGCCACCACACCTCATCATATAGGGATAGTGCAGGATAAAGAGTCCTAAAGTTGATTACAGATGCCCCTAAAGCTGGATTGTATGCTTACAGGGGTTCGCATCCCTTAAGGAGAAGCCCTGTGACTACCTCTTTCCAGCCAGGAGAAGTGGCAAGCCCCAGGCAATGACCTGTGAGTCTTTTATTTGTTATATTTTTATTTGCAAGCCTCTTCAGCAGCTCTTTTTTGTGCCAAAAGTGAAAGGTGTAAAATTAAATATATGTGGGGTGGCTGAAACATATGCAAATGTACCTAACTTTAATGCAAGTCAGCTTTCATTTGTACAGCAGTACGTTGAAGTGTATTGTGATGCCGTGGTAACCCTTGCAGGTTCTTGTGGGATCAGCTGGTTGATATATTTGGGGCCTTTTTTTTTCTTGGTCTCCCTCCCTGTCTTATGCATTTGTCCATTGCTAGAGCAAAAACAAAAAGAGGAAAGAAGTGAGGGAGAGGAAAGAAGAAAAGGAAGACAGTAACAAAAAGAACTGATCACGTGGATGTACTTTCTGTCTAAATGAGGAATGTCGTGGGGAGAAATGTGTAAAAGAAAAAGGGGAAATATATTAAAATCATAACCAAGGACATGCTATATCTGAAAGCTTTCCCCACAGAGATGTTGAAGTGAGCAGAGATGGCCAGAATTTGCTTTAGCTATTATTATGGATGAATAATTATGTTCAATTCAGCCAGTGATATGAGTTCACAGTAGGTTAATTGGTAATAATGGGTTTCATTCCAAATAGTGAAGAGAAATGAAATTTCCATGGAAAAATGGGCTGTCCCTAAAATGTCCTTGTAGTTGGCGTTACATATTCACAAGCACTCTGCTGGGAGAACTAGGGCTTGCATCTTAACATTGGCCTGCTTGTGTGCTTTCCTGTATCCAGTTGTCTTCTGCTTGGAGAGTCAGAAGAGACCTTGGTGTTCAGCACAACGGAGCGAGAACCTCCAGGCAGGAGGGACTGCTTGCGGAGAAATACTTAGGCTCCCCTTTCCTTTTAACCTGCAAAGTCCTTCTTGAGGACTGTTGCCTGCTTGAGGAACACTTTCTCAAACAAAGCTAAGCAGCCCCCCTCCTTTTCCAAGCAGAGAAATCATGTGTTATTCAGGTAGGGTTTTTTCATCAGTTGAAAGAATTGACTGATCAACAGGTCGATGCAGTACTTTTTCCTGATCCATTTTTTTTTTAAAAAAAAATGCTTCATATAGTTTTAATATAACTTGTTTAATAGCAATGATTTTCCAAGTTTTATTTCCATCATTTTTTAATCTGATCATGAGGAGCTTGGAGTCCTAGTCAGGGAGGAAAGAAAGGACAGAAATCCAATGAAGAAGAAAATATATTGGAAATAGACTGTGGTGCAACATTGTGTTCAGTGAATGAGGTGAAATTATTATTGGAGGATGTGTTCATCTCTGAGAATCTAGGTACTCCTACAACATCGCTATTTGTTTGCTAATGATAATAATAGTATCTCAACCTCTGGGGCTCTGGCATTGCTCCTTAATAACTAATTAAGCATGGCGGTGATTGAAAAATGATGTTTAGTTCTAGCTGGTAAAGGTATGACTTGAAGGGCGTAGGTATGAGACGGAGCCCCTCTTAACGCCTGCAGGTGGTGTGGTTTCTGAATCAATTCCTGTAACTCATTCACTCTAGGTCTAGGTCCAGGTTGACTAGGATAACTTATTTCTGACTGTAAACAGCAATCGATCACTGACTTGATTGATCATTGCCTGCTGATTACTGCTTAGACTTTGTGAGCAAGGGAGGGGAAGGCAGAGGTCATTGTTTCCTTATTTTGCTTGCATCGTCAGAGAGAAACAGAGCAGCCTGCAAGGGCTGCTGTTGCGAATAAGCAGCAATCAGTTGCAATTAAGCTTAAAGGTGTCTTGGGTATATCTGCAATCTTGCTTTTAGATAACATATGCTGTTGGTCCAAATCCTGTTGCTTTCCATAGCAAACTGCATTAGCGTAGCCCTCTGAATCAGCAGGGATTTGGTGAGTCATTCCTCTGTGAGTTCCATTGATTAATTTGGGCCTACTCTAACGGTGAATTGCTACGCTCAAGTAAGTTGCTGTTAGAGGACTCCCATTTGAATCAATAGAACTAAAGGATGTGTCACCCAATCCCCATTGAGTCAGTGGGTTTATTCTACTGCAATTTGCTACTCCAAGCAACAGGATTTTGCCCAACGTGGCTCTGTTAATGGAATAGGTTTCTGTTCCTTTTATTCCTTCCCACTTTTTATTTTTACCCCCCCAAGTTTTCATGTTTTGTGACAGTTTTTGCGTCTAAGTGGAATGGCAATGGCTTTTGATGCAGAAGGCAATGGTCTCTGGGGAAATGTGACGTTAAATGGGGGAGGGGTGGCACATTTTATTTAAGCTATCCTTCAACCCTCCTTCATGATCCTCAGATTTGATTTTTTGCTTTTGCCATACCTTTGGCTGTTCACTGAAACCAGCTTAGGGCTAGAATGTATAGTTAAGTTTTTTTTTCCTTTTCCTTTTTTGTTTTTGCAAACAAAGCACCCACTACCGGATACATTTAGAGTTGATAAACTGTACACCAGTCAGGGTTCTGCCTCCTTCCTCTGAGGAATTTTACTGCATAACATTTATATGTTGATGGAGCCATATGGACTACAAGGCATTCCTAACATGGCTGGTGAAAGCATGTACAGTATTGATTGATTGTTTATTTACGGTTATTAACCAAATACAAAAATTGTAATACAATAAAAATATAACATGATAAAACAGTATAAAATAATATGATAAAACAGTATAAAATAATATGATTAAACAGTATAAAATATATTACTGGAAAATACAGAGCTTGTAAAAATGACAATTTATGAGTAAAACACTATATATAATTAGGAGAGCTCAAACCTCTATCAGTTATACATCTACGTTTGATCATAGCAGCGTAGCAAAACCTGGCAACACAATTTGTGATCTGAGGGGACCTATCTGAGAGGAGTAGCTTAGCATAATAGTTGGTAGGTCTCCCAGGATGTTTGCAAATAATAGGATGTATAAGCTCCTTGCGTAGTTCTTGATAAAAGGAGCAGCATAAAAGAACATGGGTCACAGACTCAATTTGGCTGTTATTGCAAGGACATAGCCTCTCAGGGTAAGGGATATTTTGAAATTTCCCATCCAAAAGTTTGGAAGGGAGCACATTCAGTCTGGCTAAGGAGAAGGCCCGGATTATTTTTGTAGACATAGAGCTAGAGAGGTAAAAAGACATCTTGAATGCATTGTGTGTGACTATGCTATTGGTGCCCATTTGGCTCACGTGTTCCTGGAAATCTATATCCCATATCCTACGCTTGACAGCCGCTTAGCCATTAATGTAGCCCATCGCTATAAGGGTGTTAATGGAGAGACCTATCCGTTGTGTTTCTTTAACTACAAAAGATTTCCAATCTAACTGGAAGGTGTCTAGGAGGGTCAGGGGAGCCAGACCGACAGGAAGAAGCATAAGTTTGAGCCAGTAATTAATCATGAGGGCGTTTACCCGTGCTCTAATGGAAACTAATCCAGTCTCCATGTACAGTATTTAGATTTTGCTGATGTAACAGGGTGTCTGAAAAGTGTCTTGTCACTTTCGACCCCACCTATGGTTTCATTTTAGGCAACCACAGATTAGTTGCTTCTTTCTGTCTTTCTGAGACAGAGGGACTAATATTGACCTATCATAGCGAGTCCATGATGGCGTTCCGAAGAAGTGCCTGGAATGGTTGATTGGCATTAGATAAATGCAGAATATCAAGCCACCCCTCCTTAGGCTCTCTTTTCATGAACACACACACACATGCCTGTAAAGAAATTGCCACGCCAGGCTCCTGTTTGCAATCAGTGAAAATTTATCCAAAAGGTGAGTGGTGTTCCCTCCAATTTCTCAGACTCAGCTGGGAGTTGATTAAAACTGCCAGCAACAGCATGTCAAGGGTTGTCCGAGACAACTCTATAAACACTTTAGCGATATTCACATTGCAGGATGATGTGAAAATATTTATCATCTTCTGTCAAGTTCTTGAATGGACAGGCTCTGGAATGTCAGCAAGGCTCAGTCGTTGAGACCTCATTAGTAATTACTATCCTCCTTATCAAATATTATTGCTCTTGGTCGCCTGCTTAATCTGTTGATCAAATGCATTTCTTTTTATTATGTTTTCTCTCATGGTATGCAGTTCCATCAAAATTCTTTCATCTTTCCAAGGAGACATCATGTTTACTTCTCCATGACTGATCCCAAAGCAATAACAAACGGTAGGACTCTAGTATCCACTGGGGATCCGTGGATAACAAAAACTGTGGATAAGAGATAATGCCGCCACCCCACCCCCCAAATCTGCTGTTTTGTGACAGTAGTTTGCTTTATGGCTTATGTTTTTGATAGTAGCTTGCTTATCAGCTGCTGTTTGTGACAGTAGCTTGTTTTGCAGCTGCTGAAATATTTATTTAATTTTTTCCTCTGCCAACCATGGATAACTGAATCAGTGATTAATGAATCAGTGGATACGGGGGCCCCACTGTATTTGTAACATGTAAATGAAGGAAGCCCAGGCTAGAACAACACAGGCATATTTATTTATTGCATTTATATTCCATATTGCATTTATATTCCATTATTTATTTATTGCATTTACATTCCATATTGCATTTATATTCAATTTTTCCTGATGGTGGGACTAAAGGTGGCTCTCGCATCACTAAACAAGAATCATAAACTATGAATAAAATGGCATTTTAAAATTATCACACATTAAAATATAAAAGGTGTTTTAAAACAAATTAAAAGGATATAGTAGCAACAAATGTAGGGCAACTAGCTATGTAAATAATCAGATATTAAACACCAAAAGCCTCTTTAAGGGATGTTGTGCTCATAGCGATGTGCTCACTGTCTCATCTAGTGTGGTCCAGAGAGTATATGGTGGTCCACTGCAGCTAAGCATAAAGTGTAACTCTCATAAGAATGTAGTGATGATCATAGGTAATTAGATGCATAAAGTCCTCAATAATGGGTTTTTCAGTGTGGACAAAAGGCATAAGCTGAATTGGTAGGTGTTTTAGTAGGAGTGTAAAAAGAGCTCATCTTTTCTTAAAGAACAATAATGTAAAAAAGGATCACAACCAGTCACTCACTTTCAGGTTGCGTTCTTGAACGGGATGCAATGATTAAAAGTATTTTGTTCATTCTGCACTTCTGGAGGTGACCTTGTGAAGGATTTCTGTAGAGAATTGGAATAATTCAGAGTCATTCCAATTGTCCAGGAACATCTAGTTGGAGTGAGTTGTTCATTAGCTTAATTTATGGATTTCTAGAAGAATTAAGATTTCTGCAATACTCCCACTGATGGTCACAGAAAGTGAAACAGTTGCTAAACAGTAATTAATAATAATAACTTTATTAAATGCAGTGGTGCTTTTTATATCCAGCTATTCGAAATAGAATTAGGTGCAGACAAACTGCAGGTTATGTTTCTAGTACAGCTCCAGTTTGGTTAGACCCTCCCCCTAATCACAGCTCTCCCTGTACCCCAGCAAATTGAAATTCACTAGAATAAATTGTTATTTCATGGAAATATGTTGATAGCCAAACCTCATATACTAAGGGGTAGATCAGGCCTGCCAAAAGAACTCCAATTATACTATTTTGGACATTATTTCAAAGTTTCTGTTCACATGATGTACGGCTAACTTCAGCTCATTTACCCCAGTAATCAGTTTACTTTATTTCCTCCCCGCTGGGAGGGTGTTTTTTAATTCTACAGATGTATCACTTCATTCCTCATCATTCCAGCATGTGTGAATGTCGGAGCTTATTTATTTCCTTTATGAAGTAGTTGGGATTTGCAGCACTGTGGTCACTCCATGGCCGCTGCTCTTATACCTTTTTAAAAAAATTGTTGTAAAACTATGTTGTTAAATCACTAGTAGCAGACACTGTTGCCACTGGCACAAACATTGTTCAGAAGGAGACAGCCTTTCCCCCTTCCTTGTGGGTGTAAGGCTTGGACCAAAAAAGGGACATTTCCTGCTTTCAGTTGTAGAGAAAGGCTATTGTTTTTCCTGCTTACCATATAAAGGGGGAAATGTAGATTATGGCTATATTATGTCCATAGGACCTAATGTAGCCTCACTGTTTCTGTGTATGACTAAGATTTCGGACTTTTCCTGTTTGGTTGCATTGGACTCTGATAATGGATCACCTGGACCAGGTTTATCTTACTCTCTGGCTCTCTCTTGGACTGACTCCATCCTGGGAGCAGGCACAAATGTGGGGAGATTTTGAGCCACAGATTCTTGGCATTGTAAAACAAGGTTTACACAACCCACAGACGAAGTATGTACAAATTCAGAACCGCTTCTGAGTTATTACAGGCTAATGTCACATTGAGCACACAAAACTTCTTGTTGCCTGTCTTTATTAGGAGCCAAAAGTGCTCTTTTGCTAATAATCAAGAGGCCTTCTAACAGATCCAGATTTATTTGTCTAATTAGTTGTATTTATAAAATATTTCTAAACATTTACTTTCAAAATATTTATATCCTCTTGGAAGGGCACAGCAGCTAACCAGAACTATACGTTTCACAACCTTTGCCATTTAAATCAAAGATAGCTAAACATTAAATACTTCTGCCCATCTTTCTTCTTTAAATGGTAGTCCGGGTAACACTTTTTGCTTGCAGGAAATGTGTACTCCAGTCATTTGGCATTCAGTTAATTGCAAGGAGAAAATTAACTGAGGAGGACATCTCAGCATGAGGCGGGGGG